>JBAHVQ010000243.1:52832-96987 GCA_036872915.1 Nanipora kamurai | reverse complement strand
GTTGCATGCGTAATGAGGATAATACGGGATTTAAATTCCCTATGAGAACAATAGAAAACGAGGAGATCATGGTATTATAATGCTTAAAATACGAGAAACTGAGGGTATCTAAAGCAAACTTTTCCCTACCTTCGTTGGGCAAACACGACTTTGAAGTCATGTTAAACAAACACGTTACCTAGGTCACACTCACCATTAGAAGGTATTTGTTGTCGCATGTAACAGTTACTGTCCATGTTCCCTTGAACATCAAAAACTGCTCTTCGATATCGTTACGAGATACAAGCAACAATGCACTCCTTTCGCTGCCGCCGTTTCGCGTTGATGATATCGTCATAGGCACGACTCTCGTGAAACCCGGAACACCTGAATCATAAAGGAAGATGATTCCACGTCAGCCACCTTCATTATCGTAGCCTTAACGTTATTTGAAAAAAAAACAAAAAACTTAGACGGTTTTTCGGCTATTTTGCATCATTTGTCATGGCTTCATGGCCAAAAGTTCACATCAAATTTGCTTCATGCCCCCAAGGCCTCCCCCTTGGGAAGTGTCCGCCGCTGGTTACGTTTCACTTCGATGAAGGACTTTCGCTTGAAACGTCAGTCGCTTTTAATGTGTTTTTCGGTAGTCAACAACTCTTAAACCGTTTAAGTTTGGGAAAATAAAATGCCTAACCACTACTCCGAGTATATTACTGACAGTTAAAAAAGCAATACAGTTCACACAGTTTATGCAGAACTATCAACTTGGCAAGAATTAGCTGTTCGACTAACCTTTACTTGGACTAACAGTAAAGGTCGCAGTGGTAGTTAGAGGAAAACCAACTGGCTCGAAAATACAACGAAAAAGTATGCGGTAACTGCTACGACGAGGAATCCTGACCGTTACCAAAGCGGTGTCCTTAAAAAAGACACAAGAATTCACACACTGTGAGATTGAAGTTGAAAAAAGGATTCTGCTTTTAAATCACCAACCAAAAACTGAAAAAACAATTGTGAATAACAATTGTCTTTTAATTCCATTGTTCCTTCCAGGCATTTTGTGAGACGTTTTCCCTTAAATCTATAAAGAACTGAAGATTCGTGCAATTGAAAGAACCAAAATGTCGAAGGTAGGTTTCCACAAATATCATTTCATACCGTTTCCCGAGGGCAAATTAAAGATAAAAGTTTGCGGATCGCCTTTCCCAATAGAAAACATGGGCATCAACGTCAAATAAAACTAATCCTTCTTATTTCTGAAAACTCACTGAATAAATGAAAAAAACATATCATTTTACCTGCAGTGGTGAGAATGGTACATAACCAGTCCACGAAAACGAAGGAAACTGATTTAAGTCGAAGTCGTATTTGACTCTTTTACCATCTGCCGACAGCCCATCTTCCATTTCGACTTTAATGTGATGTAAGGATGGAACATATACTGGTCCTGTTTTTAGCCTACAGTGAAATAATGGAGCTTTCAGAAACTGACCAGTAAATAAACAGAATGGTGCTCAAACTTATAACGTATAAAAAAATTGTAAGCCCCCCCTTTCCTGGGCCACCGAGTAACACTAAACTTATTTCAATAACTAAATAATTAAATTTATTTCAACTTATTAATTATTCTCGAGGCAGGCAGCCCGGCAAGGACGCCCAAGCAAACAGAAAATATACTCCAGTGTACGCCGGACATGAACAAATTTTGAGTCAAACGACACCAGAACTAGATTTCATGCAACTGAATGGTCGAGTTTCCTTGCCCTGGCAATTAGTTCCTCGCATTCTTCGACTAGCTGCGCGTCAGGCTAGAACTAATTGCTCAAACAAGTCCTCATTCTCGGTTTGAAATATTACACAAAAAATCATGGCTAAGGAAATTGTTTTTAGATTTTATTGCGTTCTTTATGCCACAGCATGTTCTTCGACAGTTTTCCCGAGCCAATGAAAATCATAAGAAAAAAGTTTTCTGAGTTGCTGAAATCATAATCTTGATGAGGAACATAATGAAATATACAAATATACGATATGTAAAATTCATGATAAGTAAAAGGTTATTTATCGACCTTAAGTCAATTGCTTGGTCATTGTATGATGTTGTACCAATCCTATTGATAGTCAATCCCTTGAGATTCCTATTGAGATCCCTTGACTGTCAATCCTATTGACAGTCAATCCCTTGAGATTCAAAAGACAATGATACGGCGGCCATATTGGTGCCACGTACAATGGATATTAATGAGATTCTTCTGGTAAAGTTCCACCAACATTGCTGCCATGACGTCACGTGCAAACGGTCAATAGAGCAGTTTTTCAGCGTCTCATATTTAAAATATCTCACAAAAAACAACATATCAAACCTGTCACACAGTAAGCCACTAATATACTTTCGACACCGACATTTACCATCCCGTTTATCACAATTCCCGTAAAGTGCACCGCCTGGGTTGCACTTGCAAGCTACAAAAGAAAAGAACATCTTTAGTGTGGCAGCTTATCATACATTTTGACAAGCCTTCTGGAAAAGTCCGAAATATTGATTAGTTTAGTTACTTATCAATCGAATGTGCAGTTTCGTGCGTGGCTACAGGTTTCGGTATAGGAGGGCTGAATGCAGCTCAACAGGAAAAACAGTTATGTATCATTCGAAAACCTTTTCAGTGGTATTCAGAGTTTTCTAATAGGAAATAGACACATGGTCTTGGGAGCTTTTGGAGGAATAGATTTCATGTATGGTATAGCATTCATTCTTACTTTCACATACTATAGACTTTATTTTATGTAATTGAGTGTAAATGTCTTGTATTGCTTGAATACATTTTGCGATGGTCAGCCATCGGAGATAAATCTAATACGGCGGGTTTGTAAAGGCAAAAAATTGCTCCCCCATCACGTAACTGAGACCGCACTCTAACTCCAATAATTCCATTTGTTAATCTAATGACGAATCACATTTCCTCTTTCCCCCTCTTGATCGCACTACACAATAAACCTTGTGAAAATTCCACATGCAAGATTTCACATGTGAAATTAGAACATGTAAAGTTGTTTCACATGTGATCACACGACAACCACATGTGAAAGACATGCGTAAAACATGTGAAACTAACTTATATGGGAAAATAAGTATGTGAAAAAGCTTTAAACGTGAAAAACCATTTGTGAAAAAATTTTCACTCGTGAAATTAATTTTTTCACGTGTGATTGCGCGTGATCACGTGAAATCACACGCGTGAAATCACACACGTGAAATCACAAGCGTGAAATCATGTGGAAGTTTCGTAAGGATATCCGGTAAACGAGAAACTTACCTCTGCATCCGAATATATCGGATGATTTGACTGAGTGGTATCCCCGTCGACATTCATAGCATTTTCCTTCTTCCATGAATGGTTTACACGTGCAATGACCAGTTTTTTGATCGCACGACTTTAATCCACCAACTGTCCCCCCCTTGAAACACCCGCATGATTTGCAGCCCAGAGGATTTCTAGGCGAGAAATTGTAGTAGGATTCTTTGCAGGCATCGCACGTGTTTCCCCCGACGTTCTGTTTACATTGACATTGAAACTAAATGGGAGAAACAGAAGAGCCGTTTTTGAAGTATATTCCCAGCTGCACAGGTAAAGGGATTTTTTTATTTATGGGGAAGTGGGGGTAAAAGAGGTTAATAATGAAAGTTGTAGGACAGCTAAAGTTTTTCATTCCTTCTTTCCTGTCTTTTTTCCTTCCTTCCTTCCCTCCGGCCTTTCTTCCTTCATTCTTTCCTTTCTGCCTTCCTTCCTTCCTTCCTTGTTTGCTTCCTTCCTTGCTTCCTTGCTTCCTCGCTTCCTCACTTCCTTCCTTCCTACCTTCTTTCTTTCTTTCGTTCGTTTGTTCGTTCGTTCTTTCTTTCTTTCTTCCTTCCTGCCTGTTTGCCTTCCTTCCTTCTTTCTTTTCTTCCTTGCTTCCTCGCCTCCTTCCTTCCTCGCCTCCTTCCTTCCACGCCTCCTTCCTTCCACGTTTCCTTCCTCCCTCACTGACCTCTATATAACTGGACTGAGGATGAACCTGTGGAAAATGGCCTCAAAAGACCGCCATCTTGGTAGGTCATAAGCCCTCCTCAACCAATCACATTCAAGGTGTGTTCATGAGATCAAAAGGGGCGTGGGACCAAACTCAACAGAATAGTGAGTTTAGTAGGTTTATGACGTTTTAAAAGCTAAAAACATTTGTCGGTAAGCCGAAAATTTGACTAAGTTCGGGCATCTTTTACAAGTTTCCCGTCGGAAGATGATTCTGAATGTTTTTTTATGTAGTATTACTCGTCGGAACTCGTCGAATGACGTACCAAAATGGCGCCGATCAATTGAGGACACTTTTGGTAATACAAAAGTATCAGAGACCCGCAGTCCAGTTAAACAGAGGTCAGTGATTTCCCTCATTCCTAGTTTCTAAGAGTACCTTCTCTTTTCCTGATGCGCAATTGGTATATCCAACCCTTGCGTTCCTTTTTGTGCCATAAGGATTACAAATACATGGTCGACATCGAGGAAATCCGAACTGACCCGGCACACACCGATCACACTGTCGGCCAGCAATGTTCGGAAAACAGTAACATTTTCCCGATACAGAATCGCAACTATCAAATGGTGAACCTTTGTAATGACAAGCACACTCTACAATGAATGAGAAGAATTGAAAGGTTATGCTCTTAAACTCATGCAAAATTCATAAGATGAAAACAAATCAAATCAATACCGAGACGGAGGTAAGAATATGTGATCTTAGTATAAGTAATACCATGCATAGAAAGAGGGAAGTTAGTATTTAAAAGTCTTCAAACGCTGAGGGAAAGTTTCGAGTACTCCCCGGAGCTTTAAGCCCACAGGACTTTTACGAAGCCTGAAGAGACTTGTGGGGCATATATCCCTTTCCTGTTAGAGAGGTACACCTAAACGGGTAAAATCGTCTCATTAGCCAGAGTGAAATAATAATAGTTGGGTACAGACAGGAAAGAGTTAACGAATAAATCTTCGAGAAGTCGTGGTGTTAGTTTGTAATATTATGATGTGATATATGAAGTTAAGCAAAAGTTTTTGATTCATTTGATTTTTGATTCTCGGACAATAATGAGTTAATAGACAATGGTGGACAAATAAGGTTCCCGTTTTCAGAATTCGATTAGAAATTTTCTTTTTCTTTTTAGCTTCTATCGAAGTCAGAAAAAATGGCAAACTTTGCTTCTTTTGATGTACAAACTGATAGCTTGTTTAAGGAGCCTGAGCTCCAGTAGGTTTTATTTCGGTATTTTTACCTTTGCAATTGGGATAACCATAGTAGCCTGAACTACATCGTTCACATTTCGGTCCAGTATAGCCTTTTTTGCACTGACACAGACCAAGTGAATTACATTTTATGCTGGTGGATCCAGTTGGTGAACACGAGCAAACTAAACAGAGAGAGCAACAGTATTGTGTGAAAACCATATTACGAAAGAATTTTTTGGTAGCGTGGTGTTTGTATGGTGCTATCAAACTCATTAATAATTCATGACGAAAATTCGAAATAAATGAACGTATAACCAGTATCTGTATATCGGATGCAGCATCGTCCTGATTTATATAAAGTATTTCCTCAATTTACTCAGCTAAAATCACTCCAACTTGAAAAACAGTTTAAAAATAAGGTAATTTAACGTTTTCTGTTTGCATTATTACCTTGCTTCTTGCACAGCGGATAGTCCACGTATCCTTGTTTACACTTGTTACATGTTTTCCCGTCGTAATTCTTTTTACACAAGCATTTACCATTCTTGTCACATATTTCAGTGGTCGTGTGCCCAATGTGGCAGCCGCACCCTATGAAAAAAATGAGACGTGAAACTAATGAGATTTTCGCAGTAGTTTACACACATTTAAGCAATCTCAACAACAACAACCGCAAACATGATAATACGGAGTTTAAGCAAACACTACGGCAGCGTCTTCATACAATAGAAGTTTTCGTTCACAACAAAAGTAATGAACAACTTGTAATTCCAAGAGTATATTAAAAGCCGTCGTAGTTCTACACAGTAAGTCATTCGATGCATTTCCACGGTTTCACGACTACGTTCATACGCAGAACGTAGAACGTTTTCGGTCGTTTAAATGTTAACAAACTGACCAGAGCCAAATAGAAGAGTTTCAAAGGTATAAAAACTACATTTACCATTCCTTAAAACGTCAGTGATATGTTGTTCTATTGAAATACTGAAGATTAATGTACTTTGTTAAATGCCGTTGCTGTACTAGCTCGCTTAAACTTCCTAGTTACAACAGTGACAGCAGTGACAGCGAAACGACAACGAAAACGATTTCTATAGCAATAACAACGACAAAGATAGCCTCAATGGTAACAACCAGGACTCGGTTGTTGGAATCTCGGTGTAACGCGGTGTAAATTTACGGTAATATACAACTTGTTTTAACTTTTCTTTCTACTCAGTATTAACGTCAAATGTAGTAATATGGGATGTTTTAGAAGTCATTTACAAAATTCATGTCCGTTCTGTATCGGGACACAGTCACTCGGCTTCGCCTCGTGATTGTATACCCCAATACAGAACGGCCGTTCATTTTGAAAGTAGTTCTTAAAATATTGTGCCAAAATAAAAAATAATGACGATGATGATAATAATGATAGAGTTAGGATGAGAACACGGATAACTAAGTATTGTTTTTTGTTTTTGAAGAATTACGCTCACTTATCATCCAAATGAGTTGGTGAGGCGTTCATTTTATAAAATTTAAAAATGGTAAAAATAAATTTTTTACAAAAGTATACCAAAATACAGATTAATTAACAGCCTATTTTCAGACTAATCGTTTTTTCCATAAGCCAAATAGTTATTGCGGTCAACCGCAACTTTACAACCAAGAAGCTGTTTATTGTTAAACATGAAGCAGAAAGCATAAACACATGTGCTCACAGGTGCAAACTGGATATCCAGAGTAGCCACTGCGACATTTATTGCAAGTTCTTCCGTCAATGGAAGGTTTACAACGGCATTGACCGCCATCTCGCTTGCAAGAATAACTCAATGATCCTTCAATGGTACAACCACAAGCTACCCAAGAAATCAAAAAAGAAACTCAATGATTATACTGTATGAGGTAAAACCCTTGAAGAAATAAAAGTAAATTTTACTCGATATTTTTGTATCATGTATGTATCTTTGTATGTACGTAAGTATGTGAGTGGTTGGGGCGTAGGTAAGTAGGTTGATATTCACGTGTGTGGGAACTGGATGAGTTGAATGAATGGAATCTAGGTAGGTAGGTAGGTAGGTAGGTAGTTAGTCAGCTTGGTAGGTGGGTAGTTAGGTAGGTTGGTAGGTGGGTAGATAGGTGGGTACTAGGTAAGTAACTAGGTTTCCATGAAGGTAAGTAGGTAGGTGTGCAGGCAGGAGCAGAGATCGAAAAGCACATAGGCAGGTAGGAAATTTGTGGTGTCTTTATAGGTTGGTTGGTAGGTAATTATATGGTAGTTAGGTTATCAGATAGGTGTGATTGGTAGACATACGTGGATAGGCATGTTTTATTGGTGTAACTTTGGTTAATTTATTAGTCACTATAATTTTCCTATTTATGATGCCTTTTCTAAGATTTCTCAACGTTATAGTATATAACGTTGAGAAATCGTTATAAGACTTCTGTCTGCTCCCCTATAAAAAAAACAAAACACTTTGACATTACCTGAGCATTTGGGATAGTCGAAAAAGCCACGAGAGCATTTCTCGCATTGTCGTCCACCGTATCCGACCTTACACGGACAAACCCGACCAGGAGGATTGCATATGAAACCTACAGTCCCTTCGTTCGAGCAGAAACAGGCTAAAAGAAAAACAAGAGAATAGCTATTTAATCTGAGAGATTTAAATCCCATCATGTCGAAGTTTAATCCACTATAGCAAAAACGATGGCAGTTTGTACATTCTATCATGACTCTTGGAAATTTTAATTTTTTCATCATTTGATAGTTTGCGAGATCCTTGATTTCTACACGCAAACAATTATGGTCAAGTGTGCAAGCTGCCAATTATTTTGGTAAGGTAGACTTGATGATAATGTAATTCTTCGAATAATAATACTTTTATTAAACCACCTGTGGCCTAAGAACATGGAGTTAAGTATTACAAATGCTAAAAAGAATTAGAATCTATAAAATTCCTTGGGTAAGTTGACCAAAACTAGTGATAGAGACTAATTACAAATCTCCTTTATCCTAGTTAACCCATTAATGGGCAAGGGCGCACTTTGCTATTTTACTCTGGTTAACGCCAGAGAATTTTACTTGTCACGGGGATGAGTTCTGGTCAAACGGCGCATAATAGTCGATGATAGTTGACACTCTCGTTTTCGTTTGACAGCTAAGTCTCATCGACTATCATGGACTATCATTCACTTGGAGTATTTTCAAATTTTCTATGATGGTCGATGATAGTTTTTCCCGTTTGACCACTTGCTCATGATAATTGGTGATTGTAAGGCGAGAAATGATTTCTTGAATTATCATCGACTATCATGCATCGTTTGACAAGGGCTTTGAAAGTTCAAAGTTATGAGAGGCTCTGACAGCCCTTGGTATAAAAGATTGTCTGTATTTCTGAGCAAGATACAACATTAACTGCTCGCAAAGGAGTGTGGTAACATGTAGAAGCTACCATCTTCATTGCTACAGTGAATTTCAGCAAGATACAAAATTAACGGGGCATTCTTTCCACTGGTAGTGATTAGTAATAACAGAAAAGAAACGTGGTGAATAGGGATTTCCTAAAATTCGTAAAAGGAATATCACCTCTTGGGTCCATTCTCTCATCCATTCGTACACATTCCTATTGTATTGTCAAATTTCTCATTCCTCTTCTGAGTCCAATGTCGATTTGCGTACGGTACGATTTTTCTCTTTCGTTAACGAATTATTTAGATTAAATATAGAATGCAATCTTTTGGACCCATTACGACTATTCTTTTTCCGGAATACGGAAACAAAATTCTTCGTGTTTTGACTAAATCTACAAGTTTTTCGCTCTCGTCAGACTATGCCTCAAAGCAGAGTATGGGAAACATAACTCCATTCAAATTTCCACTGGAATACGTCCCAAAAAGACGATGCATACCTTGTCTTTTTGTTCGTATTTGAGAATCTTTAATTTCACTGTGTCGAATACCTGTAAAACATAGATTATCCATTGCCATTTCAAGACAAAGTAAACACGAATTTTAAGCGGGAAGTAATTGAGCTTGAAAAGTCTCTGGGAAAATTACACGAGTTTTCAATAAATCGTGTATTTTCCAACATAAAAAAGTTTCTCCTTACCTTTGACGGATATTTCTTTTATAGTGTAGAACCGCTGCGGCAATAAGAGTAAAAACAAGAATAATGGAAATTAATTGTAGGGACTAAATAGCTTACACTTACTCGATAGATGGCTTTATGAAATAGGTGGCGTCTTACGTAAGCTGTGATTGGTCAACTACCGTGTTTGGATGAGGCTATGCAAACACGGGTCGCCATTATTCCCCACGATGTATTACGCCATGACACGCCACCACACTCCACCTGGAGACTCGTTTGCCGATCTCCCGATTCCTATTATATTTTTCCAACACATACCTGGGTCTCCTCAATGCAGAGTTGTAAATAAATTTCGGACATTTATTCGAGAACAGGTAATTATGACGTTCAGTAAACATTTATCTTGGCAGGAAAAAGAGATCTCTTACCCAGTAATGAAGGTTTTACCATAATTTCTTGTTAAATAAATGTATTTTTAAATACTTGTTAAAATCTTAGGAAATTTTTTGCTGATCAAACTGTGGAACGCCAAGGACTCAGAAAAAATTAATAAAATAAAATAAAATTAATAAAATAATTCAAACTTGTTAAAATACTTACCGAATATTCTTCCAATTTCCCGAGATTTTTCGACTTTCGGGACTTAATGTACCTCATCCTTATGTGGTCAGCGTTCACACTGTCAGCACCGTCCAGTAAAATCTCAGTCTGAATAAGTACAAAAAGTCAAGAAGTCAAAATTGTACAGTGAAAGATAAAACTAATATTTATAAATTATTAACTTTTAATGAAAATTATCATTACACTAACCTCCCGTAATTATCGCACTTAACGGCGATAATTATTATAGCGACATCCGAACAAAATTACTCATGATGGAAAAAAAACAAACGAAAAAAACCAAATAAAAAGAAAAAAAACCAAAAGAAAAACTCCATTTCATGTAGCTATTATTGTAAAAACCATAACAAAACAGAAAGTGGGCTTGGAGAAAACGGATTGGAGTTTCACGTCCACCCTCGACAATCGAATGTTTTGTAATACCTACCTTTTCGCTCAAACCGGCGCCTGTCGTTCCTTGTACAACGCATAGCCCATGCTCGATGTCCTTCTCGTCCAATCCAAACACAGTCAAACATTCAACGGAGTGAGAAACGAAGTATCTAAGCGCGTTGTATCGCCTTCCTTTGTCACGTGATATTTCTATCATCCATATGGCAGGTTGGGGTGTGTAAGCCGTGATGATCGAGATGCGATGGATTTGAAATTTCTAAAAATATATCACCGAGAATGTTATTATTTATGGCCCAGCAGATTTATAACCATCAGTCAAGCGATTAAACATTGATCGAAACCTTGACCGAACTTTGTTTATGCAACATTTCTCGTCTGTTTTCATTCCATTTTGGTCCGACATTTTTGTTCTAGATACGTCACAGAATGCTGGACAAAACATGACCCTAAAAATGACATCTTAAGGTTTGAAGTTCAAATGAAAACAAGACAAGAGAAAATAAGTGCAGCAGTATTTCAGCTCTATTTCCGTACGGTTTTTTTATGTTTCTTCTTACGTTCTGTTATTTTCAAGTATTTCTAGTAATGACCAGGACCAAAACTCAAAAAGCTCGTTCAAACATCGAATAAAAGCATTCATCGATTTGGGGTAAGAAATTTCAGCGCCTTAATCGTTTTGTGGGTGATTCAAAAGCTCGAACGTTCCCAAGGCTGTTAAATAGTGACTGTTTTTTTGCATTACGCTTAAATATGTTTCTGCATGGGTTGTAGCTTCGAAATACGAATAGGCAAATTCGATCCAATCCGAACGGATTCGGCTCGGCCTCAGATTCACATATTCGGATCAGATCGGATTCAGCCGTTCTCTCTTGGACCAGATCGAATCGGTTTGTTTTTCTTTGAATATTTTTAAGATTAAACGAGAGGTTTTCTTTTCAAATCCCAAACATATATAGGGCTTGTGAGGAAGTTTTCATCTTTAACAATTTTCGCAAACTTCTTGTACAAATATTGTATCAAAAAAACGAGTTTTTGAATCTAAATAAAATCAATAAATCACTTGTTTTGCGTGGATTTTAAGGCAAGTTTCCTTGTTACGAAGGGAACCGTGACACGAAATTCGGCGACTGTTTTTTTTTTCCCGATTTTTCGAATTCATGAGCAGCTTAACGTATTAATGATACAAATGATATTCGAATATCATTTCAATTCTTTACTGGTCAAACAGTGAAATCGTCTTGTCTGGCGATATTGCTGGTGTTGCCCGTTGCTACATCATACGAATTACCTGGTAACGGATAGAACAGGACTTTTCTAACCATCGTTTGGATCGGATCGTGTCGAAAAAGCTTCGAATCAGATCGAATATGGATCAGTGTCTCAGGCAAAGTCGGTCGATTTTAGGCGGTAAATCTAATCCGTTGCACCCTTCTGGCTCGAAAGTTTGAAAGTAAACAAAAGTCAAGCATGTCGTAATTCTATCACCTGTGGTCAGCCCTCAGAGCGATAATTGCCTTTTTCCGGAAACACCTTAGATATACATGAATTATAAATGCCAAGCCCATGGAGGGGATTTGAAGCTACGGGGATCGTAGGAAATAAGTGTCTTCAATCAAACGGCTGTATCTTGAATAATCTGTTTTTATTACACGTTCAATTACAATCAAAGGCCTTGGCAATAGTGTTGTACAAACAGTAGCAATGTTCTGTATCACAATAAGGGTTCTCTACATTATTATCATTTATCATTCACGAATTTATTCTAAAAATAGAACAAAACACTTATAGTAAATTGTTTATTTCGTCAGGAAAAGAAGGAAAGTTAACGACATTATTCTGAGTCTTTAAGGCACAACATGCTGAAATTTTTAAGCTTGGCTTCCCTAAACGAGAACCTTTGTCTTCAAACGCAGCTCGTACTACAGGTAATACTTATTTTCTGCGTACTACCCCGATCTTTTTCGATTTGGCGACTGCGAGTGAACAAGAAAGAACTTAAACCAAAATTTTAAAACCAGTATGTCGAGCTGATATTCTGACTTTTTTCTTCAGGTTTCAAGGGTGGCAGATAAGGGTCAGAAGCTTTGACATACCAGGAATATTAAACGTCGCTTTCATTCCAGTGAGTCATACCAGAGTAACTTTTACTTAATTAAAAGGATATTTTCCCAAAAAGTATTCCCTTACGTTGTCAGCGTTGATGTTTTGAATTGCGTGTTTTTCATTCAGTGTAATTGCTGAACACTTGTTACACTAGCATCACGGTAATTTAAATCGTTGGAAGGTGAAATTGGGAAGTTTTCGAGTCTGATACAACGATTTTTTTGGGAGTTCATATAACAATTATCAAATGAAAATGTTAAGACTTTCGTACCTGCAGTAAATTTATCGTTATGTTAACATGTTGACTCAAAGGATCTTCAGATAGTACTGAAGACTGCCAGTGTGAAGAATGGGCAGCTGTTACATTTTCGATGCCATTATCTCCATTGCAGACCCCACATACAACGTTTACCGCGCCTAGAGATAACAATCTCAATAAGATTAAGAGGGTAAACTCGAGGCCTTTGATTAACCAAGAATCAGATACGCCATCATTTGTACCCTCTGGTAGGATATTTGTAAATCCAAGACATCACACGACTAGAGGACGTTCGTCAAGCTCATTCACTCAGAAAAACGATTTCTTAGCCCTAGACGGGAATCGAACACCGCATGACCGGTGAGACGCTCATCAGAAGGCTGCGGTTCGACACCCGTCTAGGACTCAGAAATCGTTTTTCTAAGTGAACGAGCTTGACGAACGTCCTCTAGTCGTCTGATATTTACCAAGCTCCCACATGAGCAGACTTTCTGTTCAGTGTTTAAGTAGTCCAAGACATCGTTTGTCTGCAACTCTTTTCAAGAATTCTCCTGTTTTAATATTTACTCACTACATTACAGCCACACGAGTTAAAATTAGTTTAAACAGCGTTGAAAATCAGTGATCACAGTTGTAGTCACGTTAAAATATTAAACTTAGAAGTGTATTCCTGAAGACGGAACCCAGCGGTGCTGTTATCTTTTGGTGTTTAAGAAATGTGCAGATACCCGGCAGATGTTTACCAGGATGAAAAGTACAAGCGGACGCAATGACTGCAGTTTTACATTTTGAAGGGGAATGTTTTGAATGCGTAGTTTTAATCCTATACATCCTGCAAATGCACAGCGCGCTACCCTGTGAGGTCACTGCTAAATTTAACTGCGAAAAACGATTTGTAGTGTTAATACTATCATGATATATGGCCATTTCTCGCTTAAAATTATAACAATCTCGACTTTTTTGCGTCACTTTCTACCACATCAGGCTGATACTTTAATCCCAGCTAAGTTTCCTCGAAAGGGTAAAACTTTGCTTGGATTAAAAGATATTTCAATTGAACTTTGGCTAATCCTAATCACAATTATTTGCCAAGTGATTCATGCACCAAAACTGCGTCCAACTGCGCAAGACGATATCCAGATAAAAGGAAGCTTTGCTCCATTTCGGAATCACCCCCAGGGTAAACGAGCAACCTATAAACGAAGCTCGTGAGGTGGTACCGCAATAATTCGGGAAAGGAATTTTTTTCGGTCGAAATACACAGAGATTCCTTTAGTTTTGCTTGGAAAGCCAGAAATTCACAAAACACTTTTGTAGCCTCCCAAATACGCGGTTAACAAATTCAATGGTTGCATCACAAAATTGTATTTTGATACCTTCCTGTTGAGGTCAAACTGCTTGCTAGACGCCGAACATAATTTCTGACACTATCGTACGCCATAAACTGGTAGAATAACAATAAAATAGCTAACCACAAGGAGTTTTTCCCCATCAGGCTAGTAGCAGTGACAAACAGCAATGTTATATTTCTATGATTGAAGTTAATCTGTGTGGGTTTAGAATAATTCGTCGCATTTTGTTGCGTTGGGGACGGAATTCTTTTTGATAAGCGAGCCAAGAGAATAAGTGGTAGAGCGCATGTAGAGAACTAAATAAGCATTCCTGAAGTGTCCTCGCGAATTTTTTGCGCGTGGTTTATCAAATAGACAATGTAAGTGGCAGAACATATCCCTGGTAATCTCACCTGTTGGATAGCAATACTTTTCCGACATAAGAGCTCCACATGTGGACGTCGCAGTGATCGGTTTCCCCCGCGCAATCTCGCCGCTTTCAGACGTTGACTTCACGTATACCAAACAACCGAGGACGTCCATGACTCCCAGCGCAAGTAGAAGACGACTGGCGCAAAATGCGGCCATCTTTAAAAGCTTCAGGAAGAAGACTTACGCCGTGGATAAAGAAGTTAATCACCAACCTGCTATAGATAGTTGGTGGTCCACTTGGCCTTTGTGACGCGACGTTGGCACTCCCTCCGTGCCCTGTTTGGTCAGGAAATGATAAAGGGAAACCCCTGTCTTTTCTTTGACAGTCGCAGTAATGAGTAATAATCTGCTGCGAAATGTGATGCTTCAGTTTCATTTCGTCACACTTAATATTTTGGTGTTCGTCTGATTCGGTTATTTCGCAGCCGTTTTCGGTGTTTGTAGGGTAGCTGGCAAATGACCGAGATGAAATCGCGTTATCTATCAGAACTTCTTGTGTGCACGAATGTGTTGCTCCAGCAATTTTAATGCCTCACTACTTCATTTTAGTTCTTGATTTTTATTTTGAAAACTTAAAACAAAACGGAGAACTTAACAAGAAATTATAAGTTTCCTTGTTTATATTTTTATAATTCTCAAATGAGATAACTCAATCGATTTCGCTCGTTTTCTCTCAAGCTAAAGAACATTATTTGGTGAGTCCACCAGATCGTTGAAGCGCAACCCCAAAAGGTGTATCTACAAATCTGGCGTATGCAATTGTCTCTTATGAGAACAATTCCTGCTCACTATTGGCTTGTTAATGTTGCATTACGTCCTGGATAGTCGTGTGGCTAAATCGTATACGTCAGGAGGACGATTAAAAACCCGTCCACATTTAGCTTGCTACATGCAGATGATTCGACTATACGCAGTGACGTGGCCAGGTTTACTTTTGAGAACGAAGCAATGGGGTAAGTGTTGTTTTATTGGTCACCAAAGCTTTGGAACTCCTCACCCAACCAAGTGAAAAATAGTCTCTGAATTCTTTTAACGCGTATATTTTCTCGGCCAGCCTGGTAAATGATGTCCAGTCTCTAACCTTTCTAATCTTAGCCTTTTGTCATTAGTTCATGGTCTTTATTATACCGTATATGAGTAAATATTTTTATGTACGCCCCACTTGGAAATGAACACATTGTTGAAGTGGCTAGCGCGCCTAAATAAACTTTATCTACGTATTTAATCCGATGACATAAAGTGGCTAGGTTTTTTTAAGAACGAAGCAGTGGGAAATTTTTACGGTTATACGATCAGCGCGTGAAGTCACAGGTCATATAACAGTAGAATCATTTGTTATTACGTAGATTATTCCATTGTATATCATCGTATCCTCAAAGTAATGAGTGTGGTATGTTGATGGGTATTCGACAATCTAGTAACTAATCTGATTTAAGAACCCTCGACTTCGGCTCAAGTTTCCAAATTAGGCTAGGGTCCAACGTCGAACTTTTCACGAGACGAACTGAACTGCAAATTCAGGTCCACTTAAATAAATTAAGTTTGACTGTTGGGTCTAACGTCAAACTTATCCCATAGAGCCAATGAAGGAATAATTGCCAACTTCACTAAAATAAGCATTATCCAACGAAATTCATAATTATGCATTTAATTCGACTCATGAAAAGATCAACGTTTGACTAAGAAACGATCTTTGGATGTTCTATCCGTCTGGACGGACAGAACATCTCGGACGATCTGAATTTAATCGATTCAAATATCGATGTTTTCATGAACTTAATTTTTTGAATTTAGTTCGTCTGATGAAAAGTTCGACGTTTGATCCAGGCCATAGATAAAGATCGGTTACTCACAATGATATTTCATCTATTACGTAAATTGTGTAAGGCTGATACATAAGCTGACAATACAATGTAAAACAGCACGAGACTCGGTGGTCTAAGGGCCGGTCAAGCCTGATCCAGGATTAAAAAGTTGATCTACTGTTTTACAGCTCTTAGTGTTTTTGTAAGCCGATGAAAATTCAAAGGTCTCAACATACACCTTTCGCTAGGCGCAACCAGGAATTCCGGAGGGCAGGGGTCGGAGGGTAATAGAAAGCCACGGCCAGGACAATTTTCGCTGTTTCAAAGGCAGCGGATTCACGTAGCTTTGGGGAATGGGGGAAAATTACTACCGCTGACAGGACACACTCTAAGTGTCTCACAAGAAGGGCAGGGGTCACGACCCCCAACCCCCATCTGTTCCACATTGGTGGGAAAAGTTCAACTGATTGACATACATGTTATAGCTCGGTGTTATTTCAAAAGTATTGGACATTAAGCTCGTATCACTCAAAGATAACAATAGTGAGACGGTTATAAGAAGGTTGCGGTTTTGATCCCCGTCTAAGGTTTAGAAATCGTTTTTCTGAGTATTAATTAAACCCCGATCAAACGGCGATTGCCGAACGATACTCGATGATAGGTTAAAAACTCATTTTCACCCCGAACTATGATCAACTATCGTCAACTATGATGAATGAGCGAATGGTCAAACTATCATCAACAATCACTGAAAATTTGAACGCGCTCCATGGGAGTGCATGATAGACGACCAGCACCGAACGTTCATCAAGCTCGTTATGTCAGAAAAACGATTTCTGAACCCCAAACGGGAATGGAACGAGTAACCGTCTGATGACCAGTTAGACGCTCTAACTATTGAGCTATTCAGATGGTGAGCTAAGGTATATGGCTTCCATTTAGGCAGCACATATGACGAACTTGCACCTTAGCTTACCATCTAAGTCTTGGTAGCTCAATGGTTAGAGCGTCTCACCGGTCATCAGAAGGTTGTGGGTTCGATTCCCGTCTAGGGCTCAGAAATCGTTTTTCTGAGAGAACGAGCTGACGAACGTTCGCTGGTCGTCTGATATTTGCCAAGCTCCCACATGAAACAAAATTTTTGTTCAGTATTCAGTATACTGCATGATAGTCAATGACAGTTGGTGGCTAAACAGGAGAGAGAGTTTTAACTATCATCGAGTATCATTGACTATCATATCATGCGCCGTTTGATCAAGGCTTAGCGAACTTAAGCTTGACGAACTCACGAACGTCCGCTGAATACCATTTTGAAAACAAAAATATCAGTTTTTTTAAAAAAAGATCGGTACCTTATTTGCGATATTTGCTTAAGAAAACGCACTTTTCAAGTGTTTCTGGGGCTTCCAAATCTCGAAGTATTTCAGGAAGCGATCACCCGTTTGGTAAAGCAAATTATTTTTTTTTATTTTTTGGGTTGCATCCCCGATTTTTTACTGCCTTGTGTGGCGGTTCTCGGACAAGATCTTCTGACAAAATTTTCGATGATTATAGGCATACCAACGAAATATTGTCGCTCGTGAAAAAAATGAAGCTAGAATGGTCAAAATGTGTTTCAATTTACGTCAATATTATACCAGATGGTTGTTTTAAGTTGATGTTCTCAAGAGAGCCGACTAGGCTTGAAAATAATCCACAACGTTTTTTGGAAGTCGTACTGTATTTTGAAGAACAACACAGTAGTTCTGAGGTATCTCTTTTTAAGTTCTAAAGAGAAACAAGGTTCATACTAGCAAGTGTAATCCCCTGAACTCCATGATAAATTTTCAGAATATACGCTTTTATACTATGACTATGTGTAGTTTGTGGAACACCACGTTTTATTTTAATGCTAAAGGATTTAAAGGATTGATATATGCTTTTCTTTCGCAGAGTTTTTCAGTTTTTAGAAGTTTTTTATATTGCTCTTATGGAAAAAAATTGCGATTGACTGATGTATCTTTATTCAAATTCATTTACTTACCTTTAGTAAGGGTATAATACAAGGAACTGCAATAGTAAATCAACAAATCAATTCAAAAACGTGACACTGGAAGCGATCAGCACAATTCTCCCATTATTGTTGAAGTCTCCTCTTTTTGTCGTTCCCAGACCTTTGTAGTTCGGAACACCTGTCATCCCCAGTTGTTAATTTCATTTTAAAAAAGGATATAATTTGTTAAGTTTTTCCACCGACATTTGCTATTCTTCAGACGTTTTTTGGCTCTGAAAAAGAAGTAACTTGACCAATGGAATTCCGCTGATTTTTAGGGCAGTTTGAAGTGCGACTAAAGAATATTCAAAGAAGAATATGCTGATGTCTGTGCAAGAAACAAATGAGCTGAGCCGTGCGAACGATTGTGATTTTTAATCTTTGGTTTGACGGAAGGTTTCAGTACTATTTACACGTATTTTGGATTATACGTCTTTTGTTATGACCAGAAATCCCTTAAAAGATCTTATCGCCCAGGTGTGTTTCTTACAGGTAAGAAATGTTCATGAAAGGAATGCTAAGTGTCAATTTGATTTAAAATATGAATAATTATGATCCAGTGTGCTTGGGAAAAGGATAAACTTCAAACGAGACACTCGGTTTACTATTAAAAATAATAGTTGTACACATGTAGTATAGAAGGCTGTTCAAAGTTCAAAGGAGGCATCACTGGGTCATTCCATTTAATATGCATACCGCTCTATGGATGAGGTCACTCATACTTTCCAAGTTTTAGAAATAATTATGTGGGAGATGTTGTGGCTGGACAGCATAGTACCCCCAAAACATGAATAGTGACTACTTAATGGACTGATCGTTTTAATTTTGAACAAAGGGTTGGGCAATTTTTCCTTGAGCAAGAGCTTTTTTGGCCCTTATGATATTTCTTTCTCTAATTATGCAGGAGATTTCTCTGCCAATGCAGAAGAAATTGGCAACGGTGCTGAGAATGTGGGACATACGTTGGAGAGGAACCTGAAATACCGGAGTCTCCAGCAAGATGCCAGAGGGTTGGCAAGTATGTCACCCAACATTCATGGCCTAAGAAAAATAAGATGAAATGGTGCCCAACACCAGGTTCCTGTCAGAAAGTAGCACATTTTCCCATTCACCCCTCTGGATACAACTATCTTTTTGACACTACCCTCAGAAAATATTCAGTGGTCAAAAGTTGCTGACCCAATGACCCCTTCTGAATTTCTTTGCAACCCTCCTGAGAAAATCTTATCCATAGAGATATGTGGTGGTATAATGGGACTAATAATAGGAAAAAAAATCCCTGGAATATGAATATAGTCCAGAATATTTGAAAATAGCAATTTTTAGTACTCTGGAATTATAATAGTAGTTCAATTGAATGGATATTCTGATTATTCCAAGTATTCTTATTTCAGAATAGGGTCAATCCAACACACTCTTAAGTTTTTCCTGTCCTAATCAATTATTCAATTAATTAAAAATGTTGTATGATATGCAGTTTTTTTCAGCTACTTTAAGTTTTATTCTTACAGCCCAATGTACATAATGACTTATCCCCTGACAAATTCCACATCTAATGTTGGCACACTTTATTAAGGTGGTGAAGATGTAAGCTCTAACAATCATACCAATGGAGCATAACCTACAGGTAGAAGGGGCATGGTTGTTTAGTCAGCTCATTTGCATGCACTACTCGCTCATGAGATACCGTAGGTCCCACTGCATTGCAACCAATATATGTATATGATATATAATACACAAGGACTAGAGTACAAAATTTCAAGAGAGAGCTCCAGACATCACAACATTAATGTAAGCTGTAAAATGAAGTTATTCTGATTCGACCCTGTCTCAAGTTACCATTTTGAATCATTATTGTTTTGCTTCTTAGTTTCCCTGCCATTTGCACCCACATTTTAAGATTGCTTCTAGTGGCCTGGAAACAAACTATTTCAACCACTGAATTAACCTTATAGCCAGGGATATTGGAAGGAAGTGCTCTTCTGAGAAATTTTTTGCAGTTTTGAAATCATATATGTATTTTAACAAGCTGTAAGAGCATGACATGAGAGCAAATATGAAAAAGTCAGGTGCCTATGGATCTTCCTTTTGCCATCACATTTTGCAATGCCAATGTGAGTTCTGAGGAAAAATGGAGACTAAAGTATCTTGCAACTTCTACTTTGCCTTTTACAATTCATATTTGGTGTATATTTAACATAAAAACTGTCAAAGCTTGGGTAACATTTGAATATTTTTGCCTTTAGTTTGAACGCAGTCGTTATGGCAACAATGACGTTTAAAAATGCCACGTAGCTACTTACCACTCAATCTTATCTTATTTGAGAACAAAGTTGATACCTCCAATATTTTTTTAATTGAAACTGTTCACCTTTTGTAGGTAATCTATCAAAGTAACATAAAGTAATGTTTTACTAAAAAAAATCAGGTGCATCAGAACTCCAGTGCGCATCAGCTTAGGTTGAACGGTGATCAAAAGCAATTATAAAATGCCACTGTTGTCATGACAACCGCAGGAACGCTTTATTCAGTGAAAGTACTGCATGCCCAAAAAGTGCTTACATGTAGGAAGTTCATTTTCGGTCTTCTTCAAAATATTCATCCACATTCCCTTGCAGTTTAAATTTGCAAAAATGGGGCGTTACACGAGAAATTTTTTGGACAACTGGCAATGAAACGTTTGTTGCGTTGCAAGTTGCAAGAAGAAATATACATGTAATTCCGAGTCACTGTTATCATACATAAGGCTAAGCTAAACATAGCGCGCACTGGAACGTAAAATGAAGCAAGACCAACGAGAGCTGAAAACAATGCACAAACGAAACGACACGAAATAGCAGACCGTTGCTGGAAAAACGACCACACTTTCGATTGGATCACTAAAAAGGTCTTAGTCCACGAACTGTCTTCAACCACACGGTCATTTAAAGTATCCATTCGCTCAACTATGAATCCGCATTGCTGAGAGTATATCCTTCACATTAACTGAGGTCGTGTTTCCCAACCTTAAATCCAAAAGAGGATTAAAACCAGAGCCCCCAGCACGGTCAATCCTCCCTCTCTCTGCTCCCCCCTAATCATATATAAACCGCTACGCTAGCAGTTCTCATCAAGAACTGAACATGCAAGAAGAAACTTCGGAAATGTCGTGCCACCGGAGTCAAACATGCTCAAGAATAGATAAAATTCAAACAGTCATGCTGTTTCCACTTGACTCAAAACAGTCAAACTGTCTCAACTCAAGATCGAACAACGGTCCGACAACCCGATAAGTTGTGTTCAAATCAAGTCAACTCAGTTATTTGATTTGATATTCGTTACGATTTAAGCGCAGGATTATCATAACAATTTCCTTTTAGAGTTTTTATAGTGCCCATCTATAAAACCGAAGTACAGGTTCCTTGTATTTTTAATGAGAGCGAGTCTTGAGCCTAATTTTTATTCTCTTAACCGCCCACAAGCCGCCCTTCCAGGACATTCCCCGTTGAGAAGAAAAACGTTCAGGCCTCAGTCAGACTGAAATAATTCGAGTTCCCAAGTGGCAACCACGCCTGGTAAACAGTTAAATGTGCATTTGTTTTAAATAACTGGAAGGTCTTTGTACTTAAGCGTTGTAAGATGTTTGAGACACATGTTCGTCCTGTCTGTCGAACATTAAAGCATTTAACATTGGTGTTCTAAAAACCATTTTTATAGTTTTCTGTAAAAAGTAACTGGACTTTCGTGCTTGGGAAGAACGCTCAATATGACTCCTTCTTTGTTGAGTTAAAATTAAATTTAAGAGTTTGAGAATTTTATTCCATTTGAAACGTTTAAATGACCCGTAAAATCTGTTTCTTATTAATTTTTACTAAATGATCCAATTGCGTATGGCGTCAAGGAGGTTTCGATAAATGAGTAATTAATCCAGGAACAAAACAACAGTTTCCTATTCCTGCAAAACTTGTCATTTTCTCTTTTTTTTTACCTGTGGAAGTACAGAACTTGTATTTGAAAGCAACGTTCAGTCCTTAGATTCTCGAATTTTTTTTCAAGTGCCGAGAAAGTGGGAATTTGCCGAGAACTTTTGCATTTTTACTATCAATCTGTAAAGAAGCTTAACTCGTTGTTTGTTGAAAACTGTGGCCTTTTCTTTACTTTGAGGTGTAAGTAGTGAACAAATTGCAGACTATTGAGTCATAAGAAGTCATGAAGTTTTTTGAAGTCAAAACGGTGACATTCATTAGGTGCATTTATACTTTAGTTTGTTAATTACGATTTCTATTTCTTCATGACAAAAAGTCAAGCAGGTGGCAATGAATAACTTATAGGGCCTTCAAATTTATCGACACCACATCCAGTTGGAAACATCATTGTAATTGCTGTTCAACGTTATGGTTGAAAACTCCTAGTGTGCAATTACTACTTTTTGATGTCTGAGGTTTTTAACTTAAAGAATTTCAATCATCGGTATGCATAGATTCATTCTAAATTAAGTTGGTCATTAGTACGTCCCAAATAAGCAATCCAATCCGAAAAACAAACACATATTAATTCCGAAACGGCAAGCTTTTTCTTGTATCGCTTTATTGTTTCATGACTTTTTTTGTTGTATATCGTTTTTGCACAGTTCATAACATTCTTTTTATTCAAAGTTAACGTCATTGTATTGTTGCAGACGACGAGTTAGGCCATTTAGCCATGGGATATTACTTTCTTAACTGCTATGATGCTCAACTGGTGAACCTTTTGCTCTTGTGTGCGTGGCTTTCTTTGGCGGTAAAAGATGCTCGAGGGGATTTGAACGACAGAAGTTCTGCTGGAGAGTTTTTTCATCAAGATGAAAAACTTCGAGGTTGTATCACAGTATTGTTTTTTGTTGATTTTTCATACTAAATCTTATTAATCCTTTCATTCCCATTGCTGCCATTTGGCAGCATTAATTATTTCACTCTGTATAACGCAAGACGATTTTCCTCGTCAAGGGCCGACCTCCTGACATGATAGGAAATAAAGTGTTAATAGTGTGCTTTATGAAGTGGCAACAGTTTATGCAGAGAAAGGTAGAAATCCGCAATTTGAGCCGTTCATTTTACTTATTTAAAGGTTCTTATCTACGGTAGAGCCCGTCGCCTCACAGAAGTGTTCTTCATAGGGGAAGTCGTTCGGTTAACTACATACAAATATCAAGAAATTCAAAATTACCGAATTCTACTTAACTAACTGGGTAAATAGAATTTACCCAAAATATATCTAAAATCTAAAAAGCATGTACGAGATGTAAAATACGGCATTCTTTTTACAATTTACTTAGGAACTGCTAACCAATTATTAGTATTACAAATTTCCAAATGATAAATGTCCACCGCTTTGATAAGAATTTTTAAAAGTAGTTAGTGACATACTATTATATTTAACTCCTTCCTGTCCGTATAGGTCCTCAATGACCTATGGAGACTTCAGTATTTTACTCTGGCTAACGCCAGACGATTTTACTCGTCAGGGGAAAGTCCTCGGACAGGAAAGAGTTAAGGTAATTAGGCAAACTATTCCAGAGTTCGGCTGCTCGATACACAAAACACCGTTTCAAAGCATTTGTTCTCCGTTTTGGTAATTTGTGTGTTACATTATTACTACGAAGTGGGTATCTCGAATTATTGGATAGCTCGAATTTCTGACTTAATTGAGAAGGAACCGTCCCTTTCATAAATTTATGGGTCAAGATTACCAGACTTTTATCCCTTCGCTCTTTTAACGATATCCAACCTAATTTTTTTAATACATCGCTCGATCTTATATCATATATATCAGCCGTTACCACTCACGCCCCACGGTTTTGCACGTTTTGAAGCTTATCTTGTAACCTAATTTAAAGCCACGTTAAAATTACGAGTGACTTTGGGGGCAGCGTTAGTTTTGCAGTCTCGCTTTCTGTTGCTGTGTGTTTTTTTTGTATTATAAAGGTGAACGTGCGTATGAAATCCAGTCCACTGAGGGAACTCTTTGTCACACAATTTGAAATTGTAGTTGTGCTTGTTTGCCCCCGAGTGAACTTGATCCAACCCTAGGACTTCGGCATTACCACAGTCGTCTACTTTACTTTTTTCATTTTAGGTTATCGTTTGCAGAATCACTTAATACGAACTGTAACAGCAACCTCCCTTACAGAATGTAATTTGGAATGTCTTCGTGAAATTTGCTGCAAGTCAGTCAACTACAGAGAAGATTTGTTGGGCAATGTGCTTAACAATTGCGAGCTCAACCACGCGCGGACGTTGGATTTATCAGAAGACTTAATACAGGATCACATGTACCTTCAATACGAAATGGTTGCCCATGCGAAAGTAAATATCGGAGAAACTTCTTTCTTCTTGTTCTTCGTACAAATCTTGGCAGAAATATTATTGATTCGATCATATTCTCTCAACTGCGATAAAAATTGGATTAAGTATAATTTTCACTCGTCGGAATTTTCCGCGAATACTGACTATTTTTGTTTCTCATTGGCTTTTGGAAACTGCTTGCTGAATGAGCATGCTGTCAAGTTCGATCACTTAAGGGAGTCAAAACTTTTTTCCGGGTATCGTAGTTTGACCATCTTATTCAATGGTTTGTGTAATCCCAGCAAAGATATACTTGGATGTGAACAACAGTATTAATATCACTATCAGAACAAACGATATACATATTAATGGGCGACCAGCCAACGTTCGTCAAGCTCGTAATCTCAGAAAAACTAAGTCAGAGCCTGAGACGGGAATCGAACCCGCATATTGATGATCTGTGGGAGGCTCTAGCCATTCAACTCCGAAGATTTAGATGGTAATCTAAGGAGTAGATTCGTCCTATATGTTTGCCTATGCGGAAGCTTCGATATGATAATAAATTGGTACCTCTCTACAGGGCGTAGAAATCGTTTATTCCGAGATTGTGAACTTGACGAACGTTGGCTGGTCGTCTGATTTACACCGAGCTCCGAGCTCCTCCGCAGAGGCTTCTGTTTTGAACGTGTGGGCAATTTCAAAGGTGCGTTTTAAGTGTTGAAAGGGAGGCGAGTGAAATAAGAGGCGTGCGGTGGATTACGGGAAGAGGGTAACCGAGGCGAGAAGCCTCTACCAGACTCTATTCAAGTGTGATCTGTGGTTCTCGGGTGATGACGGAAAGCGTCGGCAGTTTGGACGAAGCGCGGTGTTTTATGCAAGATCTAATTGTTGAACATTGATATTCTAATTTATAGCTAGATTGTTCGCCGATTCACAATTTTATATCACCATATTGTTGTCCTCCAAGGGTGGTTGTTCAAAGTCTGGATAGCTTATCTGGTGGATAAGTTGTAACGAGTGAGTAGCGCTCTTCAAGCACCGGACAACTGAAAAAAACTGAAAAATTTAACTGAAAAAAACTGAAAAATTTAAATTTTATGCACTGAACTTGGAGATGTCCACTAGATAGTTTCGGCAGATAAAAATTATGTTTGGTTTTTCATGCGTCGATAATGTCGTTTACTAACTCAGACTTATTCACGACCACCAAATAAGCTATCCAAGCTTTGAACAACCAACCCCAGATGTGGTGTTTTGAAATGCCGATTTAGCCCGATATTTTGCACGAAGAAATTCACATTTTCGTTCCTTTTCTAGCATTTGGAACAAACGACTTTAGTATGTTCATAGCGTTTTGGAAAGGTTTGCTTGATTTGCAAAACACTTGCTGTTCGATAAAATGAGCTTGCTTCTCCATATTGATTATCTGAGTCCGGTCCAGTCCATTACGGATTTTGGGCGCCATATTGATATGATTATCTGGCAGAGGCTTCTTACTTTTTGCTCTCCCCGTCGCTCCCCGCCCGCTTCTTCTCCTGCTCCGAGTTTTCAATTTAAAACACATTCAAAACAGAAGGGTCTGTGGTAGAGAGAGCCAAACTCCTACATGAACAAAGTTTGTGTGTGTTTTTCTATTGTATTTGTATTTATTATATGTATATCTGTGATTTTTTATTTAATTGATGGTGTATAATTATTAGACTATAGTGATTAGACTTCAGAGCTTTCGTCTGTTGTAGCTATGTTCTGACAATTAGTTACATTGGTATCATGAATGTTGTGCCAAACCTAACTTAATCATAATTTTATTAGGATGAAAATTTTTGCTGTTCTTCACCATGTCACAATCGTGGTACCTGTAATTCTGCTTCGCAACGGTGTGAATGTTTGGAAGGCTTCGACGGGAGATTATGTGAAAAAGGTATTAAAATACTTTTAACCTTCAATTACTACATGGAAACTTCAACTTGTTCTGAATAGTAATACAGTGCATGCTGTTGGTAAACTTGGACATATACCCCATGTAGCTAGGACTTCGTGGTAATACTATTGGTTGTTTACTGATCTGCTATCGTTATTCCACTGTCGATATTGTAGTAAAGGTACTGTTTTTAGATTTTGCGTTTAGCTAGTAAAAGGGTGAACGAGGCTAGGTTAGGCTAAGGGCAAAGCTGTCCGTTGTGTTGAGTAGCGTTGGAGTTCGTTACGTTAAATCATCTGACCTGGGGTGTAACTAGAGCGAGGGTTGTGAGGCTCTCCACCCCAGCCCTTCGTGAGAGATCTCAAACGTGCCCTGTTAGCAACAGGTATTTTGTCCCAATTTCTAAAAGGCATGTGGGCTTACGTCGGTGCTTTTCTATGGATCTCTGGGTAGTCCTGACCCTTCCCTTCGAAATTCCTGATTACACGTCTGCTAATGTTGATATATTATAATATTCTTATCCGTATTATGCTTTACTATGCTTTGTTTCTTTTTGCTTTGCTTCGCTATTCTGTACGATGCTGCTATGCTATGTAGGGCTGTGCTTTATGCTATGCCATGCTATCCTATGCTATGCTTTACTATGTTATATTATGTTACGTCATGTTAGGTGATAGGCAATCTGAAATCATGTCGTGTGATGTTCTGTTTCGCTATGTTCTGTCGCGTTAGGGTACATTTACAAACTGTGACTGATGGGGCCGCTGTTTTGGGAGCATGATAATTAATAAAAAATGGACAAATTTTAGCCTACGGAGCATTCTACTGATTCGTTTTCAATTTAGCATTCATTTAAGCCGGAAATCAGCCCGATTAATCACAGTGTGTAAACGTGCCTTTACACTGTATTATATTGATAAACATAGGAATACTAGTGCTGTAAGTCACTGTAATGGATTTAATTATTAAATTTATAGATGTTGATGAATGCGTGGGCAATGTTTGTCATTCAAATGCCACGTGTAGCAACTCGATTGGCTCATTTAAATGTAAATGTGATACCGGGTTTCTTGGCAACGGAAAAAACTGTACAGGTATAATTGCTTCCATATAACATCCAACGCTTTTATATCATTAAGATTGCTAATCAGTAAAACTTAATTGTAAATGAGCACATACTCGCCTGTAGGTCATAAAAGAGCAGAAGCCAACGGTGGGTTGAAAACTGCCATCTGCAAGGAGTGAAATAAGATCTACCTTGGACGATGGGAATTTTTGATATGTTACAAGGAGTATTTGTATTCTTGTCATTGGATTCATCCGAGCCCAGTATGGCAACATTTTAGGATACCAATAATTAAATTAATTATTATGATTAATTATTTATATTAAATATTTGTTTCTTGAGCCTTACAACTTCTGTTTATTCCTTGATTTAAGCTGTCGGAAGTACCCAGGGGGCTCCCGCCCAATCATGTAAAGAAATTCAGTCACTTCGTGGGAACACAACTTCGGGACTGCACTGGATCAAACCTGATAGAGAATCATCTCAGGAGGCATTTTCAGCATATTGTGACATGGTGACCGATGGTGGAGGGTGGACTCTGGTCTACAGTTACACCTTTACCAACTACGGTGATTTTTTTGATTACTCCAACGCCGTTACCCCTCGTCCTAACTGGCCTGCCAGCGATGCCGATGTCCCCATCTCTACAACGACTCCAACTAACCTGACAACCCGTGGCGCAATGGATTTCAATCTTTGGAAGGACGTCGGGGAGGAGTTTTTGGTCAGGTCCAACATTAATGACTGGATTGTTTATCAACCGAATGGTGGGAGCCTGGTTACAAGCACAGATGGAAGTATTGTGTGTCGAAATATCAAGAATGTAGCGACCACTTGTGAGGGTGTCGTGCCGTTCTCTATCCAATGGAGGTCCTGTGGTCCGCGCATCGCATCTCGGAGCAGCTTTTATCGCTTTGACGGATCAGCATTGATGTGCTATCCTTCCCACGACCCTTGTGACGGAATAGCTACAACAAATCACAAGAGAAACGTTTCTGAACCAGGAGGAGCCATCTTCTTAAGATAAGATACTTTATTTAATTATTAAGCTTAAGATTTGTAAATGGGGTTTTAAGCCATCAAACACTGCCAGATTGAGCGCGATCTGACTCAACTCGACTGTCATGATCCAGTTTTTGATCGTTGGGAATACTCATAGTTGTACGATTGACTCTAGTACCCAGAATGACTGCTTACGACTGACCATCGTTACTGTACAATGTGGCACCATTTTGGAAGTCAGCCATATTTCCTGTTATTGCAAGTATTTTGTGTGTGAGAATCACAGTTACTCGTAAATGTGCTTTGGGAAAGCCGGTCAAGCATGATGAGCCTACTTAATAGCCGTCATGGCTAGTATTTACCGCTCCAGAAACTTCGAAAAGACTGGGTTCTGGGTAACTTGCGCGAGCTATGATTGGTCGTTGAAAAGCCCCGGTCAATCACAGGATCAGGAATTACCATAGGGCTTGGTTCGTGTAAACTTACTTAAGGAGGCTCCCTAGGGTAATTTTTAATAGGAGGCTGGTAACTAAATATGGCTGGGGACGCATGCGTAGATAGCAATCTTTTCGAATCTTTATTCCATCACAACAGCACCGTCCGCGTCACCACAAATGTGAAATTTTTGGATGTTTGCTTCTGTTAATTTCTTTTAAGCTCGGTAATTAAAGCAAACAGAACAACATACCAAATTTTCAAAATTTTTCATTGGACAGAATTTTTTAAAATTGAGTCTATTAGAAAAAATCTACGTTGGCAACCTACTTGATATTTTAATATTTCATTCTTTAGTGAAATATCTAACTTCACACGAATTTTCAGGAAAATTCACCGAAGAAAATGCGTCTTAAATATGATAATCGTGAGAATATGCCGATGTTCCAACGCTATTATTATCATCTTAACGATCGAAAATATCCCAATTCGGCAAATATCTCATGTTTATCATGCTTCTTCTTCAGTTAGACAAATTTTGTACCAAACTTGTAAATATTTTAAAGTTAGAAATGCCCCAAAATGGAGACCATACTAATTGTATCCTGTAAACATAGAAACTCTAGGGAGCCACCTTAAGTTACTTTTTTGCGAGTATTCTTTGGGTAAGACCTAAGAAAGTAAGAAATAAATACCGAGAACGGAGGTATTCAGGGATATAAATCCCGAGGGTCCGTAGGGCCCGGGGAATTTATATCCCTGAATACCGACGTTCGAGGTGATTAGTTCATGATGATTACCTCAACCGAGGTAACTAAGTAATTTTGAGAACCGCCGTACATCAAAGAAAACCAAGGTGATCATGAATTAGTGCTCGTTAATATCCTTCTCCGGGAAATTCAATCAATCGAAGTAACATTGTTGCTATGAATATCTGATTATCTTGTGGATTTCGATGTAGGGACGTCCTGAGAAAATGGTCAATCTTACTTGCATGATCTTGTATACTTTCATAATACAAGTATTCAATATTATACTAGGATACAACTAGAGTTTCTGGACTTATTTGTGTATCGCACAAATAGGTGGTAAATCTGTTGTGTTGGTGATTTTTAATGGGCAGATGTATTTCATTTTTTGTTAGACTTGTGATAGTTTTAATTAATGAAACTGTGGGCGGACATCGCAAGTCATTTCCAGTTATTTCTTTGAGGGTCTGCGATGCAGTGATGTTCAATCGACAGCTGAGCCTTTTTATAAGTTGGGCCTTTTTAGTTCTTTTGCCTTGATTAGATTTACTGCGAACTTAACATCGTGGAAAGTATGTTTAAGTTGATGGCTGGATTAGTGTTGTCTCAAGGAGGGACGGCGTTTTGTCGAGTCTCAATTGAATAGCACTCAATAAATTCGCCTATTAATGTTTCTAGCAAATTAGGCCCGAGCTCGTAATTGCGAGTGAGACTGTGGCAAAGACGTCTAGATTTTTCTGTTTTTCGACTGTAATTTTAATGTACGTCCCAAAGTTACGACCAGAATTTGGTTGATCACGATTGCACTTGATTGATCGTGATTCTCTAAAGCTTTGAAACTTTCATATTTGAACTCAATTTAACAGAATGCAGTTCGAATTTTCCGGTTTTTTAATGCAACGAAGTTTTTCAAATAAATCTCCAGTGTAGAACTTTTGTCACTTTTTCTCGTCTGGCAGTTTTCACTAATCGCAAAAGTTGCACCACAAAATTTCTTTCTCAATTACCACTAAAGTTTAAGGGCTTGTCTCATTTTTGAGACTAATTTTTTGGAACTGCCTTCCCAATTTTGCGTGCCGCTGGACTTCTTATTCTTAGTTTATACGTGTGGGGGACGGGGAAGAATAACAATTTTTTTCTTGGCTAGAATTAATTGGATGATTGCTGCAGTGGCGTCCAGATGCCAGTCCTTATATCTAGCAGTCTCTCTGAAGGGTATCCAACCCTCGATGATTAACTTCCACATACATTTCGCCTTACGGTACAAATAGTATGTTTTCGTAGCCAAATCGTACGCTATTTGCGACCATGTACGTATTTGCCGCCGCTTAATGCCATGTATGGATAGTAAGAAGCAAATCAAAGAAAGGCGACATCATTGTCAGAAATAAAATACAACGTTGATACTTATATGCTTAATGTTATATAAGTTATTATCTAATCTTTCAGCTGCTCGCTTGATAGCTATTGGGAACAAAATGACCTGTCCACTTAACAAGACAAACTCAGATAGTAAAGATATCAGTGTCCAGCCGAAAACGCAAGTAACGGCCATTGCAAACTAGGGTAAAAAATGCCATGGGTCAAAAATCTATCATTGATCTTTTTTTGTGCTGGACACTAGTTTTATCATTCGAATGAGTTTTATCCCTCGTGACTTTCTAGTGGATACCTGGAGAAACTTATGTGTCTCTCATTGATTTATTTTCTTGTCAAAATTGCATTTGGTTGTTTCTAAAATTTAGAAAAAGCTAAAATGTGATATACCAGTCCCAATTTAAATCCCGCCATAATTAAACTTTCGCTTGTTCTTATGGACAATATTAGGTTTTCCGTTTCAGTTCGATTGAACTAAAATGTATTCGTTAATAATTAACATATTACTCGAAAATCTGTTAATTATTGCCCTTTTTGCAATTAAATAATGAACCAGCGTCGTGAGTCAGTATAATTTGGTCAGTGTTTAGTTCTTCCAAACAAAGACCCACTCGAAGTTATCTTTTCGTCGCTTCTAAACCAGAAGTTCAAAGCGATCCCAGGGTTAGAGAAATCATATTAACAGGCTTTCAAATTGCTTAATTTTTGTTTGAAATGTCAAAACATCGGGTTGATGATTGTGTGTCGTGGACGGCATTTTGTTCTCGTTGTTCCGTTCTACTCCTAATAATTGTTAATGTTATTGAGGCATATGGTGGCAACAACGGCGTTCTTTTCCCTCAACATGAAAAGACGAGAGGTAAGCAAAAAAAATATTTAACTCGCGAAATGCGGAGGGTGCATATATTTGTGAAAATTAGCTTGTTGTAAGACATGTCTGTACTTCGAAAGAATCTTCTGCCCATGGTAAACATTGAGTAAGATCCAAAACCCAGGCCGAGAATAAAGAGTTTTTGAACTCGTTGGGTTAGCAAAACAACATTTTCAAACTTCTGAGTTTAATTTCTGGTTTAATAAAAATATTTTAATTCTATTCCTTGCCAGTTAACGACAAAAGACGGTGTGACAAAAATGAATAATGAAAAAAAAAAAGACGTGAAAATCTTCATCTTAAACCTTCTGTTAATTAGTAAAAAGCAATGACGGTCCAAGTTGTCACCCATGCAGTAATATTTCGAGCTTATTTCAAGATCGGTATCAAATCAAATAGTTCTGACATAGCAGTTAGGGCCGTCGTAACGCATGGGCCTGACGGGCACTTTCCCCGGAGGCCCCGCGAGCATAAGGGCCCCATGGTAATCTGTGTATGTTAAGACTTGCAATAAATAAATACTACTACACAGTAGTCTAGACTATACTAAACCATAAATATTTGCTGCAATGTTATTGTGTTACAAATGGACATTGTGATTTGTCTCTGATTTAGTATCCCCCAATGATTATTGGTTATATTTTCGTAGGGGCCCCCAATACACACTGTTTTTCCCGGGGGCCCAAAATGCTGTTAAGACTGCCCTGATAGCAGTGCAGCAAAAAGTTCAAATGTTTTGTTTGAGAACGGTTTTAAAAAAATTCAAAATCTTTCCACTGTTTATTTCGCGTTTTCTTCATACTAGTTCAGAAAATAAATTTATTTTTAATGCCGACAGTGTCACTCGATTGGGTTATCAATCTCGTGAATTGAATACAACGATCACGAATCTCTAAAAAACACGCATGCTTTGCATTGTGGGATACCGGAGGTGAGTTAAACTTTGCGTTCTTGTTTATATATTGACGTTGCTTCCAACAATTTGAGTGTAATCAGCTTGTTCCATGCTTTTTAAATCTGTGGAAACTTTGTCCTTGAGTCTTGAAAGTTTTAACTGTCATTGCTTTCCAGACCTTGGTGGGACGTAAGTGCAGCCAACGAGAATTTTATTCACTTAAGTATCCCATAATGCCCTCTGTCCAGTTTTTCGAGATTCGCGATCCGTCTATTGAACGTCATCCAATTTAGTGATTTTTTGTGTTGTTATTTTTTAGCCTCTGTAAGATATTTCGTGGAGTTCTGACTAATAGCATTACGGTTTACAGACTTTTTGATAAACTTTCATCTGACAGGCAGTCCCAGAAAGAGGGTGCTGGAGCTACGTTGATCACTCAAAGTTCTTGTTATGTTTTTAGGGTATCGTTTAAGGAATCACGTGGTGCGGAAGGTAGCCGCTGCTTCAATTATAGAATGTGCTTTGCACTGCTTACCCCAAGATCGCTGCACGTCAATTAATTACAAAAAGACACCACCGTCTAAAGTTCAAGACAACTGTGAACTCAACAACGCAACAGCCTCAATTTCAGATAAACCTGAAGATCTGATAAAAGAGGCAAGCTTCTTTCATTATGAATTATTTAATCCAGAAAAAGTAAGGAATTTTTATTCTTTATCTGATCTACTTTTACCTACCCATTACAGACTTTTTGCTACTTCAATTTTACATGAGATAGCAGAGACACGTGCTATTCGCCTCTGGGACTAGAACACGATTTCTTCTCCCTGCACTTGCTAGATTAACGTTATCTGGGTCGCACGGGGGATAAGTGTTACCCAGTATAATTCTGTCAAGCACCGGATGTTTTCTCCGGGTTCTCTGGTAACGCCTGCAGCAACACCGGAACGGCGTGGCCAGGGTAAAATGACCGGGGATCGGCAGTGCATGAACTCCTTGTGATCCGAAAGCGGAGCTATTCTAGGGGGACTTGGGCGAATACTTCCTGGGAAAAACATTGAATTTTTAGCAGTGGCGTAGCCAGCCCGGCAATTTAGTCCTGCTATGCAAATATTTTCATGTTCACTGACTGTCAAAAACATCAATTTCTAAAGAAATGAATAAGGATAATCATTTAAAATTTGCATAGCAGGACTAAATTGCCGGGCTGGCTACGCTACTGATTTTTAGGTCTCTAAAATGCTATGTTTTTGCATTTTTGAAACTACTTTACTGCTTAAATGAGCAGAATTCCTTACTCTTCTTGTAAGTATTGGAACACTATCGTCAAGTTTCAACATAAATTAAAATCGCTTAAAGTATAAGTTGCTCTGCATGCGCTTGTTAAAATTCACGCACAAATACCTACAATTAGAAAGATTAATCAGATGGCGAAATGCCTAATATCACTCAATTCGTCCTTACAGAATTCAAGTCTGGATTCGTTTGTGGAATGAAAAACCCCTAATTTTTCGTTCTAACGTCGCATTTGTTTTTTAACAGGATTGGTGTTAATTGCAGGTTGAAATTCCACCAAATCTTAAACATTATTTGGAAGTAATTTAATTACACTTTTCCTAATTGAGTGAGGGCATTTTTTGGGACACCTGGTATGTAATTAACTTTATTACTTTCTCTTTGAGGTCGTGAACTTTTACTGTACCACACCTTGTCAAAATGGCGGCGCGTGTGATTTGGAATCCGGGCAGTGCAAGTGTGCTGCCGGCTTTGTAGGGAAAACTTGTGGTTCAAGTAAGTATGTAGAAAAGACTTCCATAAATTCTAGCTACAATCGTGGAATAATTAGATTGGGACAAAGTGCCCACAGATACTAAAACACGTGTCTTCCATCAAACAGGTTTAAATTTGGCCCTTCCCTGCCCCACTGATTCATGATGACTGTGTTCGGTAAAACTTGCTACTGTCCTGCAACGTACAACATCGAGTGATGGGGGAGGGGAGGGTGAGGAACTTGTAGCTGCATTTAAAGCAATAAAGTCGAAAAACGGTCGTTTTGTCGATTGTCATCCCAATGAATTATTCTATGATTGTACGTCATGCTTGTCTTCTTATGTGTGGTCGTCAGTCATTGTAACCGTGTTGATTTCGCTCTTAACCCCTTGGTGACAGTGAATTTTCCCTTTGACGAGTAAATTCGTGTGGCGTTAGTAAGTGAAATACTCAAGTCTCCAAAGGTCACTGAGGACTTATACGGACAGAAAGGAGTTAAAGAGATAGATTTTAAACCCTGGTTAACTCTTTCCTATCCGAGGACTTTCCCCTTGACAAGTAAAATCGTCTGGCGTTAGCCAGGCTAAAATACTAAGGTCTCCAACAGTCACTGGTGATTCAGTATCTTGCACCAAGGAGTTAAGGCGGCTCCGTAAAGTTTCCCGGAAATCGGAGAATGCAAATTTGAGTCCGAAAATAATTTGCATGAATACTTTGGAAGAAGAATAAATCTGAATGTACTACATAGAAGCGCATTCTAGGCATCCAAAAGAATGACGAAATAAAGAGTACATGTCGTTGCTATGGCAACAGAGCGTTTCAAAATGGCTACCATTCACCATTCAATCTAATTCATTTCGAAAAAAAACTTTGGTGGCGTCTATTTTTTTTTCATAAAAGGTTTCAACCGGGGATAAATTAATAGGACAATTTTAAAAGTTGAAGTAAAAAAAACCTTTTTTTACAAAAACTTTTTTCTAAAAGTAAAAAAAAATCTTTTCTTTTTTCAAATTATTACCTATGTGAGCTGGTTTCAGCCTGTCTCATCCGATTTTGATGGATCTGTACCTGGAAAATTGAATCATAGTCAATTAATCAAAGTAATATTTATATATATTTATAGTATTTACTTAAAAACAGTTTGTTTTCAAAAATGCTGGTTTCATTATTTTTTATAAAGCTATTGGAAGTGTTAAAGAATTCCCGGGAAAGTCATGCAATGAGATTAAGTCTTACCACGTGAATTCAACCTCCGGAACCTATTGGATAAAACCGCAAATATCTCCGCAAAATGCTTCATGGGATTCAACTTCGCAGGATGCACTTCAAGTTTTTTGTGACATGGAGACATATGGTGGAGGCTGGACGCTAGTTTACTCATACACCTTTACAAATTATGACAATTTTTACAACCCCAACAACGCTGTCACGCCCCGTCCAAATTGGCCAGTCAGTTTAACAAGCGTTCCCATCTCGAAGACGGTACCACTCAGCGAGAAAACACTTGGGGCAATGGACTACGAACTCTGGCGTTATACTGGGGAAATATTTATGGTTAAATCTAACGTCAACGACTGGATTATTTGTCGACCAAATGGTGGCAGCTTAGTGACAAAGCAAGATGGAATGATTTCTTGTCAAAATATCAAAAACGTGGCACCAGCCTGCAAGGGCTTGGTCCCGACCTTCATTAAATGGGGCTTGTGTGGACCACGCATCACGATAAATTCGTACACTTCGTTTTTTCATTTTGATGTGGCGACACGCTTGTGCTATCCTAGTCACAACCCTTGCAACAAGTTGACCAAACTCGATATCGACATGGACTTGTCTGACCCTGGCGGATCTGTGTTTTTAAGATGAACTGTGCTGTTCTGACAATCGCTGACTTTTCTCAAACTTATACCTTATAGATAATGGAAAATAAAGTGTCTTTAGTTATATTGGGTAATCCTCGATCAGGTAAAACCTAACTATTCTTCCTCGAAAGTCGTATAAAAAGTTTAGGGAATGGGAAATATTGGCGTTTCGAGCCAAGGCCGTTCGTCGCGAAGGCTCTGGGGATAAGCCTCGGCTCAAGAAGGTTTCATAGTTAACCTACACTGACAAAGTCAACTCAAAAAATTGAGTTCAGTTAAGCGGAATAAAGCTCGCATCTTCGGATTTTTGCACCGATGCTTTACCAGATGACGCCATTATAGGTAAACTAGAAATTCTCTCGACAAATTAACCCATATGCTTGACGATGAGCATTGTTTTTCCATTCTATTCTAGAAACATCTTCAGGAGAACATGAAAAGAATGTTTCACGATTAGCCAAGAAACCGCAAGAATCTTTCCTACCCTTGTGTTGGATTCTACGGACATGGTGTTCCCAGGTGGGTCGATATCTTGACTGACTGAGCAGCGATCCGGAAACCTAAAGATGCGAGTTCGAATCTCCCGCAAGACAACCCTTTTAACTATTTCATGGCGTTCAATGCTGTCTACGCAGCATTCTACTTATTTATTTTCTATTAATTGCGAGCGCGCAGAATCCTGGATATTCCTTCAATTTGATTGGTTGAGCTGTCTTTCTTGCGATACTCCACCGCCGTCAACGGAATTTCCGCCAAAACGCATCTCGCTGTTTGTCTCAGTTTTTGTCGCATGTGTTTTCTTACGTCTTCAAGAAGCTTAAAACATTTCAACGATAGTATTACTAAATAATGATAAAATTTTAATTTCCATTTGACGTCCAGCTGTTCGGGCGTTTTACGCCAACGCAAAATAAAAAAAAAATGCCGGTTTTGGTCAGTTCGTACAGAAATATATTTTCTCGGTCTCAATGACAATCCTCGGCCTACGGTCTCGGGTCGTTATTAAGATCTCGGGAAAATATTTTTCCGGTACGAACCTCTCGGTTGGTCAAGGACATATATATCATTGTTCTCCCATGATTTCCTGTGAGGACCGCTATCATTGGTGTAGTGTTGGCGCAGGAGGAAACCAGGGAAAATCTGCGGTGCTTTGTAGAGTCAAAATATAACACGTTTTGAAGAATGAGGTCATCTTGAAAACTCAAGATATGAGTCAATACAATTTCAGGATTATCCTGGGGATAATACGAAACGATAAATTCACAATTATCCTACACTGTTGAAGTCAACTGAAAAAGATGACTCGAGCGGGATTTGAAATCGCATCTTCGGGAATCCGGTCCGCTGCTCTACCTGTTCAGCTGTCGAGTCTACAGGGATTGGAGGCGAGTTATTATCCCACGTAAGGGCGCGACCTAAACAGGTAGAGCGGCGGACCGGTTTCCCGAAAGTGCGAGTTCAAATCCCGCTCAACTCAACTTTTACAGTTGACTTCCGCAGTGTAAGATAATTGTGAATTTATCGAATCAATACAACACAAACTATGGTTAAAACTGTGATATTTCGACTTTATTTCAAAATCATCCTCAGACAGAGGATGTCCTGTTCGCGAGACATTCTGTTTGAATTATAACTATGTCTTATATGGACTCATACCTTGTATTTTCAAGATGACATTATTCTCTTTTATATTTTTTGAAGTTTTCGGCTGGTCAAGGTTTTTTGTAAAGTCGAACTGGGCAACACTCTTTTCACGTTAGTTGCCTTCAACTGAAGCATACTTGTAGCCTTCAATTTCTTGCGTCCGACAAATCAATATTTTTATCAGACATCAAAAATTCATCTTTTTTGTTGCATATCTAATTTGATTTGAAGTATTGTCGAGACATTGAAATACCTCACGGTTGATTGGACAGAAATCCTTCGTTAGATTATTGCTGCTAATTTTCTGTTTTTGATGGCGCAAGTTACATTGTTACCCCATGAAACGGAGGTTGCCTCAAGTGAATGGGAAAACAGAAATATTCGCCCAGTAAATTTACAAGTCAGTGACATTTGAGGGATTGTGTTTAGTCTTTGCCTGAATTACTCACTCAACAGCATTTTAATGGCACTACGTCGATAGACGAATTTTTGGCAAAAGAAACACCTCTTTATTGTTCATTAAGATTTTAGTCTTGTTCGGTAAACATTCATTTTCCCCTAGACAAATGACATTGATAATTTGTTGCTGATTTTCATTAAGTTTCACTTCCTTACATTCTGTAAAACTACACATGTTTCGTTACGAGCCTAGTTGTTCTAACTAAAAGCCATATTGCATATTTCCACTGAATCAGTTATGTCGTAGGTTTGGTTTCCTCTTCAGAAGTATATTGTTCGTCTATTTCTTCGTTCTAACCCTTCAGAAAAAGAAAAAAAAACATCTGCATGTATTGCCATCAGACTTTGCCCGTTGATATCCAACAGCTTCGCTAAGCTAAAAAAGTTTATCAAAAAATCCTGACGTTCTGTTTGAATTTACTGCGTAATTACAGGGTGTCAAAAATGATTGAGTAATTCCTGAATAATACCATCGCAGCTGATGTGCTGTACAAACATTCTTTTGTCCTTGAAGTTGTTGAAAAAGCGTTAATTAATTAGACGTAAAAATTGGCGCTGGTAATTAAGAAGGCTAACTTGATAGCTTGAGAATTTAGACGTCTTGGCGTTTTTGTCCTATTTGCCTTGATGCTGTAGAACTAGGGAGTCAGAAAATTTATGAGTAAATCCTCCTTATTTTTATCTTTGGACGGCAGGTCCAGATATAATAGTGTTTTATCGGAAAGATGTGTTTTCGGGGTATACCAAACCGATTTAGATTCTGTTAAATATTTTTATGAAAATGAAAAGGGGATAATGAGATTCCTCAATTAATACATGGCGACTTTCCTTGTGTCAACATATATCTAGAAACGCAGTCGTCATTTGAAGTCCCAATGAAAAATGACAAACGTTTAAGTCAATACAGGAAGTAAAATTATCAATACAATAAAGTGAAGATACAATGAAAACGCAGCTTTCTTTCGTGACGGTCAATTGTGGAAAATGGCGATTTTAAAATATCTTTCCAACCGTCTAAAACCATCGATTACTCATGGTTTACAAGGACTTTTCCTAGTGATATTTATATGCCTTCGACAAGAATGTGTAGCCAACGATGAGGCGTTGTTTCGTCAAGATAAAAACATCAAAGGTAAAGTCATTTGTCATTAGAACTCAAAATTCCATGCAATTCGTATTTATTACGGTTATCTACTTTAGTACGCTCAGATGATCATCCCAAAATTCAGTTTGGCGATTCTTTCCATATTGTTCTTTTTTTCTTTTGTTGGTGCAACTAATTCATGGATCTCTAGGGCAGTGTCATCTTGATTTTGATTCGTCTGCTTCTGACCACTAACACATAAAGTGGTTCCGGTACCAAAATTAGTCAAGACGACGTATTGTGTTCTCTGTGGTGGCGCATAACAGTCGCTTTGTGTTAATTTTGCCTGTTACGAGTGATAACTAATCAAGCAAAAAGTTTTTGTTGGATTTTCTGTTGTTCAGTTGACGTTTCCATGGAGAAGTTCAAAATTAGCACTCTGGTGTACCACACACTCGTCGTAACCCTTTCTCGGCCACGGTTGCCGTATTACTAAAAACTTAATGACCGAGCGGGAAGTTCTTACCAGAAAATTATACTGCCTCTCACCAGAAAATTATATGTTCTTTCAGTAGTGACCGAGATGCAAAGCATCGAGGTTTGTGCTAAAGACCAAGGGCAGTATAATTTTCTAGTAAGTACTGACCAGCGAGGTCATTAAGGTTTTTGTTATATGGCTTGCTTTGTTAGCAGTCTATTAACGTCTTTTTCGCCAGTTCTGAAAACATCAAAAGCTTGAATGTTTAAAAATTCAAGCGGATGACCTTCGTCTACGAGATCGTATCTTAAATCGTCTTCGAAATTCATTTTAGCTGGAAAAGAGTATCTTTTTGTTTTAGATCTCCTTCATTTTTAAAGCTTTTTTGTTTTAGATAACATTTGTCCCTTCCCGATAAAGACCGATCTTTACCGGTTTGTTAAGACCGCTCAGGAGCCAATCAAATTTGCAGAAAAAAGCGCAATAGACCGCTGGCGAAGCAAGCCCTATAATAAAACTTGTTCATCCTACCCTGGCGTACACCAGACAAATTTACTCTGGATAAGGCCAGTCAATTTTAAGACCTCCTGAAAACCCACGAACCCTTTATGTGGCGCAGTAGTAAATCGAACGTCAGACAATTTTATTCGTCAAGGGGAGACCTCCAGAAAACCCGAACAATAAGTTAACTGTGTAACCCAAGTGCTGGTTGAGTATTCACGCGTGCTTGGTATTCTTGAGATATTTCGCAGAAAGAGGGTCGAAAATATTTTGTCACGGTAATATATTTCTGCAATGTGATACGCCAAGGAGCCATTCATCTTGTAGAGAAGCTTACAACTACAGGTTAATACCTTTGACGTAAGTATGTGCAGTAGCCATCCGTTTCTGGTAGGAAAATCCGGACGTGGTTAATTTTTTAACCCATGAACCCTTTCCCGGCAGTACCTTCCCCTTTGACGGGTAAAATCGTCTGGCGTTAGCCAGAGTAAAATGATGAAAATCTGAGACCACCGGGAGAGAGTTAAGGTGCAAGGGCTAACGCCAGACGGTTTTAGCCGAAATAATTGTACTTAAATAAAGGAAAAATCAAACTCCGGATAATAACGTCATCTTGATAACTCAAGATATGAGCTAAGATCACGAGAATTACAATGAAATTGTGATATTTCGTTTTTATTTCAAAGACATAATCTTAATTGTTTCTTCCTTTATTTCCTTAAGTTGTCGGCCGGTTCTGAATTTTACTTGAAAGAGGAAATTACGCGGCGACGCTTTTCTGAGTTATCCATGCCAAGCTGTCTGAATAATAAAGTAGATAGACATCTTGAGAAATTTCTATGGTACAGACCTGTCACCTTGTGTTTTACAAGCCTCTATCATATTTCTCCGCCTAACTTAGCCTAACTAAGAGATGATATTTATATTTGGTGAAGGTTTTATATATATTGTTCCGACACTCGGAAAATTTCCTTCACCAAATATCATTTCATGTTATCGAGTATAAATACCAAACATTCCTTGACTATAACTTTAAGAGAGTTGTTCCACATTTTGAATATTGATATTAAGTGATTACAACCAAAATTATTGATGCTTGTACCTGTGGTATATTGAGCATTTAAATATTTGGTTACATGCGTGTTCATACGCTGTTTTTATTTCCTTTTTTTAGGTTATCGCTTAGATAACAACATCATACGAAGATTTACTGTTCTTTCAGCTGTAGAATGTAATCTGGAGTGTTTGCGTGAACGTTGTTGCATATCGACCAATTATAAAGAACCGTTATCGTGTGACACGCGAGACAATTGTGAACTCAGTCATGCAGGGGCCTCCAATAAACCGGATGACCTAGTGAAGGATGAGGCTTACCTTCACTATGAAATGCTGAAACCAGAAAGAGTAAGTAATAAAGAACTGATCTATAGATATGGTGATACTGAGACTAGAAGCGTCGATTGACTCAATACTCGATGTGTGTTGGTCTGGCTTTGTTATTACCTTCTAATTTTCTTCTTCTTCTTCATCGTAACTTCTTTTTTTCTTCTTCTTATTTGTCTTCGCCATCTTCTTTCTCTTCTTGTTTTCTTTCTTCTTTTACATATTTTTCCACTTCGCCTACTTATTTTTCTTCGTCTTCCTTTTCTTTATCTTCTTCCTTTTTTCTGCTCGTTTTTCTTCTCCTTCTTCTTCTTCTTTCACTTCTTCTTCTTCTTCTACTATTTCTTCTTCTTCTCCTTTTTCCTCTTCTTCTTCCTCTTCTTATTCCTCCTCTTTGTCTTCTTCTTCCTCTTCTTCTTTCTCTTCCCCTTCTTCTTCTTTTTCTTCTTCCTCTTCTTCTCCTTTTTCTTCCTCTTCTTCTGCTTCTTCTTCCCTTCTTCGTTTTCTGTCTCTTCTTCCTTTTCTTCTTCTTTTTCTTTTGTTAGCTGAGGGTCTCTTATACTAACATGTCTTCATGGCGCCCATACCATACGTTGAAATCTTCGATTTAATTAACAGAGCTTGTTTAAACATGAATGCAAATGTAAAAATGCGTTGATTATTTAACCTAGGAGTCTAAGCTAGTTCTAACAGGCGACTGGATGGAAGTGCTTAAAATTGACCATCGTTAACCACGAACATTGCTTGCTCAGTCACGCTGATTTGAATTTGAACAATGCAGACTTGGTTAACATAAGTTTAATTGGTCAACTAATTTGGAATGACTCAAAAAAGATTGATACGATATTTCTAGGAAAAACTTGCTGTGCTTCGTTGTTTAACAGTTAGACTGTAGAAAGCTGGTCTCCACGTTTCTGCTGATCTTTATTTTAAGTGTCAGTATTCTCCACTTCCATAGCACGCTTCCCACAACAATCAAAGTAAAGACTTGTCATATTATCAGTTCACTATACAATTGCCCTCATTTTTTGTTAAAGATCTTGGGCTTTTGCTGTTCTTCACCGTGTGAGAACGGTGGCACGTGTGATATTACATCCGGTAACTGTAGTTGTCCAGCTGGCTTCAGTGGTAAAATATGCAGTCAAGGTAAGGGTCCTGGATAAAACTAGTCTTCTGAAATAAGAAAAAAACGATAAGGAGAGGACTCAGCTGTACCAGAAATTTTATTCATTAACATCTTCGATCTCTCTCTTTGAAGAGTAAGATCGTCTGGCGTTAGAGTAAAATAATAAAAGTCCCCAGTGGCAGTGAAGGAGCTAATTGGCAAACCAATCACAGCCAAGTTTGACCACTTTCACTTATTTGGTTAACCAATCACAGCTAATTTTTAACGATTCCACTAACTGGCTACCCAATCAGAGCGATTTTTGACTAGTTCACGACAAGTTCGTTTTAAAGGCGACAAATGAAGGTCATTTGATATCGGTGCACATCCAACTCAGTTAAACAAAACCGCTATTGGGATTCCAAAGCATAAGAAACGAGCAGAAATCTTACAAAACTAAGATCAGATGTTGGAGGAAATCTTCAGATTTCAGTTCACTGGAACTGGTGGCTGTAGTCTAGATCTACCCCTGAGAACTGACGTTTCGAGCGAAGGATCTTTATCGGAGAGAAACGTAGAATGACACAAAAACTGGCATTATTTAACTTGTTATTGAGTTTACCGTCTTATTGGTCACCTTTTCGTAGCACGATTTTTCCCCTGTAAAAACTTCATCTACTTTTCATGTCATTTTACCCTTGAAACTGACGAAGGGCTTTCGCTTGAAATGTCAGTTCTGCCAATTTAAAGTTTTGGCAGCTTCCTCGCTCTTTTGACCTTATGGACGTGGTTCACCACCGTCAGCTTGGCAGCACTCTACTTTTATTTGCTTCATGTTGTCAGGGGCGCCGGAGCCACGGGGGCAGTGCGGGGGCAACTGGTTACCCTTATTTGTGACAAAAAAAGAATTAACGGCATTACCTAATAAGTTATTATTAGAACAAAAACTGCAAATCGACACTTCAATTCACCAAA
>JBAHVQ010000243.1:24628-37129 GCA_036872915.1 Nanipora kamurai | reverse complement strand
CTATGACCGATCTTATATCAAGTCGGCACAGCGCGTATGTTTCCATGTTTTTGTACAGATCGATCGATAAAAGATCAAAATAGTGTTAACATGTTTCCTTACTATTCTACGCAATAAAAACCTAGTCCAAACGTAGAATCGTACTAAAACTTGTTTACACTATTCGGAGTTGCTGTTGTTTTGTATTTAACGAAGATACTCAGTGATTTCCGTAATTATAAGTAATAGGCTTATTTAGGTCCATGCACACGAGCCCCATGTCACACACAATTTATCGCCCTGGCGTATAGACTAGACCCTTGTACTTAGATGCTAAACAACCCATCTGGAGGACAACTTCTTTTTTCTTAGAGTCTCTGCTCTTGCTGCTACTCAACCAAATGGGACTGTATCTTTCGCTTTTCAAAAATTTATGTGGATTCTTCTTACATTCTAATTTATAATGACGGATAACTTCGTACTGTGCATCTATCTCAGTTCTTTTAAATTGTTCAGATCAGAACTGTCGGTCCTTTCTCAATTTTTTCCCAAAGCCTCACTCAAAGACTCTTTGCTCTCGCTTTTATACCCCCGATAAGAGGAAAAAATTTTCTACGGTATAAGGTCACTCTAGAGCTATCTTGGTAAATAACTGCACAGAAACTTTCCATTCCTACCTGCTACCACAGTAACCTGATTGTTTGCGTAAGCAACCGCAACTGCGTACTTCCCTTATGTGTTCATGCATTGGTCTGTTTCCTGTTTGCGTTAATCCCGTTTCCCAATGGTTACTTAACCATTGTTTATCAAGCAAAAAGTCTTGTTTATCAAGCAAAAAGTTCCTTTCTTATTTAAATATATATTTGTAACCTATCTTATTTACGCTGTTAATAATAATCTTCATCACTCATGAATAATTTGTATTATGCTCAACAAATGTCAAAATTCCAAAATATTACCTTTGGTACAGACCCTCGTTTACCTTATACAGTATCGACAGTTTATGTCATTGTGCAGGTCTTCAGCCCGACTTATGACCTGCCTAGGCAAATAAAGTTGTAGTGTTTTCTGATTGGCTTACGTAAGGTCAAATCATATGATATTTGCAGACAGTTATCTGTCCGAACACATTAATTAGTGGGGATCAAGAGGCGGCGGAGAGACCTCGCAGTCCTTGTGTCTTCAGATTTTATTCTCTTGAAGCGTTCTACCAAATTTCTTGAAGATGAAATTATTGCTGCTTGCCATCGTCATTGCAACTGTGCATTCAGCTGTTTTGACAAGAAATGACGTGACTGTTGACTGCCGCGATTTGTATTATTTGTATAATTTGTCGCCCAACTTCAACGAGACTATCGCGCACACCATTCACTCGATGACCGTGCAAGGATTGCGGATGTTCAACCCTCGAGCTACAGAGTACAACAGCGTTCCCACTGTTAACCACGACATCAGTGATGAGGTATGGGATGTATCAATCACAGATATTGATCAATCATAAGTTGCTTTTGATTTGATTGCTATTTGGGATTTTGATAAGAGGTTAAAGACTTTAGAAATACATAACAGCAAACACTGTGCACTCTATCGGGAAATGTCGTTTACGAACTCCTTTATCTGGTTTTTACGACACTGTCCAGTTTCCCTTGGTTTTCGAAATCGGACTGAAGCTTGGATTTCAAACTCTATTGTGATAATTTTAAACTTTTTTAAGGTTTACCTCTGAAGTATTATGGAATTTTAGTTTTTACTACTGCAGCTGTCGTGGAGAACCCCACTGATTTACACCGATGTCAAGTAAAAGCCGTCAGTACTAAACAAACAGCTGGTCAGAATCTGGTATTCTTGAGTTCCAGCGTTGGTATTTATGTAAAAGGTGCATAAAAGTAAAAATCAATTTGGGAGAAATTCTCGTATGAATAACTTTTTCAGTGATATGAACATTTTCCCTTACGCTGCTCCCTCTTTTCTCAATTCATTCACAGGAAACCGAGCTTTGTTTGATATACAAATAGCACAATTTTGAACGTCACACTGCAGCATAACGTATTGCGAAATACCGTATGTCTCAGAAGTTGTCATATCTCGAGAACAGGTTGAAAGGATTTGGTGCAAAGCTCACAAGGTGGTTAGCCTCTAATTTGCGTCATGCAAATCAAACAGCTTAGATTCTAAGTAGCAGGTTACTTACTAGCAGAGGGATTTACCAAAAAATGTACCAATAACGTCGGGCCATAATCATGTTGTCTTTTTTATTCACAGAATTATTTTAATATACGAGGGCGATTTCAAGTTCATTAAAAACCTTTTGTTACCTTAAAATAAAAAGCAGAGATAAAACAGTAAACACTATTGACATACATTCTTAAAACATTCAGGGCTAAAGCTCTGGAAGCCCAAATCTAACGACGCCACTACTCGAAGTCCCTTGAAATTGTGCATTTACTCTAACGTGTGAGTCCCGCTACAATAAACAGTGAGCTTTGGAAGCAGCTGGTGTACATGTGCCCGGAGACCCACATCTTTTAAACTGCCACAAGGTGTCCAAGAGAAGAATGCAGACATAGTTTTCGCCCGTTCAATAATGGTTCTTATCAATACCACGGAATACCCACGCCTTTCAAAAGCTTTTACGAAATTATCGTAAGATTTTTATATTTCACAAGTGTTAAGTACGCACAAACGGTCTGTATCACGCCTGAGATCAGGTCTGTTCAGAATATTGTAGTGACCTCTGATTGGTTAGTGAGTGTTGCATCAAACTGATGCGCGATTGAAACAGGTATGCTCCCTTCAAAATTGTAGCAGTCTGTAAGTACTGATATGATTCAGCAACAGAATATGGTTGCATTTGTTCTTAAGGACTCCACAGAAATAATGACAGGCAATCCTATATTTCAACGTAATCAAATACCAGTGCTGCTGTCAAACGATGTTATCAAACCCAGCTCATATATCAGCGCTGATCCATTTAATGGACATCAATCAGTCATCGGAGTTCTTATAATTTTTCTCAACTATGACCGATCTTATATCAAGTCGGCACAGCGCGTATGTTTCCATGTTTTTGTACAGATCGATCGATAAAAGATCACTTTCACCCGATTTTACATTTCAAAAAAAAGGGAAGTTATGTGTGCTCATAAAGTGTACATAAGTGTTGTACTCAAATTTAGTATACCTTACAAATGTCGTACATTGGTTCTTAAAATAAGAAATCCTTTTTCTTTGTTGGAGTCTTTTATGCTTTTATGCTTTTAGATTTTATGCCAAATCTCCAGATTTTTCAAGGATTTTTTGACAATCTCCAAAATTCCATAACTCGGAGGTTGAGAGGTCTGTGTGTACGTGACAAACTTCTTAACTACAGTTAGCTAGCGTGGTTAAAATCGTTAGATCATTTTGTATAAAGTGTTTGCTTTAATATTAGAGCCACTTGGTACTTCCTTATGCTCCTGAAGATGACATGAAAGAAGATTTCACAACTCAAACCATGAATGTCATGGATGCCATATTGTCTCGCATCGGAAAGGACGATGATGGGCTGGGTCCGAACTGGTCCTCCACGGAGCGGATTGTTCATAAATTTCATATGTACGATGTGTGGGCTCGCGTTCGTCAGGTATACAAAGAAACTGTGGAGAAAAAACCACCTCAGGTATAACGCTAATCATACAGCGATACACATTTCGCAAATAAATATTAAAAAATTTGATGGAGATGATGTGCTAATAAAAGGCAAACAAAAGGCAACATTTTTAAGTCAACTTTTCAAGTGAAATATAAGTAAGTGTCCGTCAAACAACTCGTGTCTAAGTAAAATTATTTCTATTTTCATTATATGCATTTGGACAGTTCACCTAAACCGACATACGTTAGGAGAAGCAAATTTCCGCTTTGAATGTTCTACTTCTCGTCGCCGCCATTTTTGACTTTTCTGGACGGCTTACAATTGACAGCCAGCTCATCAAACCAATATACGTCCCGTTTTTTCCCCACAACAGACATATATTCCGCATTTCTGTCCAGTTAAAAGATATCGTAAGAGCAAAACAGTGGCACATGAGACCATACTGGGGTTTTGGCCTCGTCAAATTGCTTTTAAACTGTTGAAAATCTATACTAAATATAAAATTTGTTGCGAAAAATCCAAACTATTTTACAATCGACTTAGTTCTATATACCAGTTATTTTCAGTTTTGAATTACGTGGTCGACACCATCCTGCATTTTGTGCGATCACACAGTTATTTCTACCGTTGTTTCAAATAAAAGATGTGTTGCTTTTTTATCTTTTTTGTTGCGTTGGAACAATAAATGAAACCATATGACTTGATGAAATCAATGATGGCGGCACCCTTAAGTTTTCAAGCTGAAAATAGCTCGTCGTACTTTTAGTGGAATTACGGCACGATTAACCCTTACTCTAAATTCCTCACAACAAATACTTTATTTACTGCACATTTTCAACATTTTAAGCGTAATTTAAGGCTTTCTAATACATTTATTTTTTAGGATTTAGGGGAGAACTATTCGTCAAAGTTTCTGTTTGAGTATTATGATTATTCTTCGTTTGTAGAACGAGTTATGCAGCTGCCTTCTGGAGACTGAAGAGAACGGAATTTACAATGCTGTGCATTGGGTTGCGGAGCACTACAAGTCAGGCACGCCGATAACCTTGCTTAACCGCCCTATTCCGAAACTCAAGGACGCCAGGTCCTGGCGCATATGGAAGAAACGTCTTCTGCATTACTACAAGCGTCCTGCTTTGTACGATGCCAGCCTTTACCTGTATTGTGCCACGAAGGATTTCTAGATCTCAAACATAAATTATATGAATACAGGTGAACTCTTGTTACTTTTGGTTCAGATTCTACTGATCAATTTGGCAATAATATTACACACGGCCTAAGGAAACAGCACAAAGCTGTGAAAGCTGTGACTGTTACACCGTTGTTTTCACTACATGCAGGTTGATACTGTTTTGTAAAATGCTTGAATAAAAACAAGGCAAGGTAGAGAGGCTTAATCAAAACTTTAAAAAAATGCGTTACAAGAACATGTTTCTTCAGGTGATGTGTAAATTAACTCAATTTTTTAAAAATGTATTCAAATGAAACAATGGGAAATTTGTTGTAATCGTAAAAAAAAAGTAAATTAAACTATAAGTCGATCAATTTTATAATTAGCTTCTGTAAAAATCAACGGTTTTGTAAACCTTTAACAAACGAACATAACATGGTTACTTTGTATTAGTGGATCTCAATTTTAGTGATCAGAGATGGTGTTTTATTACATGTAAGAATACACTGTGCCAAGAGACTAGATGTATAGTCTACAAAATAGACTGAAGATGATCGCTGATATAAAATAAATTTCAATCCTCAAAATTTCCCCATGGAAGACTTTACTTAGACCCCTGTGTTGATGATTAAAGAGTTTAGTTATTTGAATTCTGTTCACACGAACTTTAGAATGTTCTCCACAGACACACTACGGTGACGTAAATCATTTTTGTATGAAATAAAACTATAAGATGAGATTTCGAACTATCGAAAGATGAAATAAGAGAGAAGAAATATGCAAGAAAGATGGAACTAAAACTATTGACCGACATAATGCCACCTGTTGAAGTGTATCAACTTGCTACCTGCTTGGGAATTGTATTGTGAATTGAACTGGAACAGTACAAATTAATGGTTGTGAAATTTTGCCCAAATCTGTTCTATAAACGGATGCATATAGTGGTACGATAATATCGTCTAAATAAATCAGTTTATAACATAAACAGAGGTAAGAAGATCTGTATGAGATATCTGGTAAGCCCAACAAAATATAAGAATTTATGGAGATCAAGCAAGCGTAGCAAACGTGTTAATAGAACAGGCCTGTTAATTACAAGGTATTCAAAAATCGCTTTGAAGAGTAGTTTTTTGCTCTCAAGAACTCGGTATACCTATTTTTTAAATAGTTGCAGAATAGATTTTGCGAAGATCAAAATTATAATAAGTTATATGATAGGTTATGTCATAATGTTCACAACTAATTTTAAAAATTATTATTACATTGTTTTAAATATCGGTGATAGCATTCTCAGTGAATCACTTCTTGAACTGACCGTCCTTTGTTGCGACAAGTATAGTTGTCATGAAGCAGGGAAAGTCGAATTGCTTCTAACATAACGCAAATTCGGTTTCTCCGAGGAAATTGCTCAAAATTTTGTACGTGCACTTTCAAGGAACTTTGCACAAATGAAGCATAAAAATTGGTACACTAGCACTATTTTTATGTCAGTGCTGTTACCATTAAAATGTATCTGGCAAAGAAATTGGAGCATACCCTGATGGAAAAGGTTAAAAGGAGTTGGAAAGCGTGGGAAACATGCATGTAACAACATTCCTAGGACTATAATGCTCAGATTGCCGTTTTTGCAACCTGATATCTGACTCAAAATTGCCTTTCCTGTTACTAGAAAATTACTTCGGACAGAACTGTAACTAGCAGGGGTGTGTGGGGATGAGATCCTCACCTATGTTTGAAAATGGCAGTTGAGTCCGGCAATTTCTCCGACAAATTGCTATTTTTGTTAGGCAACAGTAATCTTAGTCTTATTTAAAACAGAGAATAAGGATCAAAATAACATAATATCAGTGGCAGTGCAGCTTGTGGTGAAACACCATACGAAATTTCGCTCCACTTCTCAAGTGTAGGGTTGCTCACACAGCGATAGCAACTTCTTTGCTGAAATTTTGCCACGTAACACAAGTTTGGCGCTTAAATCCTATATAATTGCCAGAGTGATCTGTGTAAAGTTGTCTTGCTCATATGAGGACAGCCTTTGCATGAGAAATACCTCTACAACATCAAAAAACAACAGAAACAACATCAGTGAGGAAGTTGTGTATTTAGGAAGACGTAACCCAAACTCTTGGCCAATAATGTAATTTTTCCTAACCATTCAAAAGATCGAGGTGAATGACTCGGTATTATCCCTTAGACCGAAGGGTGTGCCAAAGATCTTAATTTGTGTACAGGGTTTCGCCTTTGAAGGTGAATGAGATTCCCTTGTAAATACTCTTGACCTAAGCAGCAACAACCGGCAATTTAAATAAGTGTCAAGAGATGATGAGAACGAATTTGAGAAAATGCTGTGTCTGTGGCTCAGAAGTTGCTGAAGGTATATTTAATATATTGGAGTTCCTGATCGACATGTCTAGTTGCTTTTCCCATCTTTGTAAGTATTGTCAACAGTTGCAGCTGGCTTATTTTGCATTTACTTTTATTCTTAAGTTCATTAAGAAGAACATTTTCTGCCGTCATGTTACGGCACCAACGTGCTTGGACTGCGTTTACCTTGTCTGCGTTGTTGGCTTCTCTAACTCTGGCAATTGATGGTAAGATACAAAAAATGGTCCTCGTTGAGCTACTTATACAAAACCGTAATCTTTGCCATGTAGTCACCTAGCCGAACAACCTAAAAACTCAACAACTCATCCACCAACCAAACCAGCAACTCACCAGTTATAGATAAACTACCATTCAACTCACGTGCCCACTCAACGGAAAACATACCAACTTACAAATACATAACCCACCAACCCGCCAGTTAAACAAACGGCAAACCAACATTAGCCAGCCAGTTAATTTGAAGAAGAAAGATCATTGGCGGCGCGTTACCAAAAACTATAAGGAGCCTCCATAATTGGCCATTCCGAAGTTGAGCAAGGAACCTGGTCACAATAAAACTGATATTTCATCATAGGACTGTTTTTTAGGGTTTTTTGTTTGCGTCCTTAAACTTAGTTCCAGGATGCAATGTAAACCTGGTTATCACCAGGTCTCTTGCGTAACTTCGGAAAACCGAATAACTAGTTATTTATGCGGTCAGCCTGTTGGACAGGCGGGTGAGCCAGCACGCCGAACAGCCAGTCGTTTAGCGGTAGGTCACTCGATCGATCGGTCTGTCTGTCCATCGGTCAGTTCACCTGTCAGTTTGTAAATTCTTCCCTAGATTTCTTCACTTATTTTCTAAGAGCTTGTTTACATGATCCCGGTTAGCCGGGACGGGATGGTAGCTGAAATAATTTTGATGTATCGAAATAAGTCAATACGTGTAAAAGAAAAGCGAGGAAGTGTTGCAAGAAACTAGGATGTCGCTGGTCAGACTCTTGAGTTGAAATTATATCCTTGTCATTATTAAAACGAGCTTTCGTTTACGTCAATTTGAAGTATATGACTATATGCTGTAGAGATAAACTCCAGTTGTCATAATCAAATCCCACTGACTTATATCAATACATCAAAATGATAGCGGCTGGCATCCCGTCCCGGCTAACCAGGATCATGTAAACAGGCCCTAAGAATATTCATCATCATTAGTGTTCTCCAGATGGACAGGTTCTTGGCATAAACTCCCTCCATCTTCTCCTGTTTAGCGCCTCCTCCTTCATTGTTGCATTTGGTTGTTGGTCCTTCAGTTCATGCAACACTCCTATTCTGGGTCTTTCTCGTGACAGGATAAGAATATTATGCGCTAGTAACTCGTGTCATTAGAATGAGGTATATTGAATCCATTGTTTATTTATTTGAAGGAAATAATAAAGCACTTTTTATTCACAACGCTTTTCGTCAAAAACATCACGCCCCACCCCTGATCTGGAACAATGAGCTCGGAGATCGGGCTACGAAGATGGCAACTGAAATGGCCAACAAAGGCACCCTAGACGTTGCTCTAGTCAAATCTGTTTCAAAATTTGGAGAAAATGTTGCACGAATATCAGGTAAATTGTTGATAAATCATCAGTAATGACCTACACAGCAAAGCCATATGATAATAAGTGAATGAACGAACGAAAGAACGAATGAATGAACGAATGAACGAACGAATGAATAAACGAATGAATGAATGAATGAATCGATCGATCGATCGATCAATTCAATCTAAGAATCGCAACAACAGCAAGTGCATAAATCGTTCAAGGTGCTACAACCGTGACAGAACTACCCTCATAAATAATTTAGTCACGCACGTTAAGTTTCTTTAATCCGTTCCTGTGTTAAAACATGGTTAAAACAGATGTAACTGTTATTGTATACCGAGATAATGAAAACCCAATCCGCCTTGAATGGGGAATCGATACATTTTTAACTTTCATGCACGTTTAATGTCTTTGTAGACCCGAACTCAAACAGTTCAGCCAGCTGTGATAATGCGCTTGAAGAAGCGGTAAAACTCTGGTATAACCAAGCTAAGACATTCAGTTTTGCCGCACCAAGCCTTGATTCTGACACAGACACGTTTACTCAGGTAATGTTTAGGGACGAGGCCCATATTTAAGCCTGGTTCTTACTTAAAATCTTGCTGATCAAACTGTGGAATGCCATGGAATTACTTTATCCGGTAATTTTTTACTGTTGCTTTGAACAGGTTGTCTGGAAGGATTCATTTGAGCTTGGCATGGGTTGCGCTAAAAGTCCAACAAAAAATGAAATGTATGTCGTGGCACTGTACAACCCTCCGGGGAATATACCCAGCAAGCTTCGCTCTAACGTCTTGGATCCCGCTGGAAAGTCTTCAGATGATCTGTACGGAACCATTGCTAAACGATTTGACACAGTCCACCGCATTAAAAACAGAAAATCGATTTCTCAAGTGAGGAATTGAGTCATTCACTGCACATGGAACAAGACGTCAAAAATCTCTGACTCATAACGCTACCTATGGTCATATGAACCAAAACCTTCGCTCGCACGAAAGGTACTGTAGTTATGAAAGTTGAGTCAGAAAACAAACTCCAGGGGAAAGGAAGTACATGTTGTTTTAGAGTCAATTTTTCAAAAGGGGTTTAGATTATTGAAACAGGGAATTTTGTAAACATAACTTGAAGGATACTGCTCAGGAAAGTTTGAATATATATTTTTTTCACAAATACTCCGTAGTCTCGAAAAGGTTTTGTCCTGTAAAATTTGATTTCAGATGCTAACTTTATTTAGTTGATACATGTGGTTGAGATGCATGAGATTTTCAAGGCAAGCTGTTTTAAATTCCGTAGAGTTCAAAGGCGGAAATGGCAAAACACTTGTGGTGTGAATGAATTGAAACAATCCACTTTACCGACTATTCAATAGAAACAAAATATTTTAGCTTTCTGAATTTAATAAAAATTTTAGTAAATAAGAACATTCTGTATTGGATTAACAACCAATAGTTAGACAGCCATTTTTTGGGGTTTTTTTCGCGGGTTATTGAATATATTCAAGCAGTAATGACAGTGCACAATAGATTTTAGTCCAACCTCGACGTTCAATTTCATTCTAAAAATCTAAACCTTGACAAAAATAATAAAAGTTCAACGATAGTCTAAATGTTCAAATAGATATTAACTCCTTCACTACCGCTTCTAGCAACACACTTTGTGAATTAGATTTGCTCATTTTTTCTCAAAACATCCATCACAAGCATTATTTGTGAAGTCTTGGCCGTAAATTGATTGTCAAGGTATAGGAAATTACATCAATGTTGTTATCAGTTTCTCGTAGCGAATTTATTATTACTAGTAATTGTATATGACAGTCTTAAAATAAAGTAAGCCGTCATGTTTTGTGGTCAACTCGGCAGCGTGTGAAGTTGATTATCTAATATTAACCCTTTCCTGACCGAGGAATTTCCCCTTAATGAGTAAAATCGTCTGGCGTTAGCCAGAGTAATCTACTAAAGTCTCCGTAGGTCACTGAGGACCTAATTGACAGGAAAGAGTTAGGACTGAGGACCCGTACGGTCAGGAAGCAGTTAACATCTCCTTAAACGGAATCCTTAATTTTGAAGTCCTCTTGACAACATATAGCATTTTATATTAATTGCTCAATACAAAGTCGGTTCATGTGGGAGCTTGGTAATATCAGACGAAAGTTGTGGGTTCAATTCTCATCTAGGGTTCAGAAATCGTTTTTCTAAGGAAACGAGCTTGACGAGCGTTCGTTGGTCGTCATATACCATTTTAACATATGAGCTTTCTGTAAAGGCTGAAGCACCAATTTTAATAATCTTATTAATAAATCATGATAACATCAGGATTTCCCGTTCCTAATTTTATCAAGCAGTACTAAACTTTGAAATTATATTTTACTTCCGGCTATCCGATGTGCCGCGGACCCCACTAGGCGACCTCTAGTATTTCATTGTCCAAAATCCCACTCTTAATGGCGAGGTTCCTATTTTCATGGATAAAAGTAAGCAGCGTATTTGACGGTTAATATCCAGCATATAGCCACGTATGTATATAATTTAATGCATATCATCATCACTATGGTCCAAGCAACTTTTTGGGTCAACTACCGTAATGGTTAATACTTCTCTTTCTTCGTCGTTTTCTTTTTCGCGGCAAGACTCTTTTTTGAACTCATGAAAGTCTTCACAAAGTTCGCATCCTCTTGAGCCTCGGCAGATTTCCTGTCTCCCTTGAACGAAAACTCCCCTGGAATGCGAAACCCGGCATTCTTTATCCCAGGCTTCGCAAAAGGCGCGTTCATCAACGTTTTATCCGGAAATTTTTCGTCATTTTCATCCTTAAGAAATCGCGACATCATTGGCTCACCAGGACTTTTGCCCATACCCATACCTATTCCCATTCCCATACCCAAGTCACTTTTTTGCCCTGGTAGTAAACCTGGATTGAGACCCATTTGTGGAGAGATTTGAGGCATGTTGTTTCCGTTCCCAAGAAATATTTCGTCCATTCCTGGTTTGCGCATGCTCGTCATTGGAGGTGTATCTTTCATTTGATATTCTGGCCATTCGGAGTTAGACAGGCTAACGCTTCCGTCTGGGTTGTACTGTTCTCCGTAACCAGGTAAAATATCCCCCTTTTGTCTGGCCGTGCTGAAGGGCTTGTTAGGTGATTTTGATCCAAATATGTCTTGGAAATTGTGATCTAGTTTTGAGATTTGCATTGCCATGTAAGGATCCAATCCTTGTCGCGCAAGATCCTCTTTCAACAGTAAGCAAGAAGAACATAAAAATTAAAATTATGATTCACTTATTTCATTACCATATCCAGAAGCATTGTCTACTTTATGGTCATTTTATTGTCATGGTTATTGTCATAGGACCGACTACACTATCGAATTTTCTTTGGCCAAACTATTTGATTCAAGTATTTCAAAGGATCCGCCGCCTTTAAAATATGTTGACATTATCAAACACTTTGGTCAAACTATACTTTGATCAAAGAAACTTTTATTGTCAAACAGTTATGGTCAAACTCATGACCAAACTCATCGTATTAGGTACGATGTCCACAATCTTGGTCATGGTCATGGTACTGTTAGGAGTAATGATTAAAGTTATAGTCTTGCTGAAAATGACCATTATCATTACCATTCCCGTCATCATGTAGCCTGCGTCACAGCCAACTTTTATCCGAAGAAAGTGGGTCTGCTTAATAACGAAGAGCCGAAGTAACATCAATTTCGCGACCAGCTCCCAACTTGACCTGTAGCTCAGTTGGTAGAGCGTCGGACTAGT
>JBAHVQ010000243.1:3865-23645 GCA_036872915.1 Nanipora kamurai | reverse complement strand
TTAAGCCAAAAATGGCCGACATGGAGACCTCCTTAATGAACTCTATATAGACTGGAAGGCTGACTCCAGTCAATGAGTTAATCAAAAAGTAAAGCCAAAAATGGCCGACATGGAGCCCTTTTGGTGGTTTCCCCCAAGCCCCCACGCGGATTTGGTCGTTAGAGTTTAGTCCTCCCAGAACAATTTACACGAGGGGTTTTCGGGAGTTACTGGACAACATGGGAGTTTTAGTCTTCAATCCCGAGAGAAAAATTTGGTCGTCGAGACCCCCTTGGAAATGCACGTCTTAGATAGAGACCTTACACCCTGAAAATCATAATACGTGTTGGTGTCCAGGGGGTGACTCTAGGTTCCAGTTTGGATTAAAGTTAGAGTTAGTGTTTGTGTTAGGGACTGGTTCTAATTAATGTGGCCGCGTGAGGGACTGAGGGAAACGACCAGAATAGGCCATGTCCGCCATTTTTGGCTTCACTTTTTGAATGGCAGTCAGTCTTGCAGTCTATTATAGAGTTCAGTGAGCCTACCTATATTACGCTGATAGACGTTTGTATACCAGATGAAGCGGAACTGTTTTAAAAAAGCTAACATGCAACTCTTACCCTGTGTTTTTTGATGAGACGAGTCATTCTTGTGCTTCTTGCCTAAACACCAAACAATCAGAGAAATGACCACTGACCAATTATATTGTCCACCAGAAAAACTGAGAATTGATCATTAAGAAGATTATAAATGTATAGTCTCATACATATATACACACGCACATACATAAGTTCTTGTAAGTATGCACGCACTGATACATGTACAAATGAACTTTATCAGCAAGCTGTGATCAGTCTTCAACGATTTTCACCTATTAACACAAACTCAACGAAAAAAATCAATGTTCTTTTGTCAGATTCGATGAAGCAACGTAACAATATGTGTATTTCTGTGATTTAAACGTTTAATTAGATAACCCGACATTTTGGTAATTTACAACTGGAACAACTATAAGCCAAAATTGTAACGCCAAATTTTTATAGAGAGCAAACCTTATATCCCTCAGTTTTAAAAAAGATAGAGGCCGAGTCAAGAACTATTGAAAAATTAACAGTGTTAGGTTACGTTACACTCCTTGGTTGCTCAAGATATCTAAAGCAGATCAGATATTATACAGTATTTGCTTTTGCTATTCTGTCTATGTTTAATACAAATCGATAATTTTTAGAATTGTGAATAGTATGTCATTACAAGTTCCTACCTTCCCCAATGAGACAAAGCAACGATGAAATGACAAAGAGCAAATAAAACTTGAATCCTAACATGGTATCACCAGGATTATCGCCAGAGCAGGCAGCCGTAAAACATCATGAGATCGTCCTAAATAATTATTAATGACCTGTTGAAATCAATTAATTCGATACAAATTGAAGAAATTTTGGCGAATGTTGAAGTATTATATTAATTTTCAATTATTAACGAAAGTTGTACTGTATTTAAATACCAGTTTAAATAAGTTTTAAATCCCTTCAAATTCATGAAATTTCGGGTGAAAATAGAATGAAAGAAGAGGAGAAGATACATGTTTTTTATTGTCAGAGCCTTGTTAGCAAGTACTTTCAAACGTTAAGTCAAGCGTTGCCGTTTAGCAGTTACGCTTGGGTGAAAAGATCCTGCGAGGAAGAAAATGACGAAAAAAGGAGGAAATATTTTATAGTGAAAAGGTAAAAGGTTGAGAAAGAGCCCTAACTAAAAATGAAAAGTTCTTGCATTTCGACCGATCGTCGGGGTGAAACATCAGCTGATGAGTAAAAAACAAGATGAGGTATTTGCATGTCAAGGAGTCATGAGACATGAAAGTATCTATTGCAATGAAAATCGATTAGATCCTGATAAATGAGATATAAATGGTGGGAATTCATTTGCTTTTTTTTTCAATGTCGAACAGCAAATAGTTAAGGTGAGGAGCCGTTGTTCCGGGATGAAAGACCTCGGGGGTGAATGACTCTGGTCACTTAATCCCCAGGTGTTAATAACTTCTTAAACTTTATTAATCTACAGAAATAAAACATAAATTACTCCAATCTAATTCCCCAACCTTATCCCTACTGCTGATCGTAGTTCTAACCCAAAACTCTAAAGCTAACCTAACCCGAAGAGGTCGCCGCAAATTCTCCGATGAAATGGAAATACTTTGCTTTTAAGCAACGCCCCCAATAAAGCGAACTGTATTATGGGAGATACGATAGTGGTCAATATTGGGTTTAGGGTTAGGTAATAGAATTTGTTTGTTCGGGTTGTGTTAGGTTACTCAAGATAAATTCCGAGCAAGACACCTACAACAACCGCTGGTAGCAATACGCCGACTGCTCCATCCTTTTTCTATAGTATGGAGAACAAAGTTTGATAAATTGGGTGGTAAGCCAGTGGTATAGTAGCCCTTTGCGAACAACTCCCCGTGGATATTTTTTTTTCGAAAGTCCTTTGAACAAGCTTTCGATTACCAGTCGGTAGCCTTCGAAAGGTTAAAGTTAAAACAAAAGATCGATATATATATATAGATGATACAAAAATTATGCAAGGATATATATAAATGTGATTAATTACCTGTGACGCAATAAGTCGTTGTTGTGCGTTGGTGAATCAGAATCCTATTGTTTTCACAGAAGAATGGCGTATTGCTCGGGGAGTCGTTTCGAATTATTTTCGACTTCGCTTGTACACGTTGTGTGCCAAGCTTCTAAAGTTTTTCTAGTTCTAAAATTTCTATTTTTATAATTAAATATCAGAAATTTGCCCTAAGAAAAAGTGGCAACCAGCAGCTTACAACGGTGTTCATGGGAGTGAATTGGTTGCCAAGTTACAATACCACGCCTTTACTGCATACCTATGTAGGTACAGAGTCGACAAAAATGCATACAAAAAATCCAAGGAATCTTCTGTAATTTTCCCATTCTTTTATATCTCATAAATTTATACCAAGTCTACAGACTTGGGGTTGACTCAATCCCAAATCTTGGTTGCGGCACTTTCGTCACGTTGGCTGGGGCCCCCCCGATTTGAGATCTTTTCATTTATATTGAAGTTTCTTATTTCAAGTAAACTTACTTTTCAAATGAAAACTTTTCATATAAATTGGAGCGAAAGTCTATTCATTGCCATAGTTTTTGCATTTATATACCTTAGTGAAGCCTGCCTTCGTGGCATAAAAGCTTGCAGAGGATTTCAAGAAATTTGGCCGTGTCATATTTCTCATCAACTGGGAACCAGTAAGCATTGTGGGACGGTTACCAGAACAACAAAACGTGTCGGCGCTAAATGATATTGCAAATATATTATATTGATTAGAATGGTAAGATTTCTCAGGTATTGCGCGAGGTTTTATACTAATGCAGCAGATGTACTGTTATTTGTAATCTTCTAAGTCGTCTAAGTTTTGAAAAGGTGCTGCACAAGGTGTTGTGAAGTGCTGATTGAAGACCTGTTAAATTGAGAGAAGCTCAAGTTTGTTAAAATTGTTGTCAAGAAATTGGAACTATTGTCTCTTTTTCTAACGAGATGAAATGTAGCAGTTAAATAGAACCGAGAAAATATGACGGAGATTGATGATATACAAAGTTTCATAGCCGCTCAGAAAAAGAGAATAGAAGAAGAGAGAGCTGGATTGGGCCTGGCTAGCATCGGTCGTCGAAATGTAAGTAGAATTAACTACAGTTAGAAGTCAGGACTTAAGGTCAAAGAAGCAACATATACAATTGTAAACACCAGAGCAATAAATGTACTATGATTCATTGTCATGCAATAGGTATATAGTCTCAGTGACAGTGTACAATGTACAGTATACCTGTGTTTATTACTGCTGTACTGTATACCCCACCAAAACTCCATTCCCTGTTTGCCTGGCTATTTTGGTTAGGATACTGGCCTGGTAGTCTGCATTTGGCTTTCCCCAATCTGGATGTCCACTTATTTGGTGACAGAATATTCTGAAGTGAATTACCCTGAATATCAACTCTATCTGTCAACCAGCAAAACTTCGTCATCTCAGAAAAACAATTTCTGAGCCTTAAACGGGAATCAAACCCACAACCTTCTGATGATCAGTGAGATGCTCTAACCATTGAGGTGGCGAGCTACATCACAGGTTTGTCATATGTGCTGCCTATGCAAAAGCCATGGTATGACAATAATGATAGAAACTGTGAATACTGAACACAAACCTTGTTCATTTGAACAAGATCGTGTTCAGCATTCTATCTGTCTAACTATAATATCTCATTGTTCCAACAGGAAGTTCAATTTGGGAACATATATGACAGCAATACACAGACTGTACATAATACTGTTTGTCCTACTCTTATTGAATGATGTCAGCAATCTGAAAACTGCCATTGTTGCTATATGCAGTTCTTATAGTAGCGATAGATACACCAATCGGAAAACGTAATTTAAAAATGAATACAAGTGCCCAGCAAGCAATTTTAAAAAAAGACATAATAAAAAGAATAACATTTATTGGCTGACGTTTCGTTGTTTACTTCACAACATCTTCAGAGCATTTAAACTGATTTTACAAAAGTTATTGTAAGTATATATAGTATAACTTTTATAAAATCAATTTAAATGCTCTGAAGATGTTGTGATATAAACAATGAAACGTCAGCAAATAGATGTTATTCTTTTTATTATGTCTTTTTTTAAAATCACTTGCTGGGCACTTATATTCATTTTTAAATCAGTTCTTATAGGTTTGAGCTAAATGTGAATAAAAGCTCTACCTGTTTTCAATTGAAATAATTAGCCAAGAATTTGTTCCCCTTTCAGAGGTTCTTTGTAGAAGAATTTGCCCCAAATTAAAAAATAACCCTGTAAAGGATTGAGGCTGACTGTACTTTTTCAGGGGTGGCAGAAAGGACAAAATGTTGGTGGGGGAGAAACTTGGAGTAATATTTGTGGGGTAGAAGTGTCTTGGCATTTTCACAAAGTTAGCATTCTTTCACTCAAACTAATGATAATGACAAAGCATAAACTATATTAAGTTTGTGGACCACTACATTTTATCTGTTATTGCTTAGCTTTCAAACTGTTGAGTCAGGACCTCATCAGAGCAATTAGAGCACATAAAATGTGGTGTTCCACAAACTTAATATAGTTTATCAATTATTACCATGCAAAACGTTTAAGGATTAATCAATGACAAAGCACTCAAAAATGTAACAGTAGTGTGTTAATTCACTGCTAGAAATTACTCATATACCCTGATTACCATTTTGAATAATTAAGCCAGCAAAACTTGGTGGGGCAGATACCCCACCTGCCCATGTGGTACTGCTGCCCCTGTTTTTACATCTTCCCTGCTGATATTATAGATGTTTGATATTATACCACTAACCCATGGTTGTAATCTATAGGTTACAACCATGCAAGGTATTGGCTATCCTAGTGGTCAAAAATAGATGGCATTCCCCCTAGTTGCTTTTAGATATATTAATTGGCAAAGTAGTTTTGACACTTTATTGGTGCTGGAAATACCCTGGCAAAATGAAATTAACCCCATATACCTAAATTTTCCCTTTCTAATGGCCACATGATTAGTGCTAAAGAGAAACCATTAGGCTAAGCATAAAATAGAAATTCTCAAGTCCACTTTTATGTTCATGATAACTGGTCTCACCATCTTTTCAACATGGCCAAAAATTGACATCACTTAGGATAACCAGTTTTAAACTGATTACACTGTAAATCATTTTGGTCCTCTTTTCTAGTTTAATTTTGAATTACTCCACTAAGTGAGTTAGAATACCTTAGACACTTGATTTTGAAAGCAAGAATGAAAAAAAGTGTTGAAATTCATTGCAAGGGCATTTCCATTCAATTGTACTATTTTAAAAAAAATATGAGTTTTACACAATGTTGTTTACTGATAACTTATACTGTCTTTGCAGATAGGTAATTTGGATTCTGACAGCCTTAAATTAGCCCAAGATAACAACATTAGGTATGAACCTTTGCTCCCGATCATTTTATTTGCTTAATACTATATGTTATACAATTTGGATCACAGTTTAGTGATTGTTTGGTTATTCTACTTGACAGATTGATGTAGTGTTTACATGCAGATTAATGTTGAGAAAGGGAAATCATTATGAGTGTAGTGAGAGTAGTGTTTCAAATCCTGCATATCCAACCTCATGGATAGCATAAGTTATCATGAGAATATCTCATGCACTTAAAGATTTTATGAAGTGAAAAATCACAATCTGAGATTTTCAGCAAAATTAAAGTTTGTCATCTAAGTAATCATTTACCAAAAAATGAAATCTGGTAAGTACTTTTTGATGTATTGAGTGCGAAAGTTTGCTCCTTGGTGTACGGCAGTTTAATGTTATGAAATATATAAAAAGAATGGTATAGAATATATAGTGTAAATGACATGTGCAAATGGATCATTAATATTGAAATCCATTGTTCTTCTGCATAGTTGCACACTGGCACATGTCATTTTGCATCCTAACCAAGCATTAAAATTTTGCCAAAAGTGGATTAGCTATCCCAAACTTTTAATTTTACAGCTTGAAGAATATGCACTGAAATTTCTTCACATTTTCAGTGAATGTTTCTGCTGTACTTGTCTGTATAGTCATGAAATAAAAAGTCAATGGTGATGAGTTTTTAACTTCATGGGTACTTTAAGTTGGATAAAAACTTGCCTCCAATCCATGTAGACTCAATAGCTCAACAGGTACACCAGCAGACCATATCCCAGAGGTGCATGTTCAAATCCCACTTGACTCAACCTTTTTTGTTGACTTCAGCAATGTACAGTAGGATAGTGTGCTCATATAGTGCCACTAAGGGTTCTGCTTTCATTTTGCACCATTTAGAAATTCTTTTTAAATTGTTCCTGACCAGATAAAGTGACAGTAACTGTTAGACAGTCACATTTTTGGTCTGATATCATGTGAATGCAACTGCTATTTGTCACTTTTTTGTGCTGTTTTCAAATTAAACCAGCATAGAGTGAACATAGTCTACAGTACCTGTGCATGTATCACCTAGAGGAAGAGATTTACATGATTATTCACTCTTCTAAATCAAATAATCCCAATCAGTTACTTATCTTAGGAGCACTTTTAATTAAACCAAAATAAGCCTGAGATAAACAGTGGTTTAAAAGCCAGCAAAGAACTTTCACTCTTCTCCTAAAGTTCTATGTTATTCATTATGTAAATACCTGACTATCAGTTTGTTAACTATCATCTTTGATTGATTTCTTAGTTAATAGGCAATGACATCATCCTAGGCATGTGTATAGATAGCAGTTTGTTTTCTTTCCAGTTGGTTTGATGATGACTTTGTAATAAAGTTGAAATATCACCACAATTTTGTCTCTGTCTTGTCTTGTTTCCTAACTTGAATATCAAGCTGACAATATGACCTTTTTTGGATTGTGTTTTATTCTTTACTTTTTAAAATTGTCAGCTGGTTATGGATTCAAGCTGCCTAAATTATTGCCATTATATTAAAGCCCAAATGATGATATTGTTCTCTAATTTATCTTTAAACTTTAGTTTGAGGAGACAAGAACAGCCAAAAGGTAAAGTAATATATTTGCTGTACAGCCCTGCTCTGTAAAGTACTGTTTCTCATTATCTAACCTTGTTTTGATGAGTATATTGAATAAAGCTGGATTTCTAGTACCGTAGGTGCAAAATGCTGTACGTGACTGCTTTATTGCTAAAATTGAATATTTTTCTGAGAACTATTAAAACAAAAGGAAAAAGCACAATTATGAGCACAACTCAAGCCTATAATTCACTGGTAAATGTTCCAAGATGTCCTTAATATTCTCACAATCAGGGTGAAATTAGCCAGTGTACAGTACTGAAGGATATTTAACTTTTATATATAACTTGTATGTTGATAAGCCACATGGGCCAAAATGTGGTGTCGCTTGTAAAATATTCAGCCATACTGTACACTTACACTGTAGTTGTCTGATTAGGTATACATATCTTACAGTACTGAAATGTACTATAATTTGTACCGTACCATACTGTTGATTACCATGTTTTGTCCATGTGCTGTTGAGGCCTCAAAATACACCATACCAGTTGTTTACATTACCTTATTTGCCTACATTGTATTTTGAAGCAACCGTACGCGATGTAACTTCTCCTGGTGGCCTTCCTCTTGGATCTTATGAAAGTGTTCAAGAACAGTTGCGGAAGGAAAGGGCTGAAGAATACAAAAGATTTTTGGCTGAGGTAAGAAGAGCGGGTTAGGTAACGTCAGGGATGTCGATTTGTAGTCCATGGTGGGGACACGTTCCACTCAGCTTTAGCGGGGAGTGAGTTGTCATGTCAATTGTCTAACTCAAACTTGAGAGGTTATTCCGCTTTGTACTGTACCTTACAGGTAAAGATATACTAATATTGATGTTCTTTTCTACGACTCTCTGTTTTTGCTTTCATTTGTAATGTGGTTTAACTCCAACTCAGCGTAGTGAACGGTTAAACTAATTTTATGTTGTGTTTTACAACAGTTTCTCATAATTCTCTGTCTTATATTACTTCAGAAAAACTACCGATCCACGGGTAAAAAGACACCAAGAGATGACATAAATGAGAAGGTATGGTTCAAGTTTAATTTTAAAATTTTAAATCCGTTTATCAACGGACACGCCAGCGATGTATCGTCCCAAACTAAATTTAGACGTTGTGGTCACTAAATTGTGACATCTGGGAGTATGTGTTAATGACACAGGAATGACTTTCGTTTCGTGAATTTACATTCCCCTTTGAAAAGTACACTGCGTAAGCAAGATTATAGTCAAGACTGCAGAAGGGACTCGTATGATAGAGTAATGCCTACTTCACTGAAAACCTATAATGACGAGCACCCAGTAAGAAAACCGAGCCACATTACATTTAAAAGTTTAGTCAGTTTTTTTAGCAGCGTACAGTAGCTTTCAAGAATTCGTTACACAAGAAGTCTTGTTGACCACGTTTAATGCACTCGTACCATATTTTACGTAATATTTAAAATACGAGTAGGGGTGTTTTATCGGATATAAAACACGAGGTAACAGCCGAGTGTTTTAGATCCGATAAAACACGAACTACGAGTTTTTTGAATGGCTTCAAAAACGAACCCCTCAATACGCCAATCTACGAAGAAAGTTTGAAAATGAATGTTTTCTGAGCCGAGAAAATTCGACAAGAAAAACGAGCGTATCTTTATCACATATAAAGATACGACACGGTTATGGTTTTCCTTTGTGTTTTCCTCGTGAATTATTAATGAGTTTTTGAATTATTGTTGAACTATTTGGCACCACTCAACTAGTCAACAAATATCTAAGCTGTATAAACTTCAAAAATGAGCTGCTTGTGTAATAATAAGTTCGACCTACGAAGTAAGAAGTTATGATATATTTGTAAAATTTAATTGGGCAACCATTAGCAGTATACTTAACAAACGTGATTTATGCGTGACTTTCAAAGTAATTAAGGGAATGGTGCCAAATTGTTTATTATCCAGTCTTTTTAATGCTTGTAAAAACACTAACTACTTGTACAATTTACGTAGCAATGATAGAAAACCCTTATTGCATACGCCAAGAACAAACTTTCTTAAAAATAGCTTTTCGTATCGTTGAGCGGTGACCTGAAACACATTACCAATAGCTGTTACAAACGGAATTAATGATGACACTTCTTTTGAATCTTTTCAAAGAATTACAAACAGATTGTAAAAAGTGTTAACATTGTAAAGAGTGGATTTTGTAAGCTAATATATGGTGAGTTGTATATATTCTTGTGAAACTCATTAATAATTCATGAGAAAAATGCGAACGAAATTAATGTTTAATCAGTGTATGTAAATGTGGTACAACCACTGGTGGTTGTATCATGTTGATACGATCACTAGTGACAGTATCGGATTCACATATCAGTTCTATCACGACTCCCCGACATTCAAACAGCGCTTTTTTTTTGAGTTAAAATAACTTCAAAGTCTTCGTTTCACAAGTACTTTCAACATTCGGGTCGGTGATCAATCCTTTAAAATTGGAGTGTTTCTGTCATGCGTGATTTCTAATAGTTGTATCGTATTTATGACGTGACCCAACGGCCCGTTGGCAATTGCACTGATGAAGTCCTGAGTCAACAGGTCGAATGCTCAGCATTAAAATAAAACGTGGTGTTCCACAAACTATACATAGTATACATAGTATTCGGGTCGGTGTTGTATCGGACATGCAATCACTCCCTTCGGCTCGGGCTTGTAAATTCGATACAACGCCGCCGCTCATGTTGTAAATCCTACTTCCACGGCTGTTTGAAAAACAGTGAACAACTGATTCATAGTCATCATCATAATCATAAGTTAATAAAAAGGTAAAAATTTTTTTAATAAATTAATTTTAATAAATTAATTTAATTTAATTTAATTAATTTTAATAAATTTTTTAATAAATTTAATAAAAAGGTAAAAATTTTCATAATCATACTACTTACCGGCTGTTTGAAAAACAGTGAACAACTGATTCATAATCATCATCATAATCATAAGTTAATAAAAAGGTGTCGCTTTCATTTTATCAAAATTTGTTTTTCCTTTGTAGGCAAGGCTTCAGGACCGCACGTCGAATGAAACCAATGGACCAAGAGGTACTATGTTTTCTTTTTTCAAACTAAACTGGTGATAATTTGACTTGATATTATTACATGTTGGTTACATTTAGTATTTTGTTACAGCATCAAATGTGTGTAAGTATTAAGTTGTTTTGTATTTACCCACGATAATGATTGTGATGAAACTTGGAGATACAAAACTTTAGAGCTCAGTGGCTTATTTGACCAAGTGAAGAAAAAATATGTTGTCGGACTTCACAACTTTGAACTTTTTCTGTAAACATCAGATTTTGAAACTATGCTGATATCTCGATAGTTTTTACTCCCAAAAAAGTAGTAAACAACGTATTCTTGAAAATTGAGAACTCTATCTAATCTTTATCTTTTCACACTGAACAGTGTCTAGATAAAATAGAGCAAACTTTTTGCGCGTTTTCCAGTCCAGTGTGTACGATCGTAACTCGAATGATAAGCAATACTTTTACACTGGGTTTGTTTCTTTGACTTCTCTTTTTGCCTTTTTCTCATCGTTGACGTGTAATCACAAGTGAAACTTTTTGTTTCTCGTTTGGTTCCTATTTGAATTGACTGTCGTCTGCCTTTTTCCTGTAACTCACGCTTTTGCCTGAGGGACCCTCTGTTGTACAATCCTAGGTCAGGCACGGCCTCAGAAGACCTATGAGGAACTTTACGATGCTTACGAAGAGCTGTTAGAGAGAAAACGTCAGGACGAAAGAAGATACAGGTAACAGCTGGAGAAAAAACCAATAACCAGCTAATCAATACGCACGTGTATAGCCGTTAATCGTGGGTGCAGAATTGTAACATCTTCAGTAGCATATTTAAACACTGAACAGTGAGCCTGCTCATGTGGGAGCTTGGTAAATACCAGAACAACTGGAGGACGTTCGTCAAGCTCGTTTACTCAGAAAAACGATTTCTGAGCCCTAGACGGGTTGAACTAAACCTGCAGCCTAGCTCACCATCTGAGTCGTAGTGGCTCAATGGTTAGAGCGTCTCACCGGTCATCAGAAGGTTGCGGGTTCGATTCCCGTCCAGGGCTCAGAAATTGTTTTTCTGAGTAAACGAGCTTGACGAACGTTCTCTAGTTGTTCTGATCTTCAGTAGCGTTAAGTAATATATAAAAAAGAACTTTGTTGGCGCCATTTTAGTCGTAGAAATTAATCCAAAAATGCGTTAACGATATCGGTTAATCCAACGAATGTAGTGCTTGGAAAAGGTCCTCTGTATAAACGTGTAAGAGCATCTTAAATCAAATACCATGTCTAAAACGCTAAAAAAACGCGAAATGCTACTATGCCTTGAAAAGTTTTGAACGTAGCGTATCGTTCATTACCCAACTTTAGCTTTGTACGCTACATTTAAAACTTTTTGTTGAAAACCAGTTTTTTTTTAAACTACATTGAAAGCCGGAGTTGCGTTAAACCATGTCTTGTTTTTCATCTGTCTGCGTTGGAAATTTGTTCGTTTACTTGTGAGACATTACCTTGCATCTCCATATCAAAGTTTTACCCAGTGAGGGAAGCGGGCGTTGCAAGCTTACTCCTAGAACAATAATCGTGATAAACGTGCATCGTGTGGACTTATGGCAAGTGTAAATTACCAAGTTAACTAGCCTATACCCGTAAAGAACATTAAAAATAGGTATGCCAAGTGTACCATTGTGTACTGTTCACCGAGAATGGCCGCTGCATACACTTAGACAAGATAAGAGCGTCAGTTGTGAGACACGTTCATGTTTTTACTTCTCTTAACTCGGAAAGCCTTCAACCTTGAAAATCTGATTCTGTGTAAAACCCTACATGTACAAAGTTAAGGCCAAAGATACTAAAATCGTACCTTACACTGGACCAGTAGTTGACAGGTTGTTATTCATCCTTTGCAAAAGCTACCTTTATTTTTGGCAAAACTTTATTGAATATATATACAGCTCTTAATATAGTCCTCAAACGCAATTGCTTCAGTAGTTTATTGTTATTGTTATATGTATGGAGTGGTGTAACTTGTTTTACAAGAGGCTTGACTCACTGTTGAGGTGACGATTACATGTGATTGCCCAACCATACTGTATCTTTTTGTTTCATTTTTTTGCAGGGGTATTATGGATGATCCATTTTTGGATCCCAGGTAGCATCTGCTATTATGCATTTTAATTTAAAATTTTGAATAAATGAATGAACGAATGAATGATTTATTATTTATTCATTTGTTTACTCGTTTAGTTGCTTATTTAACTTATTAAAGTTATTTACTTATTTACTTGTACTGTATATTTATTTTGTCCCGATGTTTATTGAAATTCGCGTATAATCATGTGTCGATAAACTCATTTATGCTTTCCATCGATTGCTGAATTAATCTAGGGAGTTATTAATTCGTTCGTCTGTTTGATCAACTGAGCGTTCATTATTTTGTTCAGTCATTAATTCCACCCATTCACTTTTTTCACTCATTTATCCGTTCGTTTGTTTGTCCTTTTAATCGTTCTTTCAATGATTCATTTACTCTTTCATTAATTAATTTATTTATTCATTTCGTTCAGTCATTTTAAATCGTTCTATCGTTTGATCATTTGTTCATTCATTCATTCCAAACGTAGATGGGTTGATTGACTCGTTCGTTCGTTCATTCATTCGTCATTCATACATTTTTAACTTTCCTTCGTTCGTTTGTCCATCCGTTCTCCCGTACGTTTGTTCGTTCACTTCATTTTTTTTATTTATGCTTTTATAAATTATTTATTAACCTATACCCTTTCATTTTTTAAAATTTATTCATCCCCAAATTATTTTTTTTTCCAGACGCGTGCGTTTTGACGATGAATCCAAGCTTAAGCCGTTCAAAGAGTAAGTGATGTAAGATATCTATACCGCCTGTCCCGCAGTAAAGTTCCGCATTTCACATTAATTTATGAGAATAAAATTAATTTATTAATTAATTAATCATTTATTTATAAATTAATTTAATTAATTTATATTTAATTTATTTTATTTATTAATATTAATTTATTTAATTAATTTAAGTTCCGCGTTTCACATTAATTTATGAGAATAAAATTAATTTATGCGAATAAAAAGTGCCTTAAAAAGTACCTTGAACTTTACACAAATGAGTACACATAACAAACCAATCCTATTACACTGGTACTGTCCGGTAAAATGTACTGCGAAATGTTCCAATTGAATCGAAGCCTTTAATTTTTTACCAGCAATATGTGGGTGTGCTTTAATTTAACTTGCAATTGAATTTTTTGGCAAGTAACAGAGGACGTTAAATTGGATGACTTGATGAACTTTCGCTTGTTAAAGCGCATATTACTTTAAAAAATCGGTTGAGAACTAACCATCTTAGACGAAGGAGCTTTTGAAATTATAAAGACTGGCCTTTACAGATCTCTCTGAAACTGTTCGTGAGCACGTATGGATCCGATGACACTAAACAAGGAAAGTTTCAAGAGGTTTAATTGATTAATATCAAGGATATAACAGGATAACCTATCAGTACAAAATACTGTTATCATAAGGCTCCTGCACACTAAAATTAAAATATAAGTTAAGTTAAATACATTAATAAAAGATAAAAACTATTTCCAAATAGTAATCATAAATGTAAAGACAAATCTTATATATTTCAAAAGTTCTTTCTTCTGAGATGGTTTATTCCGAACTGATTTTTTCGAGCCATATGCCTTTAATCCCAAATGCACAAATGTTTCTTTATCCCCTTCCCCTCCAATTAACGGGAGCAAATTTCTTGCCATTGCGTTGATAACATAATATATTTGTTGTTTAGAACGTGGCTCGAAAAAGGAAGTCGTCGTCGTTGGGATAACCTTGACAGCGAGATTGACAATGTGGTATGTAGCACTCGCAAGAAATGAGGTTTTTTGTAGATTAATATCATTGTTTACCTTGTTGCATTCCCTCCACAGACAAGGTTATTCTTGAGCGAGCTAGATTATGCCATAAACCGCCAGCTAACCTAACAAAAGAAGCTTTTATGTTAGTCAACTGCTAACGGTGCTGTATCAACCAATGAATATATATCCTAAACATTTACATTTTTCATCTTTCGGTGGTATTTCTTGTTCAGAAATGTTGCCCTGGGCCAAAACGTTTTTGTTGGACAACACATGTAGTGCAGACTTTGCATTGATGAAGCGATGTTGAGGGTAGCGCACATGGCTTTTTACCAATAGATTTAAGATCGAGTGGGGAAGTTCGTTAAACTACGATACTCTGAAAAATTTCAGAGTTCAAGTGGGAAATCAGGCCCGTAACCTGGTAATATGCCTTAACTTTATTCGGTCTGACCTTTCAAATATCCAAAATAAGTGTTCGATGAAAACGTTTGTTATTTTGTCCTACTCTCTGCTCGAATTTTGGTTCGAAACTAAATTTTTTGAAATCTGCATAGAAAGTTGAATCAGAAAAGTGTTTTATTCACGCGTAAAATGTCACGGTTCGTTGCATAGCAGGAAACCTTGACATGAAGTGTAACAAAAATTTTTGGTGCGTTTTTCCAGTTTTCTCGAAACGTAATGAGTTAAGCGTTGTGCTGCTGAGCTCGAATGATCCTCTTAACTTCACCAGATATTTCGACTTGGGATTTTTTGTTTAAATGACGTGACTTATGTTTCCGCGGGAATGCAGAGAAGCACACGCATTTTTTTACTGTTTAAATCGAACGCAGGTTGCAGACATTCGCGATGAACGTCTGCAAGGATAATCAAACCTAAATTTTGTTCAACCATGTCGTGGTTGTGGAGGATTTTCTCTTGGAAGAGTCAGGTGAGGTAAGGTGAGGTGAGACCAGGTGAGATAACGTAAGGTAAGGTGACATAAGGTAAGGTAACGTAAGATAAGATGACGTACAGTAAGATAAGATGACGTACAGTAAGGTAAGGTGACGTACGGTAAGGTAGGGTGACGTACGGTAAGAGTCACAGAAGGTCAGGCGACGTAAGGTGACGTGACTTAAGGCTAAGGGAGGATAGGTGAGGTGACGTGCAGTGCAGGGAATGGAGTGAAGGTGAGGCGAGGCGAAGTTGATATTCTTGTTCCCAATGCCTTCCCGGCGTATTGAAATACTGGATCCTCTTGAAAAAGATGATGAATTTATGTGTCCCAGATTCTGGGATAGTTGTATTACACATGTGCATGATGCTCCGACATTCTGTCCTGACAGTGACAGATCCGTATTACATTGAGACATACCGTCATCTCTGAAAGATAGCTTCCGGATTCCTCTTCGTTTACGAAGTAATGCCTTGAGAGTGTTCCAGAATCTGGAACATTTTGGTCACCTTTTTAACGAAGCGTTCTCTTTCCAGTTTAGCAACGAGGTCCCGGGTATGAAGATGAGGTGAAGAGAGAGAATTGAAGGGAAGTGAAGGGAAGGTGAGAGAAAGGGGGAAGATGACGGGAAGTGACGTAACATGAGGTCAGATGGTGTGGGCGAGACGAGGAGCTGGAATGCTGAGAGTGCAGTACTTGCGATGAACTGTGAGAACGGAAAATGTGATAAGGTGAAGTGAATTGTGAACGTAAGCTGGGGTGGTATGGAAAAACGAGGTTGGGGCAAAGTCAAGCGAGAGGCGTTTCTTATGGCGGAGTTGTTGGTCACTTTTTGTAGCTCAGCCTGTTTGTAAGCAGAAATATAGCAAGCTTCGAAGCATCATAAAGGTTGTATTGCCATTTCAGGGTGGAAGGAGATACAGAGAAGCCGAAAACGCAGGTGTTCGAACGCTTGAAGATTACCCAGAGAAATCCCGCGGCAGGAACCAAGATCTTCCCGAAGACAGGATTTCACGTTCTGCACCATCAACGGCTGTGCCGTTGTTTGGAGGTAACTGATGTCAGGTTCAATTTTCCTTTTAAATTAGGTGATACATCGAATCTAAGCTGCTTTGACTTCAAAGATTATGACTGAGATTTTGAATTGTCGACTTGAGTAACAAGTCTAGTGCGCATTATGGAACTCCTGTGGATATACAGTTTGAAATTTAAATGCTACAGATCAAAGTCCTATAACAAATTATATTTTCATATAACTCTTTCTTTTGAAAAAAAAACAAACAACTTTGTCCCTTGTTGCTCATCCTTTTTAGTAATCATCGAACACCTCTGCCGTAAACATTAAAGCGTTTCTGAAATATTTCTATCTCATTGTTAAGAACATGATTTGACACCTGAAGTAAAACAACAGCGTCAGTCTAAGTACCGAGAAGAACTTCAAGCTCAAATCAAGGAAAGGGAAATGCAGAAGAAAAGGTATGGCTTAAATCATTATCTTCTCGGAAGAACCTGCCTTGTTTGAAAGAACTTTTTAAATTATCAGGAACTGGTCATTATTTATGTAAGTAAAAATTTTCATGTGTCCAAGGTTGGGCAAGGAAAAAATTGAAGAGCAAAAGGGTTGGGTAAAAAATGCCAAAAAATTTTAAAGTATTAATTGAAATTACTATATTAATATAATATACATTTAAAACCTTTATGAAAACTAAGAACATTTTAAAGTCAATATCAAATGTCAAAATGTTCTTGATAATTATCTAATCAACGATTTCAATCTGCATGTCGTTGTCAGATGGATTGCTTAAGCTGCACATTTGCCATCAACAATTCTCTTTTTCCTCTTAAGTTTTGACCAATTCTCTTTATCTGTTCTAGCTCTTCTCTGCTTCTCACATTTTCTCAGCTGTGCCACATCAAGCATCTTTTCCTACCAAATCGTGACATGACGAACGCCATGCATCATCTTCTCAGTCTGTCTGATCATTTCCTCAATTAGTGACGAGGATTCCTTTCTAAATTTGAGTTCATCACTTGCCAATGTCCTTTGTTCCATGTTTTCATTGTAGCAAGGGAGTTTAATAAATGGAAGCCTTTAAATAACACTTAAACGTAATTTAAGAACAGTATTGTGTGGCTTTCTTTTCAAAAAGACAATGACATATATGCCGTTCTTAAAACTTTATTAAAAGGGTTGTTCTCTGTTGCTACAAGACCCCCTTCTTGTTTTAATCGGGGGTGGGTTTGGAAAAGATTTGGTGATCCAATTGTGTGGAAAAGGAAAACTTTTAAAGGAAAATAGGTTAAGTCTTGGTTTTCTTGTATCAATAAAGAGTTTATCTTTGGTCCCACTCCCGACCATAAATTATGACCAGTCCCTAAAGATTTGTCTTTTCATATGTAAATAATTGCAGTTTACTTGTAAAATTCGGAACATCGTTAAACGTATTAAACTAAGCGAATTGAAACTGTGCATGTGGATGTATTTGACCCATAACACTATGGAAAAGAACATTTTGAGTAGTTTAAATGAACAATCATGAATATAAATTATTCCCAATTATTCGTCCTGCATTGTGACTTACGCGAGTTGTTATTGTACCAAACAAATCTTCCCATGAAAAAGACGGAGTGAGGTATACGGTATGTATGGGAGATTTTTGAAGACCAGTATTTGTAATTTAGATCGTTCATTCTAATTACGGATTTTCTTTCGAACTTATCTTTTGACTTCATGGACGCTTGATTATCTTTCTTCATTTGTCTGTTGTGTTTCCTTGTTAAGTGTAATTTTTTTTTGCTTTGTTTGTGTTTGAGTAATAAAACATCTAACTAAGCTTTCATTTCTGTGATGTTTTCATCATGAATTGTTAAAAGAATTGTAAGCTTTTTTATTTACCCAAATGCGTATCATGTGGGTAATACTGGAAAGATTCAAGAACGTGGCTGGAACTTTAGCTGTCTGCTAGTCAGCGTATATGAATAGGAATGTTACTTCAAGTACATCTTGCGTAGTTATGTGCACCTTACAAAGTTTTTTTGGCTCTTTTGGGTAGTAAAAACCCGGGCGAAGTACAAATGAGGCCGAATCTAGGAGTCCAGTCAAGATTTAGGCAGCGTAAGCATCCGTTCTCATGACACGTTTCTGTTAACAAGTTTGTATTTTTTCCTTTTAATATTCCGCAGAGAAAAGAATCAAATATTTGGTGGAGAACCTCAGAAACGAGTAGAGACGACGGTAAAATCCACAGTACGTCGAGCATCAAATCTTTGGTAAAAAAATGTTATTCCAGCGAATAAATGATCAGACGAATGGATGAACAATAAACGGACGAACGGACGTGTTTTAGCAGTGGGCATCCTATCTACTTGATCGTTCCTTCCACCTAGCAGTTTTGTTCCACTCTACTCTTTCGTTTCCACTCTCCTCCCTCCCTACCTTTTAAACTTTCGCTAACTGCTGTTGCGTCACCTATCTTGTGTCACACCAACCCTGTTACCTCACGTCATCCTTCCCGCAGTTGATCTCTACTCCCAACAACAGCACTCTTCCACTCGTTCATACTCTACCTTTCACCGTACTCCACCTTGCAACCTTCACACCAGTGTCATTCCTGCACTACTCCCGTCCCCACTTCATAGTTGACAATTTTCCCAATTTATCCACATTTTTCACCACCCTTTCCAGTCACATCGGCCTCTCACCTTGTAATGGAATCACGTTGTTTAACTTCTCTTTGCATTCTTTTTTCTGCATTAGGTACAGGCCGGCCAAGATTCACAACCTCAAGGATATCTTTCTAGCCTTCCAAGACAGGAAAACCCTGTTCTTTCAACGCAGTTTGGCTTGGATCAACCTTACAGTAATCCATACCTGCGACAGCCGTACAACTATCCAGCAGGTTTGCCTCCTGCTGGCCTTCCTTTCTCCACTCTTAATGCCTCGAGTATGTTAGGGAGATATCCCATGTCAATTCATGGTAAGGATGTACCTTAATTATATGGCATTCTTCGTGGGCGTCTCTGTCGATTTACTGAAGCACGTAGGGAACAGAAATCATAAGTAAACAACCGGGCGAACGTAGGATATTTTTTGATAGGATACATTCACAATCGAAGTGTTTTCACAAGGGCATTTTGGCGCACCACAGTAAAGAAACTTTGCGGACATGCAAGTCAGTGACAATACTTACGGTTTGGATTGCTTGTTTTACGAACTCTCGTACTGATTTTTAGTGAATATTTTTTATTAAAAATGCAAATAATTTGGAAATAATATCCTAGCTGACAAACTCTTATGCTTCTGAAGACCCCCTCAGTTGTTGAAAACTGAAGTTAGCAATTCAT
>JBAHVQ010000242.1:41715-84645 GCA_036872915.1 Nanipora kamurai | reverse complement strand
GTAAATTTGAATAACATGCACACTAAGATAGATCCCTGATTGGCTGTTGCCGTCATGCACGGATAGCGCGTGCCCACAAGTGTGGTGAGTCATACGTTATTTTCAAAAGTACGCTGACCGCGCAGATTAGCCTTTTTTATCTCGTTTTTTCTGATTTTTCGCCTTGTTTCCGGTTTTTTCGGTTTTTCGGTGCATGGATTTTGGCAAAACCAAAAAACCGGTATTTTCCGGTATACCGAAAAACCGCATCAGCCTGTATATATATATATATATATACATCTATATGTCAAATTATTTATATATATATATATATGGAATATTTAAAAACCGAGTAGGGGTGCTTTATCTGATCCACGAGTTTTTTAGATGACTTCTACAACAAAACCCTTTATACACTAATTGACGAAGAAATTTTTGCAATTACTGCTTTTTGAGCTGCAATAATTTGATGAGAAAAGTGAGCAAGACCTATATCAGATATATAGATCCGTTACGGTTATGATTTTCCTTTGGGTTTTCTTCGTGAATTATTAGTGAGTTTTAGAAACATATATATCAAATTCATTAATTAGTCAAAAGCAAACTTCAAAGAAATTAATGATCAATCGTAAAGGAAACAAATCATGCAGGAAAGGGTTAACTTGTTCTATCCAAAAGGAACGCTTCACAGTCCTTCACAGATGACTTAGAAAATGTTTTAGAAGTAGTACAAAAAAACTGTGTCCGTTCTGAATTGAGATATTAAGACACTCGGCTTCGACGCGGGTCTGTATATCTCGATGCTGAAAGGGCTTTCATTTACAACTTATTGTAAAGACACCGTACACAATACATGGTAAATGAAAGAAAACCTTCCATCGATCGACTCTCATTCAAATCATGAAATACCTTTTGCTTGTGGAGAGTTGCTGTCCGGTTTTTCAAGAACTCTTTTGCTCTTATGATTGCATTTCCTTCGTCTTCAAATCTTTTCCACAAATCGTCCGTTTTCCTGGCATTTGAGAAGAAAAAAGGTCTTAACTCATTAAGGTCAGAGGAAATTGAAAAATGATAAAAAGACTTTTGCTATACTTCATGTCACGGTTAAACCTCATATTAGGCAAACACAATGGGAACGTTAAAGAGAACGTCCTTCACACAATAGAATTTTCATGAAGACAAAGAGAATGAATAATTTTTAGTCCCAAGAGTAATCCCAGCACCATTCTCGTTCAGCATGAAACGTGACGCATGAAACTTTCACGTCAGACATGGTTTTACGCTAATCTGGTGCGAAAAGTTTTGAACGTAGCTTACAAAACTAAAAATTGCGCTCCCGCTCCATTGAATCGTGATGATGGCGGTTTATTACCGGATGCCTGTTTGCACCTCGTTAATAGATAACGTCATCAATGGTTCTCTAAGGATATAAATAGGGACCTCATGTCCAGATCAATCACCCCTGATGACGACACTAGACAGCGTTGGGAATTTGTTTACAAACCTTCACGTGTTTACACGAGATCAAGTCCTGGAACGGCGAAAGCTGTTCGGCGATTTGAACATCCTCTCAATCAAGAGATTCTTCTCAGAGCTGTTAAACCTTTTTGGAGGTCGAAATACATACTTTAAAAAACCATAACGACATCAGTTATCCATGTTTTTATTTAATTTTAAACAATCTAAAGCCAAACCATCGCCGTCACCATCCTCACTTCCCTATTACGCGCGTAAAAACGCACTTTCCTGACTCAAATTTTTACGCAGAAATTCGAACACGAAGTAGTCAAAATGACGAACGTTTACACCGTAGACCGATGACGTATATTTGAGTGGTCGGAGCGAGTGGAGCCAAACACGAATCAACCGGTCCGGTTAGGACGTTAGATTAGTTACATAAGAAAGTAGTTGAGATAATCAGAATGGACATACACTTACGTTTTGGATTCAGGACGCTTATGATTAACCTGAGTCTGGCCCTTCAGAAATTCTAATTCTAAAACTAAACAGAAAGAAAAACCTTGCTGAAGAAAGCATAAGGATGGTAAAGTAAAATAAACCAAACAAAATCAAAGCAAGCACAGGCAAGGCAAGCTAAAACAAAATGAGGTGAAGTGAAAGAAAATAAATTGAAATGTCGTAAATTAAACTGAACTAAAATTAACAAAAGTGAAGTTAAAGGAAACGAGCAAAGGGAAAGGAAATAGAGGGAAACGTGGCTAAATGAAGAGTAGTAAACTGAAGTGAAGTGACGTGAAGAAAAAAAAGGTGAAATATACCAAAATGAAGTCAAGTGAAGTAATAAGACGTGATGTGAAAGAACATGAGCTAAGGAAGGTGAAATGGAATGCAGTAAGGTGATCTGATATGACGCAAATTGAACTGACATGAGATTAAGTGACGTTAGGTAAAGAGAGATTGATGAGATGAAGTGAAATAAAGTGACGAGAGGTAGCGTACGGTGAGAGGGGGCGAGATCAAGTGAACTAAAGTGGGAGTAGGTGAGATGAAGTTAACACATTTTAATTTTTTTATTCGAAGTTTATCAAAAATAAGAATTAATTATCAAAAAAATACTATGATAAATATACAGACAAATCAAATTCACAAATTAAGTCTAATACAAAAAGCTGGAACATAGCAGCTTACGTGTGTCGGCAATGCGATTTTCTGTCCAAGCTGGCTTTCTACGAGGAGGAGTTAGGTTGGATGCACGTTTCTGTTCGTCGACGGCTTCACGTGATTGGCCATTAAGGTCTTTAGAAAATAATTGCTAAATTTACTATTAGTTGCATTAAAAAATACGTCAATTGCACCGTTCAAGAATACAAGAACTCCAGCTTTAGATCAGAAAACATCAAACAGCAAATCGAAGGATCGTTTTCACTTCCGACTCAGATCCGGTACCAAATAAACAAGCATGACTAATAGCATACCATCAGTGGACGGGGCTCCGCCTTGAGTTCTTTCTGGTGACTATAAGAAGAATAAAATGGCATTCTGCGTTAGGGAGTAAACAATATAGCCTCATGAAGAAAAACGGCCAACAGAAGATGTAATGAAACTAAAGGCAAGAAAAAAACCGTGCACAATTTCTCCAGAAATTAGCTTACTGGAGCCCACGACGGATCTCTGTGATGTTTACATGCCTTTCAGGTCTTGTATTTAGGTCAAGTTGTATTTAAATCTTCGAGATGCGCTTAACATATACTTTGTTGCCCAAATAGTAAGCTTTTTTGACTTGTAGATTGATCAATTTATTTCAGAAAAAAATTTATACATTTTATCTCTTTTTGCCTTCTAAGTAATGTCTACACAATGGTGACCATCATTCTCACGACACTGAGTCATTGTTACATGTTGTGATCAACAGTGAGTAACTTTTCCAATAAAAGTATTTTTGACGACCAACGAACGTTCTGATTTCTGAGCCCCAGACGGGAATCGAACCCGCAACTTTCTGATGTGCGGTGAGAGATTCTAACCATTGAGCTACCAAAACTCAGACGGTGAGCTAAGGTGCTAGTTCGTCATATGCACTGCCTAAGCGGAAGTTATCGATATGATAATAATGATGGAAATATTAAATGCTGAACACTTTGAGTGGTGACCCCACATAGTGTAGTACTGTTTTAACTTTTTTGGCGGAGATATCTCGTTTGCGTGGTGACTCACGTAGGTTCATTCTATTTTAGTTTAAGGGAGATACCCACGTATGGTGACCTCATAGAATTTTCGTATTTCTGCTTCTTCGGGAACGCACCCACTTTTGGGGGTGAGCCCTCTTAAGTCTCACAGATGACTTGTTCGCAGTCCCACATTTCTCGACCACAGTAGCATGCTTGCCTATGTTTTACGAAATAGTTTTATTTCCGCTGGCCATGAAAAGCGTGTTTCGAGCAGTGAACTCTAAAAAAACTCGAATGATAACTCCATAACCCTCGCCTTATAATCGGGTGAAGCCAAATTTCCCGCACATGGAGACAGCCATGTGGATATAAAACATTCGTATTTCTTGCGTATATTTACCACGACTGAAGTTACCAAGGCAATAGTGACAGTTTTCTGACCTGATTTAGTAGGTGAATTCTTATTTTACGGTAATAACAACATACCTGAATGGTAAAAACTAAGTGAAATGCAAGACTAACGGTAATTTTTCTTGGTTTGTTTTATGAAGTATTAAAAAAGCTTTGGATATCAAGAAGAAAATGAAAAAGAACTGGAATTTCAGTGCGATTTTTTGACGGAACGTTTTTATCCGTTATCGATAGCTTTTTCTGAAGAATAGGTAAGACGAAAGACAACTTTTTCTGGTTTGATAGAGAATGGGAAAAGCTGTCTTAGAAAAACAAAGTTGGGGTAAAATGATAAAATCTTTGACATTTTTTAAGGATTTTGCAGTATTGTTTTCGTAAAAAGGACTGGGGCATATCTATATGTCTGCCCCCATGGTTGGCTTCAAAATTAAATCTGGAGTTATCGTTCAAGTCTTTTTAGAGTTCATTGGTTTCGAGTGCTTGCCGTTGCGCGTTACCGAGCGTCGACCATGCTACGGTACTGTATTATGGGAGATGTAAAAGTGGGCAATTAAACTTTAAAAGAAGAAACACTTTTTAGCTTTTAGGCCTTATTTAGCTTTTAGAAATGGAGGAGGGATTAACTAGAATTGAATATTTTCTTTTTTTTTGCAGCTCAAAGTATACATTTGTCACTATTTCCTCTGCTTATCTTTGGAAAAAAAATAACTGCAGAGGAAGATTGAGTTTTTACTACCGTGTATCGCTAGTGGAAAAGTGCTTGAAACTATGCCTGCTTAGGACTAAAAGACTGAAGTTTCAAGCGAAGGCCCTTCGTTGGAGTGAAACATATATTTTTAAAATATTTCTTACCTCGTAGACTCGGCAGTTTTCCAACCCTTGCGGTTTCCTACATGTTGTTCAAACTGTCTACGCAGCACTCTACTTTCGTGTCGTTGTGTATATAAAATTTAAGTTCGGTGGTTCAATGGACGGATAACACTGTTCACTTGTTACGACTCGCTATCCGGGTTTCTGAACAACCAGGCCCACATGGTTACGAGTTTGACTCCCGTCAGAGGTTCAGAAAAACTCTTGTACGTACAGTGTACATAGATTGAGAAAATGCGCATAGCAATACATCGAAACCAAGCTACCCAATCCTAGCGCTCTACCATCATCGATAATTCTATACATAAAAGTTTAATTAAATATGTTCGGACCAGATACAGAACTTCAGAGGACTATTTTAACTTTTGCTATTTTCACAAGCTTCCTGTTCGAATTTGGACATGAAATTACGACTTTTTTGGAATTTACGCAAGAAATTGAAGGAGAGAAGTGTGCTTTCTGCGCGCGTTACTCGTCACAATTCGTCACTTCCCAACAAACAGTGATCAACGATTCAGAAAGATTTTCTTGCTTGTTTTATCAATTTCGTCGGACCTTAATGAGTTGAACTAGAAGTAGTTTTAATCTAGCTTTTAGCAACATATAAACGACTTGGCGAAGGAGGACATGTAAAAAATATCACTACAATTGGTTTACCGGGTACTGTTACTGAAAAAAAACTCCTTGGCCTGATCAAGTTTCCAATAAAGATATTAAAAACTATTAGTAACAAATAAATCATACCATTTTCTCATCTAAATCGTCCAATTTAAGTTTATCGTTCATATCCTTGTATTGATCGTTTTCCCCGTCTGAAGAAAATAAACTGAGGCTGTGTCTTTGGGTAGTTTCACTGACGTTGTTTATCGCTTTTTGCTCCACAGGTTTTGCACGTTGAGATAATTGTTTCAATGCAAACAGCCGTTTTTCCATGTCACTACAAATCCAGAGAAGGTCATGGGATATTTCTTAAACATAGAGGTAAGGAATTGTTGTGACAACATTGTCAGTGTGCCTGATTTTTTACGAAATATAAAAAACCGAAACGCAATCGTTTCTGCACTCCCGTCTCCCAAAAAAGAAAGCCTCGGAGACCTATCCTAAAAAAACCCACTCAAAAAAAAAATCCAACAAAAACAAAGGAAATTTGAAAAAAGAAACAAAAAGCAAAAACAAAAATCAACCCGATAGAGAAAAATGTAGGCAACTAACGATAAACCGAAGTTCAGTTTTTTAGTAATTGAACACACGGCTGCATCCTAAAAGCGCATACTCCTCAAGCTTGTATACTCAGAAAAATTTTCTCAGCCCTTGACAGGAATCGATCCCGTAACCTTCTGATCGCCGGTAAGATGCTCTAACCTTTGAGCTACATGGTTCATGGTTGACATGTGTACTGCTAACTGCAGTCTCCACATTAATAATGATAATCCACATTAAATGAGCGTTACGAACTTTTCTGAGAAAACAAGCTTGAGGAGCATGCGCATTTAAGATCTTCTTATTCCAAGCTACCACGTGCTGTACAGTAATGTTACACTACATGGTTAGATATAGCAGTCGATGCTGTAAAATTGTTTTTTTGTTCCTTACCTTATTTCGTCCTGTAATTTATCTTTTGCATCATTCAGCGCTTCGATTTCTCCCTGAATTTCTATTTTCAGCCTTGCAAGACAATGAAGTAATAAATTAGCGAAATGATAAATTACCATTCAACACTGAAAAGCGAAGCACGCGTCCACTGCTCAACATTGACGTAAGTATTTCCGTTTATGGATTAAAAGTATTGATATTATATTTGGTTTGTTTGGAATGGCAGTTATGCCGTTTCATCCCGTAAAACGGAGTAACTGTACGACATAGAAGAGATGTTTCTATTTCGTACTTTTTTGGGGGATGTTACTTTTAGGGGACCACTATACTGACGAGGGGATGTTACTAAAGGATATTTAAATCCTTTCCAGCAACGGGGGACTTTTATTATTTTACTCTGGCTAACGCCAGATGATTTTAGTCGTGAACGGGAGAGATGTGACAGTGAAGGAGTTGAAACAAATATTTATTGTGTTCCTGTTTATAAACTACAGTAACCTGTTTCTTAATGTGGTCATGACAAAAGAATTGTCAATCCAGTTTTGTCATCGTTTAAAAGTGCATGAAAAGTGGGCAGGACTGCACTCTCTGCTTGTCTACCTTATTTAGTCCTAAAGATAATCAGGAATTAAGTGGATGCTAATTAGATAACTATGAAGAAGAAAACTTGATACAAACCGGAAAAATATTACGACGGCCCTCTCCTCACACACAAGCAAAACGTGTCTCATACGGATAGTTACCTGTTAAGATTCTCGATGATTTCTTTTTGTTTTAGGATGTCGTCTTGTAGTTTGCGACTCTCAGACACTAAAGTTTTATCAGCTTCTCCACCCTCGATAACATTCTGAATGGAAAGAAGTGGTGCTGGTAAACAAATTGCCGGTAATTCTAGTCTTTTTGTTGAATAAAATTACGAACGTCAAACCATCGACCTAAATACACAGGTTAGTGCACCGAAATAATACATCAAACTTTAATTCTACATCCTCCCTTTAATGCCACTTTCAGTGCCTGCGATCATGTTTTTGTTGGTCAAGAAGGGTTTTCTTGCAAGCTTGTTCTGTAAACAAGTCTCGACTTTTTTTCACGTACATTTTAGAGGTTGAAATCCTCGGGTTTGTTTTAAAGAACAACTCTGGAGCGGAAAACCTTTGAATAAAATCTTTAAATTAAAAAATTTATTCACTAGAATTTTATCAAATAGTCATAACAGTTCAAGATTGTTTGGTTAAAGTGATATAAAGTGATATTGAAAATAAAAAAAATGGGTCACCGACTTCATTTAGGAGTTGAAGAGATTTGTATCCATACTATTTCAAGCTCTTGTAACGTTACTATGGTAACATTGAGTAGTCTTAACTCCGTTCAATGCAAAGGCGGACATTTACTATTTTACTCTGGCTAACGCCAGACGATTTAACTCGTCAATGGGAGAAATCTGGCAGTGAAGGAGTTAAAAGGCTTCAAAAATATTGTAAGGGAATTAAGCCATTTAATTATTAAAAAAACTTAAAAGTTATTAAAAAAACCCCTTTAGTTATTAACCTCTGTTCATGAGTGATTAATGTTCTTCAGTTATTAATGTCTGTTCAGGTCCAGAGTAATTTGGCAAAGGATGTTTGGTTCAACTTTCTCAAACTCTTTAATAGTTCATAAACCAAAACCAAAAGAAATACATAATCAAGTAGTATTTAGAAATCCAAGGAAATTTAGAGCTGAATTTTTCCAACTTTCGTCTCAACTTTCTTTCAAAATAATGGTTTGTTTGAGAAGTAATTTCGAACACTCTCTTGGCATTCTTCCTTCGATTTCAAAATGCCTCGAAACTGGCTATAAAACCTCGGCTTCGCCTCGTTTTATTGCTCGTTGCTTTGTGCTTAGAAAAAATAGAATGAAGAGCACCAACTCGTCTTTGTAGTATCATGTAACAAATCATCGTAAATATATAAGAAAAGCCTGAAACAAAGAAAGTTTTGAAGACCCACAATATAGTCGCTTCAAAATTATCGGCCGACTTACAAAACCTTTACACGTACATGGTTGGCCTTCTTTGCCTGGTATTAGGTACCAGTTCTTTTCGATTTCGTTTGCAATAACGAGGTTGTAAAGGTCAATTAAGATACACATAAAAGGATAAAAAGCTGCTTTCCATTCTTGAGTTAAATTTTTTTTCAAAAAAGGGATAACTAGATCACCTGTTTCTGTCCGTGCATATTGGATAACTCTTTCTTAAGTTCTTCTCCTCGATTTTCCACTTGGCTCTCCTACAGTGATTAAAAAACCACAATGCATGATGAACACAAAAATATTTTCCTCAAGAGTAAGCGTGTGTAACAACTACATACTAATAAGTCTGCAACAATGGTTGTCCTAAACAATCTGTACCGAACCGTGTTCTAAAACATCGGTAACAACTATAAAGAAATTCAAATAAAAATCTAAATACACAGGGAATGATAATCCCAGCTTCGGGCACCACAGACTTCTATTCCGCTTCAAGTAATGCTTTGCTTTTTTTTGAGCAACAAACAATTTCAGAGAATTTTTTGGTTATATTACTGACTAGCAGAAAATACAGGATCAGTTTTGATAATACGATTTATCCCCGAATGATTTTCAATTCTGGTTTTGTTATCAGGACAGGCTCTTGAAAGGGACCAATTAATATCGCGAATATTGTGAAATTTAGAGCTTTAAAAGGAAGGAGGAAATCTCATTTCAAAACTATGGCATACGCACACGGCTACAGCAATCACCGTTTCTCCCATCTATTTATAAACGCAAGGATTTTTCCCATCTGCCTTTAAACACAAGTATTTTGAAGAAGAAAATAGACAAAATAATAGTGCACGATAGTTTACCAAGTCTCTAACGACGTTTTGTTCTTTTTCAAGCTCCACTTTTCTTTCATTTAAGTGTTTGATAATTTTTTGAACTTCATCATCCTGGTAAAGAAGAGAAAAACCAGATTAAAGAACATCGTGGATAACATCATGATATACACGACAGAAACAGAGGGAAACATATACTTCTAATTGATTTTAAACCGACTATCAGCAGACATTCTTTGAGCCCAAATCCTGAGACAGTGTTTCTTAGCCCCCACAAAGGATCGAACGTGTACACCTTTTGTGTACTATTGATACTCTCTAACCATTGTGTCATTGAGATTAGTGGGCCAATGGTTAATTCATTGAGCTTAGATTTCACCATACGAAAATATTCTCGTGCACGACTTATTTCTTTATCTCATTGTTTCTCCGAAATCCAAGAGTTTCCAAGAGAGAGTAAATGAAAGCAAAGTAAAGTTGCTTTATCTATACTGGATAACCCTATCAGCTAAACAACGCTGTTCTCCTTATAGGTCCAATATGGGCCATCCTTCATGGGTCCAGTCGCATGGGTAGCCTCATGGCTACAGGAGGGAACCGGAGTACCCGGAGAAAAAACCTGCGACGTTTGGTAGAGTCAAACTGGACAACACACGTGACCAAGGTAACTTTACTCAGAAAACCGCACTAATCACAGAGGTGAGAGACATGTGCGCTACCAATGTGCCACCAACACCCCTGCACACAGAAAATTCCGCCTTGTATGAAGTCAGTCTTGAGATGGAGAGCGAAGGTTACCGATGTTTACTGGTTCGATTCATTCACACACCTGTTATGCTTAAGGTTAGGTTTACATACAGCGATTAATCAGGCCGATTTCTGCTTTTTGGTGTACGGTAATTAAGAGAAAGTAGGCAAATTTGAGGCGACTGCACATTCTGCTGACTATTTGTCAACTTAACATACAGTACACCTGGACCAGAAATCGGCCACATTAATTGCACTGTGTAAATCCTGCCTAATTAGTAACCTCGACACGTCATTATGAATTGAATGTCATGCATTAAGTATACTATGGATGATGCGATGTACGTGTGAGGTTGGATTATTAAAAAACAGTTAAGCTGTACTTACTTATTTCCGATGACCTTTCGGTCAAAAAGGACACGTCATACGAAACGACATCGGCAATAAGTAAGAACACCGCAGTCCAGTCCGAAGACGAATCTTACTACTTCACTGAGGCTAACGCCAGACGAGCGTTTTGTTATCATTCCAAGAGTTCTTTAATAAGATCAACTATGAGTCGCAGCTTTTTAATATATTTTAGCATATATTAAAGTATTTTATTGCAAATGCGGCCTACTTGCTACTGTTCTATATATACTGTTTTATAACTCAAAATTTTATAAAACAGTAACAAGTAGGCCGCATTTGCAAAAGAAATACTTTTATATGAAACCATGTTACCGAAAGGTACGTTCCATCGATTGATTAGCATATATTGCAAAAACAGTTTTAGTGCAACGTGGAAGGTTGGCTCATTACCAGTTTCTTTTGATCTGCATTTCGTGTTGATCGAAGTCGTTGAAACTCCTCGTTCAATTTAGCAATTTCAGCTTCGTGCTGGTCTTGTAGGTCTTTCTTTTCTCTTTCCAGTCTTTCGTTCAACTCAAACTGCTGTTTCATCTCCTAAAGAAATGAAACATATACTGTATAACCATAAGTTGCAGACGTCTTACTAATCACAATCCAAATTTGTTTAAGGCCTCGATAAAGATTTGAAGTTTCAATTTTCGAAAATACCAAAGTGGTGTCAAACTAACTCGGTACATTGTGTTATAAGTTACAGTTTTTGTCCGACAAGGATGGATAAAAGCATTCGTTTGGGTACTTTATTTATTCGAGTTTTTATTTTGCTTTCCACACACTATCACTTTCTTGGGTCCTAGCTCGATTCGATTCTTGTCTGTTAGCAGATCGAAATTAAAAAATAAGAAAAGAAAACAATACACCATCATTTACATGCCATTAATTACTTTGTTTTAGGTTTTCACCAGCCTGATCATCAAATTTGAAATTCAATTCAAAAGTGTGAAACAGTTTCATAATTAAATATAGATGAGTAAAGCCCGAGAAATATACTTCTGGCCATACCTTGAAATACAATTTTAATCAATTCTCGAGTACAGTAGAGAGTTCAAAGATGACCAAAGAAAAAAATATACATACATCAGACTTTATATTTGGCTACATGGCGTGTAGTTTTTTTCACCAGCACAAATTACTTCTGATAGCCATGTCTGTTTTAGAGTTTAAAGAGCTCAAAGTTTATGTACAGCGAGCGCTTTCTTTTCTATTTAGTGTCTCTGTATAACCGACCCGCATGCTGTTTCTAATAAAGTTACTAAGTAGCCTTTACACATCTCGATTCTTGTTTTTAACAATATTTTTGCTAATCTCCTATTAATTTTATACCACGCTGTCCACTGAAGTAGTCTTCAGATTAGCATTTCGTTTATAGGTCAACTGTTCATGCTATATTTTAAACCGCACAAAAATTTCTACATCTACATTTGCATTTACCACCCCCTCGCGTTTATCAATTTACCCTCCTAAACCAAAAACCGGCTCCATATAAAAATAAAAGTTAATGTAAAATACTGAATCATGAATAAATTGGCAACTGGACTATCGGAAAATCTTTGTAACAGCACGCGACTTCCTTGTCATTGCTAGGTCGATGATGTGTTTGCTCTGATTTCTCATATTTCATTGGTTAATTGTTGTCACATTACACCCTTTAGAATAAAAACCAGTTTAACTATGTCAAGCTTGTGGAACACCACGTTTTATTTTATCGCAAAGCTTTCGACCTGTTGAGTCAGGACTTCATCAGAGCAATATTGCTCTGACTCAACAGGTCGAAATCTTTGCGATAAAATAAAACGTGGAGTTCCACAAGCTTAACATAGTTATCAAATTATCACCATCCAAAACTAAAAAGGATTGAAAACCAGTCTTGTTGCCATTCCTCTTTCAGCTAAAACACGTTTCAATCTCAGACGAAGGGCCTTCGCTCGAAACTTTTTCGAACTTCGCTAGAATTTTTCAACAATAATTTGGCAGTCTACCAACCTTTTAACATTCTACACTTTTGCACCACCTACAGTACGTATTACTGCTTTTTTAGATCCTGTATGATATTTTCCCATTTTACTAAGGTTAAGACTTAATTGACAACACAAATTGATTTTCAGTTAGACTGTTATGGTTGCTTTGCTTGATGCCTGTAATTGTTTCTGCTACTATACTAACCCTTCATATAACTTATCTCAATTGACTATTACCGTTTCTTTAAATTCCTGCTTTGTCTTGTATATCTTTTGTTCGTGGTCAGATTTCATCACGGCCTGGATAGCAAAAGTTAAAAAGCATAAGTGGCAAATAGGCTACTTCCGCACTAACGTTTCTTCTGCTTTATAACGAGACCTGGTTCAAGACCAAAAAAATTGAGTTTTCAGGCACATGCAATACTGGCTCATTTTCATAAGAAAGCTATTGAAGAGGGCTTTGTTTTAAAGGGCACAAGATTCCAAAATTAAATTTGTCATATTTAAAAGAAGTCTTAAAATGATGAGGACTACCTATTTACTGTTCTTCCGTATTTCACCCAGCTCTCGAGATGTTTAGATTTATGTGATGTTCAAATTAGATCACTTACGACGTCATATTGTTTATACAGTACTTTAAGATCGTTTATATCTTTAAGACTATTGAACAAAATCACTTGAAACTTTGCCTGCAGACACAGGTCATGGACATAATCCGTAAAGACAAGTTACAAATAATTTCGTTCAATCATCTTAAAGATGATGCAAACGATTTTAAAACAACGTGTAAAGAATATGACGTTATAAGTTATTTCATTTGGCTTGAGTAGAAGAATGAACTAGCCGGACAAGTAGAGTTTTCTCTACTTGTCCGGTATGGTTCGTCACTCGGAGTAGCAACTAACACCATTATTCTCCACCCTAGTTCATTCTTCTACTCAAACCATTTAAAATCAGATAGGATTTAAATGTCCCGATATCGAAGAAACTAGTATATGCTTCGAAATATCAAGAGCCGAAGTAACATCAATTTCGCGACCAGCTCCCAACTTGTCCTGTGGCTCAGTTGGTAGAGCGTCGGACTAGTAAACCGAAGGTCGCGGGTTCGAATCCCTGCCGGGCCAAGTAGAGTTTTCTCTACTTGTCCGGTATGGTTCGTCACTCGAAGTAACAACTAACATCACTAAGTTATTTCATTTAAATATCACTGACGTCTAACTATCCTGAGAACTAGGTGAAATATATAATATAATTCAAGAGTTCTGGCAAATAAGATAAACTTAATTTTCGCTGATAAGAAATATCACCGGTTATACAAACTATATATATACAATATAAACAAAACTTTCATAATGACGAGTCCGTGTGTTTTTGTCAGGTTTTAGGAAGAATAATTCGTCAGAGGAGACTTTTGTGTGCGATGTGAACGAGATTTCCCAAGACCCTCTTGAACAGATTCACAATGTTGGTTTCTTCAGCTATTATTACTTTTGAAACCTTTTAAACTGTTCAACTTCAACACTTATAGCCTCGGTAATTCGACGAGGGCTAGCCGGCTTGATTTTCCTGATCCCTGCAGGCCTAGGTCAGGTAACACTCGTTTATACTATCAAAATTCTTGGCCCTGGTAAGGCCTAGACTTCTATATTAACGAAGCCTTAGTTCAGATCGCTTTCACAATACTGAGGGCCAAATTCATACGCGAAATGCCGTTAGGTCAGTTTAATAGCTATTTTTCATAGGTTTTAAAGGTTTTAATATATATGTGTATTTGAAGAAAAAAAATCGTTGTCAGATGGAGGGTTTCAGCCGACAGACCCCTCTTGAGTCAATCTGGACCAAACCAGGGCTTAGCGCGATCTCGGCGCATTAGTGTTTTATTTTATTTATACACTTGGGGTAGACAGCTTTCACGACATCTAAACCGGTAATGATCACTTTTTAAGAGTATATCACGTATCTGTAGTTTGAGAGCACTTTGCCGGCTGCACTGTGATGGTTGACAACTCTTTACCATTTTCAAAAGTCGGTGAGAGACTATGTTTTCTTTAATTCAACATGTTTCTCCCTATATTTGAAAAACCTACCCACCTCACAGAGAATGACTGTATTAAAAAGGAATAGGCACAAATCCTGATCATCAGATGGCGAACTACTAGCTAGTCCAAACAAATTCAGTTTATAATGTATTATGTATGCAAATAGTTGTTCACGTAGTCTAGTTTTTTTTAAATCAAACGCGCTTTAGAAACTTTCCGAACGCCGAAAGAAATACTCACAAGAAGTATCGATCCCATTTTTCTGTCTTTTTTTTTGGTTTAATTTTATTCTTTTCCGGGAATAAACACATCTTATCTTTTACTTGCGATAGTTTATCCGATTGGAAATCTTGAACCTAGAATGACTAATCCACAGATCTACTTCGCTCTGTCTTCGATGCGACATTTGGACGAAAGAAAAAAATTTTAATTAGTATGTCACTGTTCAATATTTCGAACAAATTCTTGAGACGTTGTTACTGACTTACCAATTCTTTTTCATATGCCTCTCGAACAGATTTCAACTTGCTTTCGAGATCATTCTGAAATGAAAATAAAACCCCAAAAACTGCTTTTCAATTTCTCGCACATGCAATAAATCAAGGGATTAACTTTGTACAAACGACGGATGTCAACTTAAATTTGTATTCTGTCGATGAAAAGGGATGGTATTCAAAATACTAAACAAAAAAATTAAGACCTGGAAAAAAAAAGACAAATACTAACACAAAATTTTACGAAAAGGAAAAGGACAAAGACAAAGAGAAAGACACAGACACAAGGAGAAAGAGAGAGAAAAGGACAAAGGGCAGGACAAGGACAAAGACAAATACAATTAGCAGAATGAGAAGGAGAAACATAAAGACAAAAGCAAAGACAAGGACCCAGAAAAAGATACAACCAAAGACAAGGAGAAAGAGAAGAATAAAGAGAAGGATAAGTTTATGAACAAACACAAAAGCAAAGATAAAGAGCAGGACAACCACAAAACAACGACAATGACAAGGACAAGGTCAAGGTCAAGCACAAGGATCAATTACACACAAACTGAAGGGTACAGATCTCGCAGTTTCATTAATGAATAAACACTTAGCAGTAAGATTCTTTTCTCCATTTCTAAGTTCGAATCGCTTGTTGAAAGTATACGAGTTTCAGTCGCACCTGACATTTATGACTGTCGCACCAGTCATTTATGATAATGACTGACATTTATGATAACACTAAATATAAAACAATTAAAAACCCAGAAATTTTATTTGGTCATCAAATTACCATCACGTTATATTATTTCGTTTTTTGTTTTATTTTACAAGTCTACTAGTCTGACTGAAACCATGACAACTTCCACTATTTTCCAAAATTGTTGCTGTTTCGTTGATTCTTTAAGGCCCACATTATGAATACGTCATCAAATTTTGGGTCCATAAAAATATATTTTTTTATAGACAAAACTTTGGAGCGGGGTTCAGCTGTGGGGCAACGAGCCGCCGCGTAAAGGCCAGAAGGAATTTTTTTGGCCGTTTTTGGAATTAATTTATATGGTTTTATTTTTATATTGAAATTGTCATTGCAGTTTGGATTCCGTTAGGAAAGCTGACCCTACAAATAAATACCTGAAGATCTGTGACGTGCTGACTTTCTTGGGCGCTCTCTTTTGTCTTTTTTATATCAGCTTGGTGGGTCTTTTGAAGTTTATCCTTTAGGGCGTTGATTGCCTACATATATATGTTCAAATATCAAACACAGGAAAACGTTAAACTAACAATTTGCAATTCAAATCCCTTGGCACTTGCGTAACTAGGATTTTTGTCACAGGGGCCAATCAATTCGATATTTGAAATGCACAAGACTGGCAGTAACGGGCACAGGAGTTTCTAACCGCAGTTTACGAGGCGCAAGGGTTAATTAAACCCTTGCATTTACAATCTACGAAAAAAATGCCTTTCAGCAACAGTGAATGAACGCTAATAAATTTAAAACGAGAGCTCTAACCAAACAATAATTTACTTTTGAAGAAAATAGCCTAAAGTATGTCTAGAAATGTTAATTGTTTTACGATATCGGCTTTTGTACTGACAAAAATTTATTTTCAGTTTCATTTTTCTACTTTTCAACGGCGCCATCTTGGAGTTTTCTTGACGGCTCAACGTTCATGTACAGCAGTGGCGTAGTGGTGGTAGAGAGGGAAATTTCGTAGACAAAGGATGATTTTTAGCTTAGTTTTTGTTCTGGAATTGGATTGTTCTCGGCAGGTACAAAATTAAGACGTAACTTTTCAGGATCACGGCCACGGACCATATATCTTCGATGGGATTCAGAGAATAGTCACTTCGTTGGCACATGAGTGCACTGCCCCTCCCAACACTAACTATATCCCGAACGTTAACTCAACCTCTTACCCTAGCTCCAGCCCTAACCCCTTATCCTAAATCTAACTCGAAACCTCTAAGTTAACCCTAACCCAAACCCTAATCAGATCGGACCCACTATGCCACTGATCGGCGTCGGGGTTCATTCCTTTTAAATCCTGACGTTACTGCATTAAACATGACCGCTGAGACTGGAGAATCTAAACAATATCCCCACCATACCTTAACATTTGGTCATCAAGTACATTCTAAGACGTCGTTTACACGCAAACAATCTTGTACCTCAGTTCACACAACGCGGAATTGTACGCAATCGCACCGTTTCACTTTCTGGTTCACTTTTGAAAGCAGCCCAGATTTTGGACTGGTTTGGAAGAATTCAATCTGTGTCTGTGTGAACGAAACCCTCTCTGTCCCTCTTTTTGGAACGGTCTGAAGTGAAACGGAATGTTTGGGTTCCTGCGTTAACAAAGCCTAATGTGATGGCTTCGAAAAGCAGAAAATGTGACACTGGTAACTTTAATTCTCGAATAAAGGGGCAGATGTCGTCAAACTTTTAACAGTTTCAAACATTATGTTTTAAGCCCTTTCATTTAATTTTAATTTCGTTCGTTTACTGGAGTTTTCTTTATATGCCATTTTACAAACCTTCTCATGCTGTTCTTCTAGTTCGGATGTCATCTGTTGTAATTCATACTGATGTTGTTGTTGCATGTTTTCAAGCACCTGGTTAGATGAAGAAAAAAAAACAACAAATTCATTTGGTGTTCACAGTGTTTAAACATGAGTTTCTTATCAGTCATTTACCTCTTTCATAATGACCACTGACTTAAATATTCTTTTATATGCATCTAAACAAGCCTTTCCTGCCTTGTAACGAAGCAACAATTCTTTTCAATTACAGACACATAAACGAATTCAAAAAAGCCATTTAAGATGCACATGAATGAATATTTAAATTGGTCGCCACTATGAAGAGTAAGATCTACAGCAAGGTTACTTGATGGATTGTCAGGCTATGTGTGTGTCTTCTTGAGCAATATTAGGCATTTACACTCCATCACATGAAATGGAGTCTGCAGTAAGGGAAGTAAATCTTAAGGTGCTGCAATCGAACATTTTTTGAGACCTAACCGGGTCCAGTTGCGAAAAATGCAATTCTCGGAACTCCTGCTGGGAATCGAGCGCACAACTTTACAAATCAAGTACAGGGTTCAGCCAACTGAGCCACATGTTGAAAGCATGATTGCGTGTTTTACAATTATATGGTTGATAGTGCCTCTGAAACGATTGGTATATATTCACGGAATATAACGAATTACTATTCTATCTATAGTCTATTCCATGTGCATGCACATTTAAATAGTACATTTTCGAACATTGTTTTCGCTAATATTTCTAAAAATTATCGGCTGGTAACGAATTTACATCGTATGAATTTGTGGAAAAGGAGATTTTTTAAATTAGCGTCTATTCAAAAACCATTGGCTGGTTTAAAACACGAAAAAATGTTGACAGTGAATGATCTTGTTCGAGTACGTTGAAATTTTTCGAAATGATGTTATACATATACTAGTATATTTTGTGGGTGAAACGATAAATTCGCAATTATTCTACACTGCTGAAATCAACTGAAAAAGTTGACTCAAGCGGGATTAGAACCCGCACCTTCGGGAATCCGTCCGCCGCTCCAACTGAAGTGCACAAGAGTTGGATATTGACTCGCCTCCAATCCCTGTAGACTTGACAGTTCACAGGTAGAGCCGCAGACCGGATTCCCCAAGGTGCGAGTTCAAATCCCGCTTGAGGCAACTTTTTCAGCTGACTTCGGCAGTGTAGGATAATTGTAAATTTATCGTACCATGGGGATCATTCTGAAATAGTTTTGTAAGTGAAATGTTAGGATTTAAGGGCAGATTGTTTTTGGATGCTTTTCTCGTGTGGGGAAGCACATTTCTTTTGGTTCGACAAGGAAATCGTTGTCATCGCAATAAATATGGCGAATATGTAATATTCGTGGGAAGGAAATAGGGAATTGTAGCGTTTACGACCAGCCGGTAATCGCCGGCAAGAAAACGTTGACAAAATTGAAGTATTATTTGTAGGTTGAAACAAGGAAGAAACCTGGCTCCTGCGACATCAACAACGTAATGGTAATAGAAGGAAGTTACCAGACTTTTGTATAGTTGAAAACTTAACAATGGAACCAGCCTTATTGTAAGAAGCATGGTCTACTCACGCCATCCTTGTCCTTCTCTAGCTTTTCCCGGAGTTCTTCGATCTTCAGATTATTCTGTTTTTCTAATATTCTTTTCTCCGCTTCCTCCTCCGACTTACACTTTTCCTTTAACTTTACGATTACATCCTTACTTTCTCCTCTTATTTTCTCTTCCTCCTCCTGTCTTTCATTTTTTAACCTGGTTCGGAACATTTCTAGTTCATTTGTTTGTTCTTTTCTAAGTTTTTCTTCTTCTTCCGCTTGGCTTCGTTTTATTTCAGCCTTAAATTTTCTAATCGCGTCTTCTTTACCTTCCTGAAGGAGTGCTTCTTCTTCTAAATGCTCCTCTTTTATTTTCAGTTGTATTTCTTTCATCTTAGTGGCGAATTCTGACCTTAATTTGCTTTCTTCCCTTTCTTTATCTTTCTCCAGCTCCTCCTTTATCCGTGCGATGAGCTCCTCCTTCTCTTTTAACAATTTTTCCCTCGCAGTTCCGAGATTACTTTCCACATTTTCTTTCAAAATGTTTAATTTTTCTACAGAGCGCGTTTCTAACCTGATTAACAGTAACGTGAAAGGTAAAAGAAAAGTCATATCAAACAATACTCTTCAGTTCACATTTGGGCAAACCGTTGCCCTTGTAGCTACTTTCTCCGTCCGCTATATTATCTAATGCTGTGCTGGAATCAACCTATTTTTTCGAAAACTGCCACTGGTCCGTGAACCCACGAAGGTAGACCGAACCTGCTGATATTTAACCAAGTTTACATTAAAGTGGTACTTGATGTACCTACATGGTAGAGCGAGGGTTACTTGGTGTACTGGGTCGCGACCGTGGCGTAATGTGTACTGCCAGAGCCAGTGAGTCTTGAGATGTAAAATATTCACTTTACATGTATTTTAATTGGTCTTTTAATTGTTTTTTTGACTTCCGCTTAGGTAGTACATATGACAAACCTGCACCTTAGCTCACCATCTGAGTCGTGGTAGCTCAATGGTTAGACTGTCTCACCGGTCATCAGAAGGTTGCGGGTTCAATTCCCGTCTAGGGCTCAGAACTCGTTTTTCTGACAGAACGAGCTTGACGAACGTCCTCTAATCGTCGATATTTTAAATGTGATGAGCACATGTACGGTATATGCTAGTTTTCTGTTTGTAAATCACAACTGTGGATGCTTCTCAAATTATAAATGACGGTAAACGAGGCCTTAACCTTCTCATTGCCATTGAGATACTCTAACCATCGAGCTACACGGACTGCCGTTATCTTTGTTACTTTACAAAGTGAAGGGGAGTGCAACCAGTGAAGTTTGAGCATGGGTGCCAATAGTATTCAATACGTCACAGCCTTTGGCATCCTGCAGTTTAAACGACTATGCTCATATATAACTGGATTTCCAAAGTCAGCTGTAGAAAATTCGATTTTCCCAGAGTCTTGTCCAGTCGAGCATGAAGACTCTGGGAACGAGATTGGTCTGCAGAATACGAAGGACCACAAAACTATTCATTTTGGAAGAGACAACTTGTTGTAAATCCGCGTAGTAAGTTTGTAAACTCCCTAGTCACTTCATTAAAAATTTAGTACATAAGTCGAAAACAAAATGTGAAATTAAGTTTTGTTGATGTGCGGTGCACGAAAATCAGAGTAATTTCTTCTACAGGTATGGAAGAGGAATTACAACGTTTTGAGGCAGATACCTGGGTATCGTATTATGAGAGACATTTGAAAAGTGGGTAATTCACTTTGATTTCAAAGGCGGAGTGAAAAGCTGCGCCACGTGCCAAGTTTTTTAATGTAAGAAAACTTTGAAATCTCGATAAAGGCCCAAGCCGAGCGTAAGATTTAACTTGAAAATGTAAAATTAACATAATATAAAATTACGTCGTTTCGTTGGTGTATAAAGCTTGAAAATCAAAGTAATTTCTCCCAGATTCAGAAGAATTATTACAACGCTTTCCGGCTTCGTAAATCCAAAGCAGATGTATGAGGGATGTACGAAAAGAAAGGTGAGGTATTCACTTTGATTTCAAACCCGAGTGAATAGATGCAAGAAATGCAAGCCGTTTTAGTGCACTAGGACTTTCAAGTCTTGATAAAGACCGCAACACAAGACTCCACCGGGCAAACAAGGAAAAGCTTTCAAATTTTCAAAGATACTGATTCCGAAGATATGTTAAAAAGATTAGGAATAGATGAAAAAAAAATTGTAATTCGATCGTCAATTCAACCCGAGCTCGTACATTCACCACAATTTATAGATCACTCGTTCATGGAATATTGAAATTTCTGCTTGCACAGTATCTCTTGCTCACCATGTGACCTCAAGTACATCAATAGTTAGAGTCTCTCCTGTCACTATAAAGTGGATAGCTTATCGTTATCGTTGTCATTACCATAATAATAGGTCTGAACCAATAGACCACTTTGCTAATACCAAGTTCTTAGTGTACGACAGGTTGATCCACTCCACTCAGGGGGCAAACGGACAAAATTACATTTTCAAATTACGCGCCAAAACTGCCCGTTTTCCCCCTGAGAGGACTAAGATTAGCACACTAGGCCTATTTTTCGATGTTAAATATCTCTGCATTCACTCCCTTATCAGCAAATCACTTTTTACAATCAAAATATTTTTTGCTAATACTGAGTTGAAACTTAAGTAAAGTACAGAATCAATTCGGAACTTAATCTGCGCAGTTTTATTTTCTGTGTTTTTGCGGTTCTTTGTTTTCACGATTCTATAAAAGAGCAAAACTTACGAGTTTTTTTCGTCTTCCGTTGCATTTTCCAGTTGATCACTTTTCACAGGTAATTCTTTCTTCTTTAACTCAAATCTATCAAAACATGACAAAATAAACGTGACTGAGCCAACAAGTTTACACCATATATATTTCTCATAAAACACCGATGAATTATTTTCCCAAAACTTTGTTTGTCCAATCCTAAACTAGCTTAAGGAAGGGACACAACATCGCGTTGCAGGGTCACTAGAGCTCAGTGACAAGGCGACCGGCGACCAAACCACAAGAGGTGAGACACACTGTGAAAACCGCTAGCGACAATGCGGCAAAACTACTTCGCGGTCGCCATAGATATTTTTCAACTTGACTTATTGGCAAAATCACAGAAAGCCTCATCTGCAAGGAAAAAAATTTTAGATGGCTTCAAGCATAGAGTTTTGCGAAGCATTAGTTGCTGTTATTTTAAATAAATTAAACGTCGAAGAGAATCATAGACGAAAGAAACCAGCCGGCTGAAGTATATGGTAGGATCGAGATATTAATCGAGGTCAGCGAGAGCAGGGTGACCTCAAAAATCATATCTAGGATGAGATACATTCTCTAAACGATCATCAGAACCTCTTCGAGATATACCATTTTCAAATTTTACGCCAGCGACACAGGGATTTCGTGCGCGCCAGTGATTTCTGTGACAGGTCTCCAGATACAGAGATAGGCGGAGTGTGTTTCTGCCGTTAAATTTACCATGATCGCAGACCCATCCGATCTGACGTTACGAGTTCTAATCTGGCTAGAGTAGAAGATGAACTCGGGTGAAGAATAATGATGTAATTGCTACTCCGAGTGACGAACCATACCGAACAAGTAGAGAAAACTCTACTTGGCCCGGCAGGGATTCGAACCCGCGACCTTCGGTTTACTAGTCCGACGCTCTACCAACTGAGGCACAGGTCATGTTGGGAGAAACTAGATCGTGTTTCGAAATATCAAGAGCCGAAGTAACATCAATTTCGCGACCAGCTCCAAGTAGAGTTTTCTCTACTATTTAATAAATAGTTTGCAACGGGGAGCGAATTTGACGATGGACCATGGCGATGGGCCAAATGCACCCTGATGCCCCTTAAAAGAACCTTCACATGTACCGCAAAACCCGAAACACATTGCAAAATATACTTCGGATTTCCAAACTACAGTATCATTCTCAGGGGATGCCACTCTTTATGATACCCTTCCCTGAAGAGGAAAGGACATCACTCTAACAATTTACAGCGTTGCGTGATATAATCAAAGAAAGTCAATTTTAGTAACAACGGAGTGACAAGAAAAGATTGCGTTAGCAGAATTAGGAAGATGACAAGGATCACCTAAACACTACAATTATAAGGTATCAGACATGTCCACAAGAAAAAAGCTTTGAGGACAGAGCGAAACTGATAAGGAGACAAACGTTCAGCAGAGCGAGCGCGGACGAGAATAATCAGTTTTGCCATCATGTTTGAAGTAGAAGCCGGGATGTGAAATTTCATACACTAAGTTTCCTGTTCAGACAATTGGCGTCGAAACTAGGCAGCACAAATCACAATGTAGATCTACGTATCTCCAAGGACAGCACCTTAGTGTCGAGGAAGAACGTTGCTTAAGTTGGCACGATCGTCAACTACGATCTTATACGAAGCCTTATTCGTCTACTACAGATGAACTATTTTTCTGGCCTGCTAGAGGTTATTGTTTGAGCAACTGATAGACGTTACGCTTTAACTCTTTCCTGTCCGAGGACTTTCCCTTTGACGAGTAAAATCGTCTGGCGTTAGCCAGAGTTAAATACTAAAGTTTCCATAGGTCACTGAGGACCTATACAGACAGGAAGGAGTTAAATTTACCAAATTTCCAAAGCCGTCAATGTCGACTAAGAATTGGCAATTTTTGACGACCTGAGGCGGTACGATAGTGCCGTCCGTTATAACTCCTAATACGCAGGGTTTAATTACTTCGAAATTTTTATTAAATCCTAATTACTTTCGAGATTTTGCCTTTATCAAAAAGAAAATATGAACTTTTTTAACATGTATAAATAACGATTTTGTCGTTATTAACCGGCTCTTTCAAACGAGACAGATTGATCTTTCCATACAATGTTTTACAAAGTATAAACTTTTTATCTGGGTTTTTCCTGGCTTTTTCTAATATTTCTTTTCAGAATTATATTTCGTCCTGTATTTACAACTTACTGTTTGGCCACTTCTGCAGTTGAATCACTGGTCTTTACAAAGTCGTTATCCTAAGATAAACGTGATGCGAAAATAAACGTTAGAAGACCAACGACCTAATAAATCACATGATAACTCGTCAGGCCTGTTTGAACAGAAAGCAAGACCACCACCAAGAATGTGTCCACGACGTTCACATTAGATTGATTAAAGCCAATTTTTGAATAAGTCGTTCATACCAACTGGGACCACTTACGCAGCTGGATTTTGGTTCGTACGGAAAGCCACCTATGTTGCCTCCAGAGTGAATTTCTCAGCAATGGTTGCACAGACAATTTCTCATCAGCCAATCAGAGCCTTTGTTTATGTTTTTGTCGGTCCAGATGAGCTTGATACTTAACTCTTTCACAGCCAAAGTCGACCTCAGTAGACCTTTTTATTATTTTACTCTGGCTAAAGCCAGACAATTTTACTCGTCAAAGGGAGAAAACCTGGCGGACAAAGGATCAAGACACGATTAATTTTTTTGAGTACCGGCAGGTCGGATAGAACTGAAAAGCCCATTTTCGAAGTTTGAAAAAAGTCCGATTTTACCTGACAAAGACAGTCGTGATTTTGAGAATGTGAGTATGCAGACTGCTTAACTTGTCGGGTAACACGCAAGTCAGCTCTTGCTTCTCCTCATTCGTGCGAAGAGGTTAATAGCCAAAATGTCATCATTATCTGTGCCTGATGTCTTAAATGTCGTTATACTAGGATCGTGTATGGATATTCAGAGAAAATATCCTGATACCGATTGCGACTGGCCGCCCAAAGTACCGCTTTCTGCATGAATGAAGATTCTAACCGAAATTCGCGCGGAAATTGCAATCGTCACGTTGGCGTTAGAGGTTGCTTTCTGGAAAAAAACAGACCTTAGGACAAGCTTATGTCTCAAGGGTAACAGACATAAAATAGGTGCATGACGCTAGACAGGCACTCATACGCTAAACAAAAAGAAAAAAGTACACTTCAGATAACTAGTACACTTGAACTAATTTAAAGTGCATATTACATGTGAAAAGCAGCTCAAAAGAATCCATCTCACATAAAAGAACTTTTGAAATTTTGAAAATTGGCCAACTTTCAACATCACACATCACTTCGCGACGACCAGTGGGAAAATGACGTATATATAAATCACTTGAAACTGCTAGTGAGCAAGTATGTATCCCATGGAACTAAACAAGCAAAATGACAAATGACTTAATAAGGTCACATAACGCGTAACCAACAGCTGCCCAGCGAAATGGGTGAACTGACGACATTTTTCCTGTCAGAGAGACAATCGAGCCATATAAGCAACAGGAAATTAGTCGCGACTAATGTAAGTCCAGGCTAAAATCAGCCAACATAAAAATAAAATAAAATAAATACTTTTACAGGCAACATATGGTGAAGCTACGTCCGTTTACTTCAGAAATGCTTGAAAATAACCATTGTTCTTCGCTGTACAAACCTTGTTATCAACTCTTGCCGGCATTAGCAGATCAGCACTCATGTTCTCTAATCGATCTGATAACGCTAAATTAATACCAAAATCCTGAAAACATTAAAGAGAAAAGAAGGAGGTTTTAGCCCTTCAAGTCAGAATGCAGTACCAAACAGAAATAATAAGGCAATTAACTAATTTGTGGCTTTAGTTCGTCTTTAGTAGTTTTCACCGGCTACCGCTTGACGATGTCACTCGTCAGGGTATGGCGCCCAGCCACAAAAGGTTAAAAGGTATTTAACCAATCCTTTCTCAATCCTCCCCGAATATCTTGCTCTCTTTTTTATCTCTTTAAAAAATAAAGATAAAAAATATCTTCTATACGGCATTGTCATCTTATCTTATACGAACCGAAGTTTCAATCCTAAATCACTTTACAAAAAGTAAAGTCATGTACAGCTTCAACCATGGGGCCTCGTAGATTGACAGCCATGTTATGAATAAATTTTTCACAGTTCCAATTATCTACAGTCTTTTAGACATAACGTAAATGACTTAAGCCAAGGAGACTCAGTACATGTTGGTGAAAGTGGGTCGTCCTAGTTAGAATAGTTTTGAAAGACTGTTTGCGTTGTTGACTGACATTTCGGCCTCAGCAGTTGGTCTTCTTCGGGGTCAACGCTGTTTTGGCCGTACTACAAACAGTCTCTCTTAAGTTCTTAACCATATTTTGTCCAGTTCCCCTAACACCCGTCACCAGCCTACGACAGAAACTTATTTTCACTAACTTCATGTTCGAATTTTGCTGCGGTGACTTAAAGTTAAACAAAAGTTTTTGAATCATTTTTTCAATCTTCTCGAACAATAATGAGTTAAGACTAATTTAACCTGGACTATTATATTTCACCAACACGTAGTCTTTTAGACACCCAGTTAAAATCGAAGTCATCATGAACTCTCTGCAGCTATAATAAAACACTCAAACTCATAGTTGAAATAATAATAATAACAATAATAATAATAATAATGATAATAATGATAATGATAATAATAATGTTAGCCTCAGGGGCAATAACTGAGAGGCTTGGGTTGGAAGTCGGGAGAAAATTTGTGAAGAAAGAACCTATGTGGAAAAGGTTAGAGGGGCAGGTACAAAACCTCAGAAGGGTCCTGAGCAGGATAGAAGATCTAGCAGCTTGTAAAACACTGAAAACCACGGCCAGAGACCTGTTAGAACGGAAATACAATCTAAACGCCAGGAAGTATTTGGTGGTTATGGAAGAACTAAAACAAGTAATTGCCGCAAAGGCGAATAAGTTTTATGAATAAGAACAGGATAGAACAATATAGCCAGAATAGGCTCTTCTCTCCAGATGTAGGAAAGTGTTTTGACGGACTGGACAAGAAAGAAGTAATGACGGAGACACCTCCAGATGCTCAAGAAGCGAAAGAGTTTTGGGATAACATTTGAAGTAATAGCAGCGGACACCGAAAGGATGCTGAGTGGCTTGACAAGATCAAACGAGAAGTGGAAGTAGAAGGTCAGGCAAATCTGAAAATAGATCTGCAAAAGCTAATAAGGATTATCATTGGAAGGATTGTCAAGTATCCCCCTGGATAACAAAGGAAGAACCGTGCTTTTCGTGAATGACTTTGAAAAAGGAAACATGGCATGTAAAAATTGACAAATAAATTGCCCCCCTCTCCTGTGGAAGTTGTTTCACGGGAATGATATCTTGGGAGATATATGAACATCTGAAAGAAAAGCCTCCTACCGGAAAAACAAAATGTTTATTTACAAAATGGTCCTGCGAAATGCACGTATCAGGTAAAATAACTTGACTGTGGCGTGGGTAGATTACAAAAAAGCCTACGACACAATTTGGTCCCAAATTCCTGGATACAAGAGTGCCTGAATCTATTCGGAATTGCCGACAACATCAAGTCGATTCTGGCAGCCAGCTGTGAAGACGTGGGAAACCGAACTAGCAGAAGGTACAACAACAATTTGGGAGATTGACATCAACAGAGCCATCTTCCAAGGTAACGCTGAGGAAGTAATCCTGAGGAAGTTCAAGCTGGGCTATGATCTGAATGGTGAAAAATCAATCACCTCTTATTTATGGATGACCTTAAGTTGTTCGCCAAGTCAGAGAAAGGCTTAGAACCGTTGGTCCATACAGTAATAATATTCAGCTAGGATATCAGGATAGCTTTTGTAATTGATAAATGTGTCAAACTGGTTATGAAAAGAGGAAAGGTAACATGAGCAAGAGGAATAGAGATGCCTGATGGGAAAGAGATAAAGTCCTTGGGGGAGGTGATGGCTACAAGTATATCGGTGTCTTGGAGACAAATGAAATCGTATCTAGCGAAATGAAACAACAACTAACTTAGGAATACTTCGGAGAATGAGAAGGCTTTGAAATCTAAACCTAATGGAGGGGAATGTGATACAAGGGATTAACTGTTGGGCGGTATCATTACTTCGTTACTCGGTAAGTTTCACTGAGTGAACACAAAAAGAAGCTTACAGTAATGGATAGAAGAACTAGGAAATTCTTAAATATGTACGGCCATGAGACAGCGTAAGCAGATTGTACCTACCTAGAAATATGGGAGGAAGGGGTTTTAGAGGAGGCAAGATTAGGACTGTTGCAATATGTCATAGGCAGTAATGAAAGACTACTGACAGCAACCAGACAAGGGATTGTTGTCACTCAAGAAGGAGCCAGTCAGTCCAAAGAAAGAGGAAGCAGAGAGTGTAAATTGGAAGAAAAGCAACTCCGCGGTCAGTATTTCAGACAAACAAAAGGAGCAGCAAGTGAGAAGACCTGGACATGTTTGAGGAGCGGCCATCTAAAGATAGAGACAAAGGGTTTGTTGCTGGCTGCGCAAAGCCAGGCGCTCAGAATAAATACCATGAAGACTATGATCAAGAAGTCGCTGGAGGACCCTTTATATCGTATGTATAAACAGAAGGATGAGACAGCGATGCATCTTCTGAACGAATGTCCCAAACTTGCGCAAACCGAATAAGTATATTACCATCCAAATATATACATGTAAACCAAATATAATATATTACTGAATATAATATATTACTGTCGTATCTTCGATGGAGTCGGAAAGGCATTACACGGGGACTTGTCCGCACAGTATCGACTGGATTGTAATGGGTAATGGTACGACCACACCGAAAAGTGTGCAGCAAAAATGAGGAACTAATCGTGTTGAGGGACTCAGTCCAGACAGATAAAAAAGTAGCCCATAACCACCCGGATATCATCATCATAAACAAGAAGGACAGAAGCTGTAACATAGTAGATATTGTCTGCCCTTGGACCATAGAATCCCGGAAAAGGAACAGGAGAAAGTAACTAAATACATTGGCTTGGCCATCAAAATAAAAGCTCTCTGGAAATTGGAGGAAGCAAAAACTACTACGGTAGTCATTGGCCACTAGGAGCTGTCACCCATAACCTGGAAAAACATCTGAAAGCATTAAATTCTCCAGTGGGGCTAGAGTTGATTCAAAAGACGGTGTTGTGGGGGTCAGCAAGAATCATCAGAAGAACACTTCAACTCTAAAGCAACTTCTTATTGCTCGACTGTAGTTTATGCACCAGTTTTCACAACAAAACTGTGAAATTTCAACATAATAATAATAACAATAATAATAATAATAACAACAACAAATAATAATAATGATGTTAATAATAACGATAATAATGATCGCAATAATAACAACCAAAATAATAATAATTATTGAGTCCGTGCGAGTTCTAGGGAATTATAAATTGCTATGGTACTTTAAAAAACTCATTAATATTTGATGAGAAAAACCTAAATAAAATTAACATTTAATCAATATTTGTAAATACGGATAAAGCATTGATTAACAAAGAAGTAAATTTACTATCAAAGTTTACAGATTCTAGTGGCTCAAACTGAGCTTTTTCTGTGTTAAAATGATTTGTTTTTACCTTTTCTAAAGCTTCCAAATAAAGTATTCATGATATAGACTTCGAAATTTATAAGTAAACTAAATCATTAGTGTCCGATCTTTATAGCGATGTAAATCGCCATAACGATTCCCCCCTTATATTTTATCTATTTTTCAAACGTTGTGATATCATAAATAAAAGGAATATTACAAAGGATTATAAACGAAAGTAAAACGAATATAAAATAATCGAATGGAATACAAAAGGAACACGACAGGATCTTAAAACGAATCAGGGGAAATTAGAAATTGATGGTGGAAATTAAACAACGGCATTTTTCATTTGTTCTTACAACTTCACCGTCGTCGGAGCTGTCATCAGAATTGCTTAATGGCGTTTTAGGTAATTTTGAGTCTTCGCTGTTTGTTTCATTTGAATCCTATAAAATGAACAGTTCATAATATAAGATATGGACTAAATAAACACGCACCAATATCAAACAAATCTATATATTTTATATCTATATCTACACACATTCATCTTCTGTTACACATAGAGTACATACTACATAGTATACATACATACATGTACACGTATTTATATCATATCTATATATATATTTAAAATGACAAGCATCCTTGCTTGAATAAAAAAACCGAAAACATGAATGAAGTCATTTCAACAAGAAGAATACCTGGAAAAATTCAGTTTTGCCTTGTATTTTTACTTGGCAATGAGGTCATTCATGATTCCTGCAGTATTCCCTCACCCCATCTCTGTCGTATCTTTACTCCCTTCGACTCTCACTCTGTTTCTCTTTTTCTCGATCATCCTTCTCCTCGCCTCTACCTCACCCTCCGGTTTATGATGGTCCAATTCACCCTCCTTTCCTCTCTTCTTCTTTGTCCATCCTAACATGCCCGCCCTAAATCTCCTCTACCTCCCTCAAAACATCGACAACACTTTCCAAAACTTCTCAAATGGATCCTTTTAAACATACAAATAACAAATGCAAACTGATCGTCATTAGAAAAACACTGACTATCAAACTTACCTCATAATTAAGGTTTTTGAGATCATACAAGTCTGAGTTAAATCTTGGGGATTCCTGCAAGTAAATCAATGTAATCTTAAAAATACACAAACATCTATTTGATGTTTAGCAAAAACAATACAGGAAACTCCCTCAATGCGGAGACCCTTGTAATGCGGACACCCTTATAATGCGGACACTTTTGCCTTGCCCAGGCCGAATTGCCCCATATTCTCTGTAACGAAACTCTCTCTAAGGCGGGCACCTCTCTAAGGCCGACTGTGGACACTTTTTCAATGTAAATTTGGTCGGAAATACCCCTCAAAATCCACGCTTGGAATAAAACATACAACAGATCATTTCGTTTTTCCCCACTGCAACCTACCGCAATGGTATTAAAACAGTCAGTTAATCACCATACTCAGGCCTTGTTGTAACTAACCATGTGAGTTCTATTTATTGATTCTTTACATTAAACATTGACCGAGTTCAACATCCGCTCACAACAGATAAAAATACCACCATAGATAAGTCATATTATAATTCATATAACTTGAATGTTCGTTGGTTTTATTTTCCCTTAGCTTTTTACTTGATCGATTTTTTCTTCTTGCTCTCTTCTTGATTTTTTGCAAACGAGTCCACGATCCTCTCTTGCTGCTTCTTGACGCATTTGACTATCCAGTTCACGGCTTGTTCGGGGACCACTAAACGTGTACCTACAAGGAACCTGCAAACCATAACCTCCTCCACGGTTCAATCTCTCCCCTGGTACTTCAATGAACATATGGCATGTTTCCAGTTCAAAGAATCGACTCGTGAAACGACTGAAGATTAACGGCACGTGGCTGACTACCTCTCTGTTTCGTACCACTGATACAGCGTAGGGTCTTTCCGTTCTGTGACTCCCTTTCGCAGTCTAGGCCTTCATCAATGGTTGGCGTACAAATCTCTTTGTTACATGGCGTCCATGTACAAAACTATCAAACGAAAAGGATCGGGACTCTTTCATTTCGGACGTCTTCCTGGTTCCGTGGGAACTGTTCATTCTGATTGGTCGAGACCTTCTAGTCGTGTAATTGACAGCGGGTTAAATTACTGTATTGTATTTTAAATTGTAGAGTTAAAACTGAGCGCAAATCTGTCGGCATTTTGGGCTGCACGTTCTACGACAATGTCAAACTCAAAGTGTACTCGTGTGAAGTATAAAACGCTTAAGCTCGAAGAGAAAGTGCAAGTCCTAGATCATGCTAAGAAAAACCCTACACACGATTGCAGAAAACTGGCGGAAGTATTTGGTGGGAAAGACTCAAATAACCGAAATTCCTGAAGAAAAGAATAACATTAGGTCCAAGTTTGAAAGTTTTCGCCACACTAACAATAAGCGATCTCGTGATGGTAAATACGAGAAAGTCAACGAAGCCGTATGTTAGTGGTATTGCCTTGCAAGGGACTCCATGGCTCCTGTGAATGGTCCAGTGATTAAGGAAGAAGCGTCAGAATTAGCCAAAGTTTTGGGAAAGCCTGAATTCGAAAATTTCAAAGTTTCGAATAACTGGTTGGAACGTCGGAAAACCCGTTAAGGCATCAAGCAGCGTGCACTAGAGAGGGAATGCGGAGAGGTATCCAGCAAAACAGTAGACTCGTGGATGGAAAGAGTACAAGAGTCATGTCAAGGTTATCAACCTGAAGATGTATGGAACGAAGGCGAGACGGGCTACTTTTTTCGCGCACTTTTTGAAAAAAGTTTGCCTGAAGCGGGACGCAAATGTAAAGGCGGGGAAAAGCCAAAGCTTCGAACGACTGTGGCTTTTTTTTACCAATGCCAGCGGCAGTAAAGAGCAGCTATTTGTAATCTCGAAAAGCCAGTCACCAAATGCTTCAAAAATCTGCCAGGAAGATGTTCTCCAAAAGTCACCTACTATGCATATGTCAAATCACGGATGACTTCGGAAATAATGAAGGAGCTCTTGCAGAAGCTTAGCAGGTGAATGCATCGAGAAAACAGGGAAATCATTCTGTTCCGTGATAACGCGTCTTGACATCCCACCGACACAGAGGATTCTTTATCTAACATTATGGTCGTTTACAATTCTTCTTTCCCAATCACTCGTGGAAGAAGACGATGCTTGGTCTGAAGAATTTGAAGATATTTTTCAGCGTTTCGAAAGCGTGTGTTCAGAGCCGGAGTAAAGAATTACTGCAAAAGAATATCTTAGTGCAGAGGAGGAGATACCGTCTTCAATACCACCAATAGACGTTACCGAGAGTAATTGGCGGCACATATTCAGATACGATGTACTTGCCGAATTCATGGATAGAACGGTAGGTGAGGCAGAAGAAATATCAGAGGAAGTTATCGTCATGGAAGAAGAACAGCTCTTTTTCAAAATATCTTTTATGACCGCTTTCAAAACAATGCCGAGAGCAAAATTCTGGTTTAGGTGCACGATAACTAACGAAAAGGAGACAAATTTGATCCCACGGGGCATTCTGCTGACTACTTATCAACTTAACATGCATCTAAGCCAGAAATTAGCCCGATTAATCGCAGTGTATAAACGTACCTTATGGGAACGGCATTTTAGGCAAGTGTTACAGGCCCTGGGGAGCCCCACAATATGACCTGAGGTACTGTTTTACTGGGATGATACGTGTCAAGAAAAGGGGCACTAGAAGTTTCGTATGTCAAATCACTTTCCTTTATTGTGTCATTACGCGCGTTAGAATCAATGACTTTTATGTTAAGACACCGGAGAAAATTAGTTGACCAATTACTAAAGTTACTTCTCCTCTCTTCGGGTTATAATGTTCATGATGGGTCGTTATTCACTACATGCTATCAACATCACTTTCTTAAGTCAAAAGATTGAAAATTTCCATCATTGAGGTTATTGATTGTTTCTTCAATCTAAATGATTCATTTTTTGGCGGGAAAGAGAACTTTCACTCTAAAATCGATCGATCTTATTACTTAAATCTTTTTAGATTGATATTTTCAATTTTCACTTTGGTTATAAAGATTTACTACTGATCTTAAACGTTTGGTCCCTAACACCAAACTGGAATTTAAGAAAAAAATAGCTTGAAATGTTAATCGTTATATTTAAGAGAGTATTACAACGTTTCGACTGGACCAGCCTGACGAGTCATAAGGTAATCCAAGCTGAAAAACGGAGCAAGGGATCTAGGACAAGTATTCTAGTAGACCTTTCTAAAAAATTGGTCTTACACATGCTTAACTCTATTTAAGACTTAAGGCAAAATTTACCCCATACACATAGACGGTTTTTGGCCAATACCATTTCCCCCTATTTGAGTTCATATCTTCGCTTTTTCTGAAACTTTTAGACTTTCGTGGGTGAATTTAGCCTACGTAGTCCAGAACAGAATGAAACAGACAAATCGTTATCCAATAAGAATGGGTAATTAGGTAGGATTTCAAACTTGGGTTGAATAAGTACGTTAAAGAAATAATTACATGTACACAAGTATTTACACAACACTGTCAGACATAAGTACAAAACAATCACAAGTGGTCTTCGGAACATTAAAAATGATAAACTAAGTTTCACCAAAAAAAGATGAAGGTTGCAACTTTACCAAAGTTAGACGCAGTGCACATGTCATTACCTTATAACCTAAATCTGCAAGATCGTTTGTGTCTAAATGGACATCCAACCTTGGCGACTCCTGTAATGTGCAAAACAATATCTTAAAATGAGGATAATTTACTACAAACATCTATAAATCTGCATCGGTCAAGTAATTAGAGGACTTGAGGAATATTTTTTTACATGGTTTTTTATATGTTCACTTAAATAAGCGTAAATGCCACAATATTCGTGGAATGTACCAATTCTCTTCATCGGCATTACCCACAATATATACAGAACTCGTGACCATGCTCTCGGCAACGATCTCCGTAGCTTAATGGTTAGAGTATCGCACTAGATTCGCGAGGTGGCGGGTTCGACCCCCAGTCGGAAGACCCCATGTTGCATTTTTCGCAACACGTCCCGGCTGGGTCTTACAAAATTACAATATCCTCACACTCGAAAACTTCCTTCACGAAAATGTTCACATAAGTGTGATTAACTGAGTGTAAATGCCAAAATATTTGTAAATTAGAGGACGACTGATTAAACGCCATAATAATTCTTTATTAAGTAATAACTAGGCGGCCGAGTAAGAAGACCTGGACTAACATCATATGTGCCATACAACACGTGTGATATTAGTACAATGCCACCATGACTTTTAGGTAGGAAGAGAGAAGTAAAAATATAAGTTATTAGTTCTATCTACCTATTGATTAACACAGGTAATTAATATCTGGCTTGTAATTATTAGGACTTAACCACACATTACAAATAGGTCTTAGAAGATGATGCAGGTTAAGCAACGAGACGTTAGATTATTTTAAACTTTTGCTCTTTGACTTGGATCTGGCTATGGCTTTAGTACGTATCTTGTAGCATTAATATTAAATACCAAGATTAAGGTTTCCGCCTAGTGAATCGATTACCACCTTACAGGGAAAAAGGTGTATATGTACCGGTATGTGTGTGAGTTTCATAATCATTTAAAATATACAAGTCTTTATTAATGAATTTTAATCAGATCGTGTAAGCCATACCTGACTATTGTCATCTTCAGGGAAATCCATTGTAAGATTAATTTTTTCTCCCCCTCCAGTACTTAGGGTTAAGTTGTGGTCGGTAGACGATTTTTTCTCAAAATCGTTTGACAAGGACATCTTTAAAAGAATATACAAGACAAAATATGTTACTAAAAAAAAGGTTCATAGGTTTTATTCGGAAATAGAGTTTCCGTTGCAGTCCACTTTTATTCGACATTTGAGCTCAAATTCTCTAACAAATTAGGAAAAAATCTAGAAATGTGGTGTCTTAAACACTCCCTCTCTCATTCTCTGTTATTATAACATGTATCAAACCAATTCCCCATCACTGCTGACATTGGGAAGCGACCTTAGCAAAAGCCACGATATAATGATAATGATGAAAACATGTGTTTCCCTACATGATTCCATCATTATTATGATATCGTGGCTTCCGCTTACGTTGCACTTATGATGAACCTGCAGCTTAGTATACCATTCTGAGTCTTGGTAGCTGAATGGTTAGAGTGTCTTACCGGTCACCAGAAGGTTCCGGGTTCGATTCCCGTCTAGGGCTCAGAAATCGTTGTTCTGAGATCACGAGCTTGATGAACGTTCGCCGGTCGTCCGATGCCTTTGTCCGTAGTTTTAGGTTTTCTTCTTCACGGATAATGTAATACTATTTATCAGCGCATGTTTAGTTTATCACAGCAATATGGCCTGATATTGACTTTGTAATAGATTCGAGACATTACGTTTAGAACCTCATGTCTATATTATCAGCCATAATTATATTGGATTAATAAGACGGTGCTATTCGGTTTTCGTTTTAGTTTATACATCCCATTCTTTCTAGCGTCTTAAACCATTAATTCTTACCACACAACATTTTACTTTCCCTGAAATTTTTTCACGTCTTGTCCGCAAATTTTTATCTACATGCACAACTTTTATTTTTAATCAAAACTCTTTTCGGACTCTTTATACGATTTCTATCATTCAATCTGTCCTCTCTGACCTACAGTGTATATATGGTTTTTATATTCCTTCATTTTTCCTTTATACTTCTCTTCACTTTAACGTTTTGTGCAGGAAAGGATACGATTCTTTTATTTTTCGACTTTAGATGTTTTAATGTACACAATGTGAACTACAAACAATAAAGTACTGCAGTTATACCCCTCAATACCCCACGCGTCATTAGCGATTATGAAAAATAGTTGACATACTGGCTTTAGACTGCCTAGTGAATTACTTGGAAAGGAACGAGTTCCTTTTGTATCTGCCAGTGATCCTCCCAAGGAACCATTTAACGGCTTAAGTGGACCAACACCAGCTGGAGGAGGGAGAGAGCTTCCCAGTGGTTTTGGTGGTCCTCTCAAAGGAGCCAGAGTGTCAGCTTTCTGAGGAGCGGTTAAAGACTTGAGGCTTTGGTTGGCCTATTTTAAGAACATTACAGAAAAACCTACATTAATTACCGAAAGAGGAAAAAGAACAAAAGAAGCATTATAATGCTCTCTTAATTCAGACAATAGAAAAGATTCAATCTGAATGATTGATTTTTGGGGTGGCATGATGACTTTTACTCTAAAACGGAAGTTGATTGCAATTTGCAATGTTAGAATATTTCCTTTTACAGATACTTAGTGGAGCCGGTCTAATCGGAAGGGGGGTTGTTTACCGACTAAACCACCAACTTCCAATGTAGGGGTCTGTTCTGCGGCTAAAATCTGAGCCAATACAAGACAACTCGTCAAGCGCTAATATTTCTTCTTTATATCAAAAGCATCATCAGACCAAGATATTTAAATATAAATGGTGTGGGGCCTACAATATGCAGATTTTTGGCAAAACATCAGTTACTCGTTAATGCGTTTTTTGCATAACTTTTTAATCCTGGATTAGCGTCAAGTTTTAATCTTTAACTTTCCACCATGCATAATGCTAATCGTCTCCTAAATCACCAGAGTATCAACAAGTTTTAAAATCTAGTGTAAGGGGCTCCTCATTACGTATTAGTGATGATATGCTTACAAAAACCTTGTCAGGAAATTCCAACGATTTGGACTTCTTGTCTTTCTTCTTTTTCGGAGCCTTTTTGTCCGACTCTTTCTTTGTTGCCTTGCCACCGCTTAATTCTAGTTTTTTCCTCTCCTCCTCAACCATTCCTCTGTAGTACTCATCACAAGGGTGATCCCATATGCTTTCACCAGTCGAAAAGTTGAAGTAGTAGATCTCGCCATTTGGATCTTGGCTGTAACGTTCATGAATTGTTTAAAACATGGATGCAAACTGACTCAGTTTTATATAAAAAAGACACAGTTCACATTTGACTAATCTATATACATGTACATATAAATTTCTACTTTTTCAACTTAAACTGTACTTGTAAATTCATTGCCAGCTGACAATTTCAAAAAGTAAAAAAAAAGCAAATTTTGACAAAAAGCATCTTGTAAACTCAAGATTCGAGTTGAATGACAAGACAAAGGTGGTATTTGGAGTTTATTTCAAACTTATTGTCAAACCTATACTGAAATGACAAGCAAGCCATGATCCTATATATATTATTATGCGATGACACCATCAGTAAAGAGAATTGAACCACGGCCTCAAAGCAACCTAAGAACTAATACTCTTTCTGTAATTAATTAACTAACTTGTCAATATATCAGCTGTGCTATCACCACATGCTATTTAATCTCTCTTAAGTGATGATGTCATCGCATAATATTATATATAGGATCATGGCTTACCAGTAATTTCAGTATACAGTAGGCTTGACAATGAGTTTGAAGCTTTGTCTTGTCATTCAACTGAAATCATGAGTTTACAAGATGATTTTTTTCGGAATTTGTTTTATTTTGTACTTGTAACATAATGATTATGGATTTGACCCCTGAAAACTTAATTATTTCGTTCAAACATGCATTGATTCACCATGATTGGTTTAAAGTTATTGGAAACGTTCTAATCTTACGACTCAAAGTTATTGGATACATTAAAACCTTAGGTTTTCTTAAAATAACTTTTAATTTTTTTTTGTTGATCGTAAGAGGGCTGCATCGTAAGCCCATGTTACATGAGGCAATTTTTCATACAGCTTGGAATGCAATTTCTGTAACAAAAAAGCATTGCACGATGCTCAGGGGATAGCAGACGTTCGCAACTCACTCTGTAACCTGCAATGCACCGGTCTGCGACTGGGTCTTTTTTGCAGCATTCCATGATAAGTCGCAAGAGGGGTTATCAGCTGCAACTTATTGTACAAAAAAGTAGAAAGTGATTAAACTTTTCCTGCAACTTGTCTCTCAATTTTTTGTTGCGAGACAAGTTGCAAAGTGGGGATGTTGCATGTGCAATTTCTTCTGTACCTTGTCTCACAATGTTGCCATTGCATTGCAAGTATAAGCAAGGCTTGATTTACACACTACGATTTATGCAGCCGATTTCTGGTTTAGATGCATGTTAAGTTGTGAACTAGTTAGCAGTATGCTCCATGTGTGCAAATTTTCTTACTTTATATCAATTACCATGCACCTAAACCAGAAATCTGCCAGATTAATCGCAGCGTGCAAACCTACACAAAATGAACACTGACATTTGACTTAAAAGGTTTCCTGCAACCCACGTTTTACTCAGGCAAAGGGCCTTCCAGAGAAATGTCAGTTAGGTGCACTTGTTAATATTTTTTGGCACCAAACAACTCTTTAACCATTCCTGTTTGGTAAATAACATCTTAATATTATTTAAAAATCGATAACAAACTAGTTAATTTGATGTAAATGATGTTAATTAGATACAAATCACATTATGTTTTACTCCAACAAAGGCCTTCGCTTGAAACGTCAGTTTAACCATTGTTAAGTTCCGGCAGTTTCCCAAACCTTTCTACAAGCTGTTCAATACTGTCAAAGCAGCACTCTAATTTTTATACGAAGATATTTTCCCATTAAGTGTAACAAACCAGAAAGAAGAGTCACTTTGTTCAATTTTTCCTTTCATTGTCCTTTCTATTTGCTCTTCTTGTAAACAATCCACAATCTTAACTACCGGTAAGCAAACTAAGTCAATGAGACAGATTACCATCAGCTAAAAATCTTTGATTGATGAAACTGTAGCCAATAAAGTTTTTTTAAAATTAATTTTCACCCTCCCTTCTCATAACCATTGTTGCTATTTGGGTCCTTTTCTGTTAATAAAAATAATTTTATTCAGTTCAATGCCAGATGATTTTACTTCTCAAGATGGGACCTCTTGGCATGATGGGAAGCTACTGTAGTATAGGGTTAGACTACATATCTTTACTAATACCCTTTTCTTTTCACTGTTGCCATAATACAGTATATTACTATTATATTATTATATTAATACAGTATATTACTCAATTTTATGGCAATGGACCTTACTTGTCAATGGGAGACCTCCTGGCCTGATAGAAGGTGAGGAAACTTATTACTAACTGAAGTCAGCCTCATTTGACTTGATTTGACCATATCTTAAGGTTTTTATGGTTCTTTGAATGGGTTTTCAACACCTCGCCAATATTTGCTACACCACAATTCAGATTTTATAAGCAATACAGTACTTGTTCATCATTATTTAATGCAAAATAATTAATCCTCACTGAATTGTTGGTACAATAGATGCTCCAGGCAAAAAACAAATTCAAGTTAAAAATATGATGGCTCAGATAGTATATTTAAATAGAGGCATAATATTTACATTAACATTAAATATAACATAACATTAAATATTTAATGAACTGATGTTTCGTTGCTTAAACCTGCAACATCTTTAGAGTGAGATAAAATTACAAAGTCTCAGCTTAAATATTGTAGGCTATTTACAAAAATAGAAGTGATGTGACAAAGATGAGAGTAAATAGCCTGCTATATTTAAATAGTAAACAGCCTACTATATTTAAGCCGAGACTTTGTAATTTTATCTCACTCTGAAGATGTTGCGGGTTTAGCAACAAAACGTCAGTAAATTAAATATTTCATAATAATTTTTTATATGTCTTTGTTATGCCTCTATTTAAATATATTGTCTGGGCCATCATATTTTTAACTTGAATTGTTGGTACAGTTTTAAGAGAGAAAAATTCTAAATACAGTAATATCAAACCCACTTGTTCAAAAAGAGATTATGGTATGACTTATTATAAACTTTACTGATTATTGAAAATACACACTAAGATTGAATTAAAAACATTAATTGAATGATAAACCTGGAATAGCACTCTTCACTTTTGAACTACTGCTTCCCTTGGAAATAAACCAGTTAAGAAGGAATTAATATGGTGCATGAACATCAACTCTGATACCTGAAGCATTACAGTAACTGACAAAATTTAAATGAAATGCATTTAACATGATTTCCTTACCAAGGTTTCCAGTTTGGAGGTAAAGGAGCAATAATTCCTTCCCTAGCAATCCATAACAACTCTTTATCATTGATAGGATCAATCCCAATAACTTCAGCATACTCAAAGATTTCTGTTACAAAACATTAATTTTGGTTAACATAAGGAGTTTGTTCTTAAGCTTGGAGTTCACCTATTTCTGGGACCACAATCTAATTGTGAAGGATGTAGACCACCTGTAAGGCTAACGTATTTAGGCTAACCATCAAAATTCTTTATATAAAGGAATTAAGTCATTCTGTGGAGTAACGAAGAGGACAGGATCTCCTGCCACAAAATGAATTTTTTACAAGATTTTTGATCCCCAGTTAAATTTAGATATATTGTAAGTTGGAGGGTCTTCCGGATAATCCGACACTTTTTTAAAAAATTCCAATAAGTTGTAATTTGAAAGTACATGTACATGTATATCAAGGATGCTCTACAGTATACCATCATCCATAGTACCATACTTACCACAACCTGTATAAATCTAAGATGCTACAGAATCTAAAATGTCACAGAAAGTATACAAGAAGCAGCCAAGCAGGAAGAAATAAATCATAGACTGGCATGTGAAAAAAATTCAACAGGAATTTCTGTAAGGATTCCTTTTAGAAATTGGTCCAAATCACTATAGGATCCTATGAGAATTCCTATAGGATGGGAAACTTCTTATTAGAATTCCTATTCCACTTGCTATATGAAATTTATTCTAATTAGAAATTGGCCCAAAGTCCTATAGGAAATCAATCGCCTATAATAGGAATTCCTATAGGATTTTTCTGTAAGGGACATGCAGATTAATTTTTAAACAAATAAACTAGCTCTCACTGGTTATAATTGGAGTTTGATATTGTAACAAAGAAATCCATTCTAAAAGAGGATTAAAAGATTTTCATGGAAACCATGAATAAGAAAACCATTCTAGGATTCAATGTAAAGAATTACCCCAGGTTGGAAAATTCCTTTGGGATTCTAAACCAAATCCCTCCCAGAAAAATTTACAGTTTATCATACTGGCTTCAAAATTAACCTCACCATTATGCTAACATTAGACCCTAATGCCTGGATATGGTAAACAGTATTAAATTACCCCTTGTTTATCTCACACATGTAACTATCATTAACTTTAACAACCTAAGATACCTGTAGTGACTGTAACAGTAAACATCTGCTGTTAACAACTTTCCACATATAAGAACATCAGACTGAAATTAAGAATTTTGTGCAAATTGTCTTGTGAGACCCAGAGTAAAATAATAAAATTCCCCTGTGGTGTCTGATGTTTGAAATAAGTTGTTATGTCAAAAATCAGTTTAGAATTATACTGTAGCAAAGTGTTAAACTAAGTTGATACCAAAGTCTGGTCATGGTTCTTTAATATCTTTTACACAATACAACTTTAGATCTTAAATTTCTACCCGTAGTTCAACAGACCACAGTACCTGTAAATCTTTACCGTGTGTGCAGATGCTTGCTGTTTCCTTATATGCTCACAGTTATTAAATAAATCATTAAAGAGATAATTATTAAAGGTGCCATAAACTGTAACAGTACTGTATTAAATACTGTGGAACGGAGTGTACATACAGTGCTCAGAAATGAGGACGATATACCTTAACCTTATCGCCTACAAAAAACCATAAAGAAGTTTCAGTTTATAAGAACCTAACACCCTGACTTTTCGTTAGATATCAAACATATAAGAACCTATACCAGTCTGATTTGGTAAAATGCAGGTTCTTAATAGAGCGGATGGTTACTGTTTTTCTAGAAGTGAAGTCCGTGCTTCAGTAATGATTAAACTTGTATTCATACCTTCCTCGGTTGGTTCATAGTTTTCATCGTACTCTTCTTCCAGGATAACTTGATTGTTGATTACGGTAACCATTGTGTTATCCCGGAAATTTTGCGGCCTGCACAGTTAAATACATGATCCTTCAGATTATCCTTTCATAACTGCCATATTTAGGTAAACAAAAAAACTTTTAGTTTCCACCGCGCTAGATAACTTGGATCCAGGGTCTGCAGTAGCGGCCGAGTCAAGATGGCGAACGAGACGATTGGAACTGCAAGCGTGAGGGAACAAAGTTTGGAGGAGTATCGCAAGAAGCTCTTGGAACACCGGGAATTGGAGGCAAAATTGAAAAAAAGTTTGTATATTTATGTTATGGTTTGAGTTTAAGTGAATATATTTCTGTTGACCTGTATCGTTCCAGTGATGTATACACTGTATGTGTGGTCTTTTCCTTATATTTTATTCTCGTTGCCAAAACTATCAATATATATATAAGGTATATATAACTACTAATATATATGTAACTATATACATATACAGGGTGTCCCAAAAAAATGTATACACATTATAAATAATTGTAAACGTGGTGTTTAATTAGAATTTTATTATTTCAAAAGTGTAAGAATATTTACAAGTATCATTTTTT
>JBAHVQ010000242.1:28578-41615 GCA_036872915.1 Nanipora kamurai | reverse complement strand
TTGTGTACACAGAGTACAATACACAAGTAGAGAAGAAGACAGCTAAAGGAATGAAGAAGTCAGTAACTAAACGACAAATTCGGCATGCAAATTCGACTTGCAGATTCAACATGTGTTTATTTGGAAAAAAACAAGTCATGGCTACTATGAATTAAATTCGTACTGATAACCATGATATATATTCAGTTTAAGTAAACAAAATAGGTCTTAGGCCATACGATGATAAACGCTGTGTATTTTAGGTGACGATATTCAGTGGCGCATCTACATATAGGCGCCTTCGACGAGGCCACCCCTTTTTGAACCTGATTATTTTATTGTCGCTATCCCTTTTTTTTATATTAAAATTAAATGATATATAGGCTTATCCAAATCTTCTATTTTGTTATTCATCACATTTGACTTCGTGCAATCAATCACTCGAATTGAGTCGCTGGAATCGAGTCGATCGCCCTGAGTGAAAACCATGAAACGGAAACATCCGACATACCAAACGCTACTCTGGTTTGTAAATGGAAACATGTTTTTAAGGCACTGTATTATATTTACTGGGTTATCTTTTTGTCTGTTATATCAGGTAGCAACGGTAGTCCTTTCACCTTTTCGTTTTCATTTATTACCCGAAGAAATAAATTAAATAATTTCTAACATTGGAGACAGAATAGCAAAAAAATAACCCCGCAAAATGTAACTGTAAAATTGCATATCACCTCAGCTTCCCTCAGTAACGTGGGGTTCGGTGCCTATATGTTATAGTTATTTACTAAAAGACAACTGACAAATAAAGGCGTGGAAAAAACGAGAAAGTTTCTAGGTGCCCAGTAACGCGAAAACAATAGGAAGTCAATATTCAATTAAATAAAGTTAAAGGAACAGATCTTATGTTTGAGTCATGAGACGGATATAATTTACCAGTGAATAGGCTTTCCTTTAGTAAAAGTTCAAAACTAGAAGAGCAAGAAGATAAAACAAAAAATGTTGGGAGAGATAGGATGGCCAGTATTTTTATGATGGCCTAGGACTCTAGATAATGTGGTGACAGAAAGTGACTTGCCTATGTAAGCCGAAATGCCCATGTGTTCAGAAATCCGCGTCTGTAATTGGCGGGAAGTTTCACAAATATGCAGTGACTGACGCTTGTAGAGATAAACTACTAGATATCTTAAACTATAAAGGAATACAGTCTTTCAAGCGCAAGAAAGAAGAGATGCGTCGAACCAGTTGAAAACAAAGTGAATTTGAATATGTGCATAGGCGGAAGAAAATATTTCAACTTTATTTCAAAGTGGTCGTCAGGCTAATTAAAATTGCATCAAATGAGCATTGGATGTATCAGAAGAAAATAGTTTCATTTGTTTACAACTTTGGATTGAGTGCAAACTGATATAAGGGTAAACGAAATGGTTTGTTTGGGTGCTGAAGGTGTTTTCAGAGGCGGGTGAAAAACATTATCCAAAAATATGCGAACACAAATGTCAAAAATTTTTTCCAGGTAACCATTTTGAATCATAATGACTTTAAATGTTTGAGTTTTTCTGTCTCGTGAAGAGACAGAAAAGTATTGGCAAAAATCCCGTCTAGGACCACTTTTTGTCAATATCTTTCCATCTTTTTACCAGGTTATTGGATAAATGATTGTCCCACAAACTTTAAACCTGCGTTGGATTGATGACTTCTTCATCGCATTTCGCTGGCGTGAACGTATTCTCTTGTTTCTTAAAGGGCCCACGACTCGTAAATTAAGTTTATAATATTTGAAAGAACTCTTAAAATGAAGGGAGTGTCAGTTTACTGTTCTTCCATATTTCGCCTCGTTCTGGAGATATTTACCTTATCATTTCTTGATAGTAAAATACACTTTTCTAATGACAACTTCTCGAAATTTGTTTACCGTAAGCCAACTTTTCCTAGTTTATTTACATATTTCCAGAGTTTCATTCCAACTATTTATAAGAAGGGTTGAAGTTACACTGTTTTCTTTCGAATTTTTGACATATGTTCCTCTTACATACAACTTTCATGAAGAGGTAAAGTATGGAAGAACAGTAAATTGACATTTCCCTTCATTTTAAGAGTTCTTTCATGTGCCCTTTAAGAAACGGGAGAATACGTTCACGATAGTGAAACGCGATTTTTGGCAATATTTTTCTATCTTTTCACGGGATAGAAAAATGCGAAAATTTAAAGTCATTATGAATCAAAATGGTTATCCGGAAAAATATTTGACAGGGTCGTTTGTATATTTTTGGACAAAGTTTTTCTTCCACCTCTGAAAACGCTCAGCACCCAAATGAATCTTTTTTTTTCACCTTATAGCGGTTTCCACTCAATCCCAATTCAGGGGTGGATCTAGTGTATTTTTTGACTAGTTTCCAAGCACTGAAAGTGTGAGAAACCTTTAGGGGGTCTGGGGGCATGCTCCCCCGGAAAATGTTTGATTTTGAAGGTCTCTAAAATGCTATTTCCAGCATTTTGAGGGCAGTTTAAGTGACAAAAATAAAGCTCATTAACAATGGCTAATCATAATTTCATAGTCTATTCAATCATCCAGATTGCACATGATAATCCTGACCTGGTTTTCCAAAATAATGAAAACTAAACTTTGTGTTTAATGTTCTTTATTTGCACATTTCAAACATTTAAAATACTTATTACATGACACTTATGACATACTTGTGACACCGAAATGTCCTTCTTTTTTAATAAATTGTGGTTCCTAAAAAAGATCTCATTCTGATGTACAAGAAGACTTGTGCTTGAAAATTTGTCAATTTGTACATTTCTGAAGCTACTGAAAAAGTAAAAAGAGACCACTGCCAGCTCACAAAGATCCACAAGCCCAACTCAATGCTCATAAAGGTCAACCTCTGTAACCCTAAAGGAATGATGCAGAAGATATAAGCTGCAGTCCATCACTTATAATATGTCACTACCCATTAACCCTTTATGGACCAGGACTCATCCTCGTGACAAGTGCAATACTATTGTTTGCCTAAGTAAAAGACTAAAGTGCACTCTCGCAATTACATACCACCTCCATGTTCAAAAGACAAGTTAGAAAATCAAAAAGACATTTAGAACCACCTCTAAGTATATTTTCAATCAGTAATCTCACCATTCCTCTTCACGGTGTAGTCATCCAAAACGCTTCCAGAGGTCTGTCAAGCATTTACGGAGAAAAAGGAGTTAAGCACTAGTTCATAGCCCACCAGTACACAACAAATGATCTGTCAGGAAGTGTAATGAAAACACTAGAAGGGCACAATGTAGCTTTGGTCTAGACACTGATGGTTAAACATCAATTTGAGCTCATAGGGGATTGCCAGGAAGATTAGGCTGGTGATTATGGTGAATTTTTATTAAATGGAGATAAGCAGTGAGCATCTAAAATGAATGGTACCAACCGAATGGTGCCAAATGAAAGATGGAAAGTATTCATGTTGACTTTAGCAATGACTTTAATCATGTTGACTTGTAATATAATACCCAATAACAACAATACCAAAGGCTACGTACGCGTTAAACGGTTAATTTTGTGTATTTATTTCACCACTATCTCGCCATACGTCCATGACGTTCGGGCACGGCGACCTACAGAGAAATTATGAGTTTTTGAGGCCTACCAGGAGACTGGCTTTTGCAATTAATCAATGGCAGTTGTCCAGAACGTCAGCGGAGATCTGCACAGCTTATCCAGACTGGCACCAATTTTTCTACACTCTATCCCAAAGCAAACACAGTGCAAACGGAAAACTCCGTCAACGTACTTGGAGTACGCAAACTAATGGAAGCGAAGTTCCAAACGACGCAGCGAACTTACACAGCGCATCAGGCTTCCATATATTTCGGATAAGAACCAGAAGAAACTAAATCGTTGTGGAAAGAACAACAGACCACCAGTCCTCACGAAAGACAGGCTCGCTACTCACCGCTAGCTCGCGGCAAATGTAGCCAACTGACTATTACTTCGTTTATCAGTACAACCCCACGAATTGGACGGTCCTATTTATAACATTTTGACTAGTGCACAGTAATTTGGTTAACGTCGATAAGCCAATGGCAGAGATTTTCGACTAGTTTCTTTTGACATCACTAATTGCCTAGCCAATCTAAGGACGAATTTGACTAGTTTCCGTACTAACTGACTAGTGCACGAGTAGTTTCTCACGAAAATCAAAGATTTCCACGCGACTGCACACGGCGCTTTTTCCACGGCGCTAATAGGCAGCTCTTCCCAACAGGTTTACCTGCGGGTGCGATGCCCGTTGAGAAAATAATAGTTTTCGAGCTTCCAAAGAAGGAAAATTATGACAATTCTAAAATAATACTTTTACAAATAATTCAGGCGCGACACAAAGAATATTTTTGTCTTTCTTTCGTCAATATTTGACTAGTTTCTGGAAACTAGTGGCAATAGTCTACATTCACTCCCGGAAATTGGTAAAGAAATCATCAAACTATTTTCTTCCTGCTAGCCACATATTCAAATTCGCTTTGTTTGATAAAACACAATGAAATTATTGTTTTTGAGTGTTTGGATCGCGCGATGAAACACGGAAAATGAGTTCTTTACATGGCTTCTTAAACTAAGACGTTCTGAGTTGAGTGTTTGTGAGAATCTTCAGAAAACTGAACTCTCGCTTTCTCTTCACGGTGAGTTTGGTAGTATTACCAGAAAACGTGGTTTGACATCAACCACGGGTGTTTTGATATCATAGCACGTGTTTTGATATTAAAGTAAGATGGTGTGCGGATAATGGTAAAAACTCATTGTTGACAGCAAAGCACAATGTTTCCAAACTCGTTGAGAAGAGCAAAACCCAAAAACCTCCGCCTTGCGGGTTTTTTAAGCTTTATGAAAGTAGAGCAGCATGGCTCGCAGTATCCAAACAAGAAAATCCATTTAGAATTTCTTGAGCTGAGCGATTTGTAACCCAATAGTATTACTAATAGATTAAGCTTAATTCTCGTGACATCGAGTCATCATCTAAAATGTCACGAAAAAGTAAAAACGAAACATGCTATTGACTGTCCTCGTGTTCATTTATTTTCAGGAATGTTTGCCATTCGTGCGGATCGAGATTACGTTGTGCAAGAAGATTTCATGAAAGCTGTTCGCAAGGTTTCCGATAATAAGAAGCTTGAGACAAAACTCGACTACAAGCCGGTTTAGATTTTCCCCTTTCGTCTTTCAGTTTTCTATTTCGTTTGTCAATACCTCTTCGGAATTGTTTAATTTCTCAATAAATTTAATGACCATTGTCTCTTGTGTTTGTCGTTTGCTTTTGTGTTTACGTTGTAAGAGTATGTGGATATGTTTGGGGATTTTGAGATGGCACGATGAGACTGAAACCAGTTGATGTTTTCTTTTCTGGACATGTTAATTACGGCGCCTGTGGGGCCTCACTATCGACATGGACACGATTTTTTTAGCGCAAGACTTTTTCTGATTCAAACTTTTTTATTTTGGGATATGTTTTTCAGAAGTTTTTTCGGTACATTTTTTGTGCGTGCGTTTTTTAGGTGCAAGCTTTTTTGTCTAATACAAGTTTTATTTCACGCAAGTTTGTTTCTTTAATAACAATAGTAATAATAATAATAACAATAATAATAACAATAATAATAATAATAATAATAATAATAATAATAATAATAACAATAATAATAATAGCAATAATATCACTAACACTGATAATAACAGTAATAATCGTTAGATCATTTAAGGTACAAAACTAGTATTAACAGGATGAAAAAATAAGGAAAATTAAAATTAAAAAAAAAAAAAAATTAAGAAAAAAGAAAATTAAAATAAGGAAATAAATAGTTTTAAAAGTATTTAAAATTTAAAAAGTAATCTGTAAGTTCCAAATGGGCACAACCATCTATCTCTAAGAGATAATTAAAAATCGTTTGCTTAAAACAACGCATCGAGGTAATTTTCCTTACCCAGTAAATTCCAGTGTTTTCACGTATTCCCCTGCTGGAAGTTTAATCCTTCTAAACGAAAGAATTTCCATTGATTGGTCCATCTCGTGCACGTCAATCGGACCCATCAGTTTTCCCTCATCCAAATGTACTGTCTATGCGACCTTGAAATATTTTTAGTTTTTTATCAAATTAACTTTGTATCCTTACAACTGACTACAGTAGCATGTCTCTACTTGCAGAGGCATGCTGGTCAGTTGTGAAAACTGCGATCAAGAGACAGCTATCTGCATGTCAGGCAGAGCTGTCTGAAGTGCCACCAGGAATGACACAAGTGGCACACAGGCTCCAGATAATGAGAGAAATTGCGGATGAAGCAGTTCGTGCTGAAGTGAATCCCATACTGGTCATGCGATGCATAACCCACTGCCAAAAACACTGGCCGACTGTCAGCGAATTGAGGGATCCACCACTTGGAATTTGATTTGACCTATTACGATTACGAATTTGGTTTGACCTATTGCGAATTTGATTTGACCAATTGCGAATTTGATTTGACCTATTACGAATTTGATTTGACCTATTACGAATTTGATTTGACTTATTAAGAATTTGATGTGAGCTATTACGAATTTGATTTGATCTATTACAAATTTGATTTGACTTATTAAGAATTTGATGTGAGCTATTACGAATTTGATTTGATCTATTACAAATTTGATTTGACCTATTATGAATTTGATGTGACTTGCGACCAATTTGAAGTGAAAATGGTGTAGTTGTGACGGTGGTGAGATTATGTCAAATAGCCGTAGAGTGCTATGCAGGTTCATGGTCCACATCTTTTTTACTTAACGAAGAGAATTGTGGGTACACTTCATAAAAACTTGTCATGGAACAACCCCAATTTTTGAAAATAGGCAATTTTTACTTAATCTAATTCGGGGTCAAAACCAAAATCAAAAGTATATCCTAATCGAGATAGTTTCCAACATATCTCAACGACATGCCAATCCAAATATTTTGAAAAATATTTTTCCCTGGCCATGCGAAAGTTTGGGCCTCCGTAACTTCGTTGATGTCATCTCGTCTTGATCAAGATGGCATATAAGGTATAACATATATAACATAAAGTAATTTGTGATCAAGTAGTCGCCTTGTTCAGTGTTAGCCGAAGTAGATGGACGGATTGCATGGTTTCCGGGATTGTATTTGTTGCTCCGAAAAATTGAGAAATGTTTCCATAAAGTATTTGACGGACTATACGACCACATTGATCTGGATTCAGTTAAGGTAAGACTTGATGTTTTGTTAGTAGGTTTTTGCATTGATTTGAAACATGACTGAGAAATTGCATGTGCCAATCTCACAAGAACAAGCGACAAAAATTAATCAAAGCATTTACTGAACTTTGCTGGCACGGGTTATAAATGACGTGGATTTTTAAGCTATGTTTAATAGTTTCCTACAAAATATAAAATTACTCTTTTGACTGTGTACAGTACTTATAGTTGTGTGAGAGCGGAAGTAATGTAGAGAAAGCCGAACATATCAGACATGAAGCGAAAAGATTTCATTGTTTTTTTAAACGATTTTAGTTACCTATTACCAAGTAGAACCTAAACAAAACCCCTAAATAAACACAGTTAAACTGCAGAATGCCACGTTCCCTTTGAAACACAGGTTACGTTGGAGACACTGACTGTCAAGCTCGGTAGCTTAGAACTTGTGTTTGCGACAAGTGTAATATTAGTGTAAGTGTAATTATTTCACCGTGAAAAAAGTGTTTGTATGGGATAATAAACCTTTTACCCAGCCAAGATCCCTGCTGTTATTGCCAGATCAGGGCAAGGCTGGTTGTACACCTGCACAACATACAAGAATGTAAACAATACAGCGAGTAGGAAAAACAAAACTAAATTTAATGCAAGACAAGTCAGAATCACACATTTGCCAAGTAACCCTCCGACAGTAGCTGGATAACTTGCCTACATTTAAACTGCCCCCAAGTCATGTTCTAATTTGTGAATAATTACAATAAACCTTAGATACAGTAATTGCATACTGTTTGGAGAGGCTGCTAATATCTTCGAGTATGCAGTACTGTAAAATTTGTAGCCTATTTCATGTGCCTTTGCATTTTTATTTGTATTATGCTTGCTAAACAAAATAATCTCTCAGATACAGTAAAGAGTGTGACTTTAAAAAAGCTGATTCAAATGTACATGTGCATTTAAATCAGTGTTTTAAAAGTTTCTACCACTTTCCTATATTTGTGGCACAAAGCCAAAATTTAGACATGCATAATGTTAAATTGGTGACCATATTCAGTGAGGTTATGGCTTTATATTAGATAAGTCATAAGAACCAATGCATCCTAGACTTAAATTGGGTATTGTAGATAAACCATCATTTAGTTGTTCCACAAACCAAATACCAGAAACTTTTTTCTTTGTAATGTGAAGGATATGAAAACATGCTTTCATGATTATTTTGGGTTCATAACTAGTTACAGTATCTGTGTCCTATTCAGTAGAGTAGAACCTCTGAGTTCGGAATGTGGTTTTATTTTTGACTTTTACTGTCTTAAAACATTTTTTCCTTTGTTCTCAACTTAGGTACACAAGTTAACATATGATTGGTAGTAAACAGAACTGTGCATGTGCTAATAGTGTGTGAGATTTTTGAAAAACTGCATTGCCAGGTACAACGTCCAGCAGAACAGTTACAGAGAATACAACACAGTGAAAGCATAGCACCGTATTTACATGGTTGGCTGCTCCACAAATACCAAAATGCTTGTTAAAAGACGTGCTTGACAACTTGCAGGCATTACTTGTGCTCATATTTGCGAGATCAAACTTTACCGTCCACTTTAAGAGCATTCTATTTCGAGTTTTACTAACCTTGATATTGGAAGGTATTTTTTCAATGCTGTTGGGGCCGTTTTCTTTTACTTTTTTCAGCAGCAGCCAGTCCTTCTTTCTGTTGAAGAAACGATTATGGACATGATTTATAAATTTATGACAATTTAGACACATAGAAACGAGTTTTTTTCAATTTTTCTTCAAAGATTTAAAATTTTGAAACTATCTATACTTTTGAATTAAACACAACAAAATAGATTTTTCTTTTGGGTTTACTATTTTTTCAAATTTTTTTTCAAGTTTTAAAATTTTGAAACTATTTCTAATTCAGAATTGAAGATGAATAAAAAGATTTATTTTAGATCTATTACTTTTACAAATTTTTTTTTTAAGTTTTAAAATTTCCAACTATTTATACTTTAAAATTGAACACAACAAAATAGATGCCGAAAAACCAGTATCACGGGCGACAGTAGTCAAGGTAAAACTGATTTGAAAATAACAAGAAAGATAGCTGTGTGACATAATGTGAAAAAGTCGAAAAATTTGGTATTTTTCTTTTAACGAAATTTTATGAAAAAGCGCGCGCACAGGCATACCCATACATGTTACACACGATGACGGGGTGTACCCTCTAGCCCGTGTAGACTCCAGTAATAGTTGGTGCACGACTTGAGCAGGCTGCATGGGAGGAATTGCATCGAGATCCAAAGCTCATTTGCGTTTTACCGCATTGATGCTACCTTTTGCTATCACCAGCTCCAGCAGGCTATATTTTCAAATTGAATTTATGCCCCTCCAGCAATCTTAACCTGGCCGATGTGGGACATGTAACATTCCTAAAATGGGTTAATTTTGCTTCAATGTAATGCTAGAATGTTAAAATCTATAAAGCGAAACTTCCCTCTTTGAAGATATACTACATTCTTCCTCCACAGCAACTTGAATTCGCTTTGCTGCATGCAGCTTCAGAAGCTGAGAAATGCAGTCAAGATCAACCTACCATTTGACGTCTGGATGTAATTCCACTTACCGTCGCCATTGTAGGCAATATCCCTTCTCCACTGGTGCACCTGATTCTCTGGTTGTGGTGTTGGCACACTCAAAAGATTTAATACTTCTTGTGGCCCTGAAAAGCTTTTTACTTGTATAGCACTTCATTTGCCAACAATTGGAACAGAGCACTCATATGCCAAACCTCTTCTTAAAGCATTTAAGCAGAGATAATGCGAACATTTTTGAGTTCTTGATCATGCAGATGTCCTGTAAATAGCAGTACAAGCAACAGTTTGGAAATGAATGAATCAGTCTTTCTTGTGTTTAATTGCGCAAATAAATGAAAATAAAATTATCTTAATAAATAAAGTGGAAACTGCGTATTGCATTGCCTCGATTTACTGTAGATTTCTCTTCAATGAATTGGGCCCATAGCTACGTGCTCTACTAAGCTGCAAATCTTAAAAGAAAATTTTTCGTATTTAAATCGTAGTTTTATCTGAGATTTCTCACCTTTGTTTCGTTTTTCCACGTATTTGAAGTAGATTTAACGAAACGAAAACTATGGCTGTATTTTAGAACAATCGAGTTATTCGCAGTGACTGTAGAGTTTCGTAGAATTTGCGTATGAAGCAAAAGTAAAGTTATTTTAAATTTTGCGCGCGATAGCGCGCATTCATGTCTGGGAAACATCCGGCGGAAATATGGGTCGATTTGCTATGAGCGGAAATTCGATGGTGCGGAAATGTTCTCAACAATCTATTCACTGGTTCCATGTCTTTGACCGAGCAAATTCAATATGGCGGCGAATGTGCAATTCCTGTCTTTAGCCGCTAGTAACAACGAATCTTGCGATCAACATATGGAACTTAAGTTTCCAGTTTCTACAGATTCAATGGCTTGTAGCTCCTGTGGAAATGGCATCCCTAAGTATCGTTGTCCGCAGTGTAACCGGAGTTCGTGTAGGTGCGTTAAAATAAATATTAATCGAATTTGTAATTTTAATTATTTTGATAATGGCAAACATACATGCACTTACCATGGTGCACGTGTAACTGTACAACTACTCGCAAGATTTGATGCTAACTGCAGTACATTTCCTTAATGCGTACACGCGGAACCAGACAGTAGTAAGGGTAGCTCAAACTCTCGTCAGATCTTCAGCTTAATCTCTGATAAATAAACAATCACTCAGTGAAGATTTCACTATTTGTGCTAATTTCTTTTACCTGTCATCCTGAAATCCTTAATGATGCTATGATGGGTTACTCTAAATAGCACATCGTCCAACTACACATGTAAAATTCTCACCACTTGTTAACACAATGTGTTGGCAATAGGCTTGTGATAAGTTGATTGATGAGTTGTTGCATACCTGTTATTTCATCAAGTTGTTACAAATTTGCGGTTAACAACCTTAACAACCTTGCAAAACAGTAGCAAGTTGTTAGAACAACTTGTAACAAGCCTGTTGGAGTCATCTGTCTTGTTACAAGTCTGCAACAATGCATCATGGTGACGGCTTATGGGAATAACCTTGTAACAACTTGTTAGCCAGCATGGAACAACTTGCATGTTTTTAGGCATGAAACCTTTTGTTACCAAGTACTGTGCAAGAAATTGGTGCCAAAAAGGTGCTACTGGACAAGCTGTTCCTTTAGCTTGCTTCTGTCAGTTTGAAGTGACAGGCATAAGCTAGAGGTGGAGGTCTCTGACAGGAGCAAACCAATTTCATGTTTTCTTGACAAGAGCAACAAAGTTAGATTTTCATGATTTCAAAATCACCAAATGACTATTTTGTTGCTGTCAGAATTTTGGTAATTGAAGGTGGTGGTGAGTTTGGGCAGAGAAATAAAAGTTGCTTTGTTGCTCAGTGTATCTAAGGACCATTACTTTATATCTATATCTACATGTATATCTATGTGTTTTGAAAACAATTAAAGTTAAAATCCCAATGTTTTTGACTTACCAGTTCATGTATGTCATCATCAGGGCCAGAACACAATCAAAGTATGATAACATAAGTTGAAAACATTTTAATTTTAGCTTGTAACAAAGTTTTTTAAAAGCTTTACATTGTGTATAGGCAGATGTATTAACCTCAAGTGATTATTACGTCAATCACACCTATATCTATCTTTATATATATTAATAATCCCCAAGGCATTGTGCACTCTCTTGGGCTGATATCAAACACCTGTATCTTTGCTATAAATATATATACAGTATATGACAATATATATAACCAACATAGATATGTGTAATTGGTAGAGAGAGAGTGCTCAATACCATATGGTGGAGCATTTATAAATGAGTATTTCCTTAAAATAAGATTGTTGGTACTTGGAGTTTCATGCACAAGGCAATCGTCAGGTAACTGAAATATCATCCTCTTAACTCTTCATTTATCTCAATAACTTAGTGAGTGGCAGGTTTATGCAATCACTGCCTAGTGGAAAAACTACAGATTATGAAAGTCGACAAGAGAACTTTATTAAACAAAAGATCAGAATTATTTTTGAAATGCCGCCACCAAATCCAATGCTGTATAGAATCCATCAACCAGAAAAAGACTTCAACTGGATGAAAAAACCTGCCACCCACTAAGTTATCGAGATAAATGAAGAGTTAAGAGGATTATATTTCAGTTACGTGACGATTGCCTTGTACATGAAACTCTGAGAAGTAACAATCTTATTTTAAGGAAATATTCATTTACGGTAACAATCTATATATAATATATGATAACAATATACAATTAGATATATATATAATAATAATTAATATTTACAACAATATGAAACAATATTTATTTATTATATGGCTAAGCTTAATTTTCTTTCTGCACACAAAATTACTCAAGCTGATTGGTTGCTGGACAGTCCAAGTTTATTAGACCAGTAGGTTTTGATGGGAAAATGTTTGGGTAATTGTTTTCTCAGTCCATCCACAAAAGTAATTACCTTCAACTTTTTAGTGCAGACCTTGCTCCTGCATTGCTCAGCATGAATGAAAACCTTAGGCAAATACCATACTTTTCCTTATGGACTTCACTCTTGGTTAAAAAGTCTTTAAAATATATACACACTCACATATATGTATGTATATATGTATATACATTATGTATATATGTATATATGTGTATATATATATATCTTCCTATAATTTTTACTTTATCTATCTATCTATCTATCTATCTATCTATCTATCTATCTATCTATCTATCTATCTATCTATCTATCTATCTAT
>JBAHVQ010000242.1:16032-28478 GCA_036872915.1 Nanipora kamurai | reverse complement strand
CTTTGTAAACTCGAAGATTCTCTAGACTTCTGCTACTGTTTCGGCCTTATGGGCCTCATCAGTGTAGTGCTGATGAGGAGGATGAAAGTAACTGCTATTTACAGTCACCTTTGATACCACACAAATGTGGGACATCAAAGTCAATCTAATATATATATATATATTAGAATAACGTGCGGTTTGCAAGATTGTGACTCACACAAAAAAGCAGTGGAGGTTGACCGTATGACTACATTCGTATTTCTCCAAATCGCGAGACGTTCAGTAACTACGGAGCCCCTCACAAGCATTAGCGGGGCCACTCAAACGTGGGTGCGCCTGGCACGTGCCCATAGTGCACCCTTTTATTCTACCACTGGAATCACTACCAAACAAATAAAAGCGTAAATGACTTACGATTGCTCGACAAAGCCAAGTAACGTGTTGGGTTGAAGAGTGGCTTCTGATTTTAACGTACAAGACTCTCCACAAGGACATATACAAGATGTACGAGAAGGAAGACTGAAGGTAACTAATTTTTGTTTACCATTTACTTCCCGAAGGGAAAACTGACAAGGAGTGTCTGAAAGAATACGTTTATTGATATAAACAATTTACATATTATCAATTAGTGTTGGTAGATTTCAGTTTCATTTACTTGAAATTACGTTGTGAGGTCATCTGTGCGTCAATAACTGACCAGACAACGGAAAAATGAAATCTATTTGTTAACTATCATCGACTTTCATTCACTTTTTCATTCATGTTTAAATCTGTGGTAGTGGATGATAGTTCTTCCTTTTTGACCACTCGCTGACGATTGCTGATGACAGTTGATGATAATTTGGTATAAAAATGACTTCTTAACTACTTCTCTGCCACGGGGGACTTATTATTTTACTCTGGCTAACGCCAAACGATTTTGCTCGTCAAACAGAGAGGTGTAGCAGTGAAGGAGTTGAACGCTAGTTTAACTCATCATCGACTATCCGGCGCCGTTTGACCAGGACTTAAAGGAAAAGTAATATCGGCGCTTACCTTGGTTGATTTCGTAATATGGTTTTAAATTTAGGCTATCGGTCACCAAGTATCGTTTTCCCTCTACAAACGTAACATTAAAGAATGATTATTATACACGTAATGCATGACTACAGGCATGCAGAGGTTAAAGGTCCAAAGCGTCACATATATAGAACTAGTTTCTAAAGGATATTTTTACTAATTGATTAGGTTGAAAATTAAGTCATTACTATCACTGTATACCAGAGATAAATATTTCCTCCTCTCAAGACCCATTTGCTCGAAATATTAGAAACCTTTCTCCGCTTTGTTGTCACTCAAAAAAGGCTACAAATTTCTATGTCCCAAACAATGTTTCTTTGTATCCCCCAGTGGATTCGAACTGGTGTGTATATAGAACTGTTCTCGACCTAGCGCATGGTCATGTCTCTCTCGACGAGAGATTTGCTAACCCTAACTCTGACACGGCAGTACGCCTCAGACCCAAAGTTTTAAAACAATTGTGGACAAAATGCTGTGATTGGACAAAATCAGTCAATAGAATATGAGAATTTGAAGTCTTCCCAGATTCCGACGTTACACCATAAATCTTCCGATCACTTATCAATCAGGGAGTCTAGCCTGTTGCGGCGATCAACTCCCTTGAAAGTGAAAAAGAGAAACAAATAAAAAATCCCTTTCCTCACGCCTGCACTCACGACGACCAAGAGATTTAAGCTTTATCTCAAACAAGTATCAAAAAAGGCTTATGGATATATCTCGGTTTTTTACTCATCCTCCATGAATATCCTATAAATTCTGTTGTCTGGCTTTCCTGTTGATTAGATAGTTGGTACTCCGTAGAACTGAAGATGAGACTTCAGGGTGTCTGAACAAAGAGGGAGCATTGCGCCAAAGTCAGTGAGTTAAACAATTTAAACCTCAAAAACAACAAAACAATCTACAACAACTTTGGGTGATAGGTTGTCGCACAGCAACAAATTGTTACTAGTAGCGCGAGCCGAAATCGGCTTTTTTGGTTGAAAATTTCCCGTACATTTCAAAGGCTTAATATTTTGGGTAGAAAATCAAGTAGGAAGTGGGCGAACAATTAAAAAGTTGGAGGTCCTGCATACAGGACGTTGGGGATCGATGGTTTTCATCTGAATCTTGGTAGCTCAAAGGCTAGAGCGTCGTACTGGTCATCAGAAGATTTCAGGATCAATTTGGGGGTCAGGATTCGTTTTTCTACACGAGCTTGACAAACATTCACACGTCAGGGGTTCTAGTTCAAGGTCAATATTCCCAGGAATTAACATTTGTCTAAGGTAAATCATATATGAATTTATATTTCGATGATATAAAGGGAATTGTAAGTAGAAATAATGCGGCATTGAATAACAACTTCAAAGCTAAATCATGCCCAAACAAACATTATATACAAATTAAAATGACTTTGGCGGACTTTGGTGGAACTTCTGTAGCCCTCTACACTTATGATGATGTCATCGGTTTGAGAACGCATCATGAATCGCAATTAACGCTTTCTTGTCCGAGGACATTCCCCTTGACGAGTAAAATCGTCTGGCGTTAGCCAGAGCAAAATACTAAAGTCTCCGTAGGTCACTGAGGACTTTTTACGGGCAGGAAGGAGTTAAGCAAATGAAATGTAAATAGAAAAGACCGCAAGTAGAAATTACTCAAAAAGTGATGCCATTAGGGATTGTGGATAAAATTGCTGTAAAAATTCCTACATTGCTGCAAAATCCGCTCATGAAAAAAGCCCATTCATTGCTTGGCTGTTGCGAAGGGGTACTTGAGAACTGAATTTAGAATTTTCTGGTATATTGCATGGCCATGGGAATCGAATACTGTCGGATAGTAAAAGGGCACATAAAACGGAAGTAAAACAAACATTGGGAACAAAAGCATTTTTGTCAACGGCCATGCATTACCTTCTAATTTGGAGATTGTTTCGTACTCGAGCCTCACTTGTTTCACTTACTTGCGGGGTGCTATCTTTAAGAAAAGGGTCTATTACTTAGGCTTGGTTTACATGTGAGTATAAACACAATCATAAGAAAGTAAAACAAAAGGTAAAACAAAGGAATGAAGTCAAGCCTACGACATAAGGATCGTTATAAGCATAAGATCGTAGTCCGAGCATAAGCCAAGAGCCGAACAAAAGACAAAACAAAGAAAAATTCTTGTTGTTTTGTTTTAGCAAGTTATTGAGGAGAAGTCAGGCTCTTATTAGTTCTTTACCATCTTTGTGATCTGAACGGTGCACGATACAATTCGATAAATGTACCCATATATGTCTTTCGCTGAAATCCTACACAAAAAATTTTCGATTGCTACTGAACTACTTTTGAGGCATTAACAAGTAGGAATTTAGGAGATAAAAGAAAACAGGTACTATAAGGGTCGTTCATATTTAATAAAGTCATGAAAATTTTATGTACAAAAATCCGTAGGGCCTACTTTTGAATAGGTCTTCACTGCCGTACCGTAGGATTTACCTGCAATAATTGAAATTACTCTTATCACATTGATCGAACTGCAAGAGTAATTCTTCCCAACTTTGCAACTTTTTGGAAAAGATTTCACAAAGAAATCCAACGCGTGCTTACGGCGGACATGAAGATATATTGCACAATCATGTACGCTTACCTCCAAGGCGGTGAGCTTTTTCTTTTATAATCACTTGATCGACATCTCTGAACATTTCCAGCTCAATTGTTTCGTCACATCGACCGCCCTCAGAGACGTTAAGGTATTCACTTTCCGGTTGATCGATAATTACGTCCATTTGGTTCATTCATGTACGTCTAACATTGCATATCACGGTGTCGAGCATCATCGAAAAGTATAACTTGTTTTAAACTATTTTGTCACGTGTCATTTTCTTTAAGTCATAATTCCACCTGCCCCATATGTATGTATTAAAAATGACATCCAACCCCCAACAAAAATATAACTACCCTGAACGAAATGATTATTATTGAATAACATTACATTGACGATTAAAAAAAACATCAAAGCAGCTTTGACAAAGGACACTAGTATGACAGAATTCAGAATTCCTTCAGAATTTTTTTTTCGTGTGTCTGAGAACATTTGTGGTGGTGTGATCTTCGTTAATTATTCATTTGATCCTGTTTTGTTAAGAAAAGCAGATGGCTCACTACTGTCATCCGCCTTCGACCGCTTTCCCTACTTCCCTGCCTTGTCAAATTTTGTTTCCATGAGTGTTTTAGTGACAGAAAAAAAACAAACCAAAAAAACCGAAGAAAACTCTCAGATCTGTTTTTCACCCGCCCGGCTGTCGACGGCACATTTTAACTACGAGGATTCTTGGTTTCCATAACTCCGTGGAAATGATAATAATTCCGAAAAGGTAAGTTAATCCAATTATACGATATATATCGCGACACTGGTCAGCTGATTTCAAATTAACGGAATCCAGCAATGCATCTTGGTACAAACATAAGAGCTGATATTACCCTCATGGTTAACCATAGCGTTATGGTTCTCCGTCTCCTCTCGGAAATCTTATTTTAAATACAGCCACTAATGGCTGTATCATGTTTACATACACTGATTAACTAACCCTTTAATTAACGCTTAAATTTTTTTATTCTTTGTTCTCTCTTTGTTTTTGCTTTGTTCTCTCATTTGTTCTTTTGTTCCTGCTTTCCGATTTATCGGACACTGAGCGTTAAAGATTAAACACTAATTCCTTTTGAATTTTGCTTTTGAATTATTAATTAATTTTACAAAGTATACTTTCCAATAGTCACTATTAGGCAATTGGTACAAACAACTACCAACTCTCCTTCCGCTTGGAAATCCGACAAGTGTATGGTCAACCTCCGAAATTTATGAAAATCCTTAAAAAATCCCAACACTATACATTTTCAGGCGTGTCAAATCAGCGACACAATTGTGGTAACCAATGATACATCAGAAACCTACGTTCCATTGAATCATGAAGGCGGTGGCCTAATTGCTAGAAACCTATTTGCATATGGTCAATAGATTACGTCATTAGTGGCATTGTTATGGTGTGACACATCTTCACAACGATCACTGCGAACGACGATACCAGATCGAAAGGTTGGGTTATAAGCACTAACTTTTCAAGTTCTGTTCAAAACTTTTTAAGCAAAAGTAGCGTCAACTTTGATTGATCTACATTACATTTAAAATGACAGATTTAAGCGTCCGCGAGTGTTTCTATTTGCTCACATAAATCGATATTTTGCCTAAAACAAGCGCAAAATCCGTAAATCGAGGAAACTTATTGCGCGATCAGAGATGCACACTTCAACGATTTGACTCTGACACACCTTGGAGCTTAAAACATTGTAGTGGAAAAATGTTTTTGCTAATACTTTATTGCACTTTTATTTACGTAAAAAGGGGCCGGCGTGTTAATTGACGAAAGTTAAAGAGGTTTAAGATCAAAGTTAAAATTGACGAACAAACTTTGATTGACATGGTAATCTTCAGGTAAATGACAGTACACTTGGGTCAAAACCAATCCAGTCCACCTTAACGTTTCGAATTTCGATATTGCTAATATAGAGTCTACAAACATTTTGTTGCAGGCTCGTTAATATGAGGATAGGTCAAACGAGGATACTTTAAAGACGTAGAAATTCTAAAGTTCAAAAATATGATCGTTTTCCCAGAAACTGGAGAAACTGATCTACATTGACGGTACAGTTCAATCAAAATAATGAAACTTTAGGACTTTTTCGTTCATCTTTTTGTTATTAATATTGCTTCAAAAACTCATTTATATTCAACAGGCATTGTGCCCAATCGCGGGAACGTATTTGATCACGTCCAAAGGCTTTTACACCCGATAAAATTGTTTTATAGTCATAAAAAGCCGGTGGACGGATTTGGATTCAGGGCAGCGTGAGGTTAATGATTCACACAATGGGTAGGCAACTTAAAACTCTGAATTTGTATTGAACTGAACTCCTTATTAAGATGAAAGTTCTGTACATAGAATACTAACGAACAGTCCTGAAATTTTACACATAATTGTCACCCTAGTTAGCAGGAAGCTTGTTTCCTTTAAAAACATGGATTGATCAGCCAAGAACGGTATAGATGCAATCCACAAGCGACGTTTTTGAAGTTGTTTAAAACACTCACAGCATGTGTTTTGCCAAAAAATATCCCATAACGCGCTCGAATTTTTAAACTTGATAAAACGCTGCCGATTGTGTTTTAAGCACTACATAATAAACAGTTCTTCCTAATTTCTCACAAACATCACGTGCACAGTTCTTTAACCCTTTTCTGGCCGAGGACTTTCCCCTTGACGAGTAAAATCGTCTGGTGTTAGCCAGTTAGATCTGGTCACTCTACATAATGCAGTACTTATAAATTTCATAATAATCTGTTATCTTCTGCGTTTGATACATACTTTATACGTGTGAGCAAAACACAACTATAACACTAGGCTTTCTTCTACAGCATCCTATTCATAGACGAAAATCAATGAATAGGATGCTTTAGGATGCTGTGGAACTCTATAAACGAAAATACCAAAAGCCTCTCTTTTTGTAAATTTAAGGAGCAAATTAAGTTTGATTTAACTAACGATTGTTAATTAGATAAGTCATTAATTCTTATTCCATGAGTTTCATTTTCTTGTGAATTTATGTGTTTTGTTCATTAAATATTTTAAACTGCAAGCTTTATTGTCAATAACGCAATATAAATATGTGGGACTGATGCACTTTTGATTCAATGCTGTACTTCTTATATGCTTGTGTGTGCTTTTATTTTTGTAAATTAGCTTCACTTTCGTCTCTTACTATGTACCGACCACCAAGCTTCCAATGATAATGTAATATTTTGCTGCCTAGTTTTTCTAATTCATTATGGTTATTTTAGGCAGCTTGTGCTCTCTATTAATCCTAGTCCATTTGCAATTGTAATTTTGTTGTTAATAAGAGTTCCAAATAAATTGTCGTTGTCGCTGTCGTTGTAACACCAGAGTCAAATACTAAAGTCTCTATAGGTCAATGAAGACCTATACGGCCAGGAAGGATTTAATGCTAGTCCTCCTCCAAGACAAAAATTATAATGTGTTGATTATTTTCCGATATTTTCACGACTACATTATTAGACATTGGAACAGGGGAAGGGCAGAAAGCTGCCTTATATAGATTTTGTCCGAATTTACCGAAAATTACGCTGAAGAAATACAGAGGGAAGGAAGGAGGGAAGGAAGGAGGAAAGGAACAGGGGAAGGAAGGCGAGATCGAAGGGAGGACAGAAAGGAAGTTAGGCACTTCTCATCAACCAACCACTAATTTAAACACTCCGATTCCAAAGGACGATTTGCAGAAGTATAAAAGGATAACCGCTTTTTCAAAAACAGTTCAACAGTGAGATATAAAATGTATCATAATAAATTTAATAAATCTGATACAAGTGGTTGGCTGACAAAATTGAAAATAAACGCAGGTACAAAATCCAGTTTGTGTTGACAAGTGGAATTATGCGGGCACGAAGTCGCATAAATCTCCTCATTAGTTTAAAAAGCAACGGATGCATCACTTTGCCTCATGACTCCTTTCCAGCACCAAGGTGCAACCTCGGAAAATGCCCTTTCTACAACCACTGTTAGCTAGAAAAAACGGCCGTATTTCTGAAGCTCGAATTGTCCCTGCGTAGAAAAAGAAATACAAATTCTCATTTCTTTTCATTTCAAAAACACGGTCTTTAGTGTTTGTTACGATTGGGAGCTGTTGGGTGTACCCACCAAACACAGCAACGTAAAGTGCAAAACAGAAGCTCCCATACCTTATACTGTTATTGTGTGTTTTGTACTCCATTATAGTGTTCATTGGCAAGCTTAAAACGCGTTTCAAAGTGTCCCTAGAAAAAGCAGTAAAAAGGTAGAGTCAAGGGAAACTTTAACAACTAATCAGGACATAGAATAATACAGAATAGTGGCACAAAGGAGTCAAGTGGCCTCATGGTAAAATAGCAGACATGTATTTGTAAAATCCAAAAACGCTAACATGTAGGGGGTTAGCAAGATTGGAACCTCTCTTCAATTATCCCTCATGGTTTGAATACAAAGTGTTTTTTTTCTGCAAGAGATTTTTTTAAAGGATTAAAAACATATTTTCCTGTTCAAGTGGCTGACTACAATATTACCGGTCTCATTAGGTCAATGCGAGTTTGAAGACTTACTGGTACTTAAAACATCAATAATCAGTTTACAATTACTTAGGTTATAATTAATGGTCAATCACGCTGCATAGTAATACCTGTTAAACGCTGACTACTAATACCTTATCCGAGTTGTCACAGCTTGATCACTGTAAGTTTTGTTCCATACTGATATGATATCTTCCTGTAAAGTAACAGAAACAGCATTCCTTCGGCTGTACGATCAAGGATGAAAGTGAGGAAGCATACTCAGGGACAATAGGCCTTTTTCATCGAGATGGCGGCTTGCACGGTGACGAGGTTCGGGCATCAAAAGAAATTCTGGGGTTGCTCTTGCTTGGTCGTCGACAGGGAAACCTCTGCTTCTGAACATGGTTCACAATTGTTTCTGTGTCCAAACGCAGAGATTTCCTCGCCGGCAACCATGTAAGAGTTTTTTCCAAATTTATTTTGACACAAGCCTCGTGCCCGTGGCAACTGTTTTGACAGACCTTTCGAGCTGGTCAGTGGAAGCTATAGTGCGGGCCACTGTTAAGCGTTACAGTTACAACTTAGGTCGTGGCCAATACGATTGCTTGAATGTCATGCTCTCACCTGGAATCTAATCGAAATCACTGCACCGCATATTTCATCACCAACCATAAATTGCTCGCCTAAAATGGCTAAAATCTATATAACACCACAACGATAAAATAATTAGAAACCACCAATTTAGTAAAAATCTGGAAGCCAAGAAATCATTTACAAAGAAAAACTACACAGAGCAATGATTGTGGGGCAAGAACTGGGTTGACTAGTAAGGGCAACTGCATGGCGTGTAGTAAAATAAAAGTTTAATTTCACACGTGTTCTCGACGTGTTACAAAATTGCCTCGAGTCGTCAAGAGACAAGGTTAATTTGTAAGCTTAGAAAAAACAGAAGTGGCTCATTTGCTAGTTAAGAAGGTCTTTTTTCTTAATGGAGGGCTGCATTACTTGCGTTTGATTAGACGGGAACATTTTGCGAGGGACGTTTGTACACAAACGATAAAGTAAAAAATCATGTCTTCCATTAAACCCTCTGTACAGCAATGTTTATTTATCGTCTGACATGCGTTTTAATCAAGCTTCTGTTGTTCAATTTCTTTTCTGCTCTTAGTTCGTAGTAAGTGCTCGTAGTAATTAATAAAAGTGCTCGTCTAATCAAACGTAAATAATACTGCACTCAATCAGAAAAAAAAGTCGTCCTTGATTTCGAAACAAAATGCAGCGATTTTGTTTTTTTTGTCAATAGAACAGTACTTCTGTCTTACCAAATTCTCCCAAAACCTTGACGCTAGACCTTTTTTTAGCCTGACAATCCACTTTCCTCCAAGCTGATTTGCTTCATCCTTAAATAAAGTAAAATTCAAGGTTCTAAACAGAAGAAGGAAACCTGCGCCATAATAAAGGCAATACAAGATGTTTACATTTATATTATAATACCGTGTGTGTCTGCCCTATGTTATCTAAAATCTCGAAAAAGGTCGTGTGGGTCGCCGTTAAAAGTATTCCATTCCCTGCAAAGTCGACACTCGCCAGAATATAGGCACATCAAATCGGATCGAAACGCTAAAAATCGAAGAGAAAACTTCGAAACAGTTTTCTCCACGCCGTTGGTGGGGCGACAAACCGGATGTACGTCACTGGGCGTTTCGATCTTCTTTTGTATGGTAATCAAGGTCAAAACTCACGAAAAGAGCACGGTAAAGCCAACTTTTGTAATCACTATTGGACAAACAATGCTAAACAAGGTGCAAAAAGTATAGTTTTTGTATTCTTTGGTATTGGTAAACAACAAAACAGATTCTATTTTTTTTAGGTGCTGTTATCGAGAAACACAAAACTCGTAAACGACTTTCGGTGGAAGTCCATTTTTCTACTATCAGAAATAAATAGTTTATCTTAGCCAACTCTTGAAGTGTGTTCTTTACAATTTTGGAAAGTATTTGTGGGGTTTTTGCCTTCTCTTCACTGGCTGGCAGTAACTTAGCATCGTTTGATAATTTTTCAGCATTTCGAACTCGCCTGGGACGTTCTTGTGATTTGTCTTCCACTGTGGCCAAACTTGACCATGCGACTTCATTATTTAGTTTTTGTATGAGATTGGGAATTACTCTTAAACTCGCAAAGGGTCCTGGACCTGGAGTTGTAAGATGGCGGCCGTGAGTTTCAAAATTTTGACTGCTGGCCACAGGGGATGTGGAATCCAGTTATATTGAGATCAGTGCTTTCAACTCATGAACGTAAACGTGTCTAAAGGTCAAGGGGAAACCCAGTGTCGCTACAACTTCGATGCCGCAGTTCTTGTCCAAATGTTGGCGTGTCGAAGATATTCATTAAGGGTATCACCTTTTGGCGGCCGTTTACCCCTACTTTTCAAACAGGTTTGATCTCTTGGTTTGGGCTAATTTTGCTCAGGATCTCAGCTGTAACTCAAAGGTCAACAGCAAGGGCAAGTTGCCATGTGTTACCTAATTGCTTCCGCTTCTCAAATTTCTCTCTCCGATATGTCTTTTTTCATATTCGTTCCAACGCGAACGTCTCTTGAGTTTTTTTAACGCCAATCTCTTGTAATTTCTCCTCTTTAACCTGCTGGTCATGTATCTTTTCAGATGATGGAGCCGTGAGCGGTTCACTCCTTACAAAATTTCGTGACGGCCATCTTAGTACTCTAAAAACGTCATTTTCAGTGGCTTCACTTTTTTGGCTCTATGCGCAATCCAGTTATATTGAAATCAGTCGTTGTAAGCCGTGATGTACGTCACGTGTCCTATCGGCCTGTGATCCCGGGAACTGCAAGTATTCACCTCTCAGTCCTCAACAGACATGCGCTCACTTCACAATCCTCAACAGACCAGGCAGGGGGTCCGCCCCTAGCTTTAACATATTACCGTAACGTTTGGCCAAAAAAAGTCTTCTTTTTCTGATTTGGTGGTATCCGCAATGTTGACGCGGTTGGTTTTTTTTTTACATTTTTTTTTCTGCGGAAAAGCTGATGGTTTACGGAAATGGTAAGTACTTTCTGGTTTCAATATTAAAGTACATGCATGTAACATCACTTGCTGTACGTACTGATTTCGTATACTGATTTTGTATGCGAGCGTATGTGCCCGCAAATAGCTCACGAAAGCGAAGCACTTCATCTTGATGTAAAATGAATTACTAGAAAAAAGGTTTGACGCGCATAGTCCTCAGAAACCTTCTAACGACCGGTGAGACGATCTAACCATTGAGCTACCAAGACTCAGATGGTGAGCTAAGTAGCAGATTCGTCCTTTGTACTGCCTAAGAGGAAGTCATTATATGATAATGACGGAAAGACTAAATGCTGAATACTAATCTGGTTCATGTGGGAGTTTACCGGCATATACCGCTCTAGCGGAATCTCTGATACTAATACTACTAATTTACAGTCGACCAATCACTCAAGACAGCAAGTCAATTTCTGGCAAAGGAAAACGTTCACTTTGGAAGATTTTGTGTTCACTGTACTCCACGAGTATCTAAATCAACAGTTGACTCAACGCACCTCCCACATTGGTTTGATTCCATCTTTAAAGAGATGATAATCACAGTGTCCAGTTAATTCACTCGGATGAACAAGCCAACTGTACAATGACCAAAATTGCTCTACCTAAAGACATGTATATGCAGCAGTTTAGCTAAATTAAGTACATTGGACTGAATTCTATAAGAATGAGTAGGTACTAAATTATATTAAATTAAATTAAGTTAAAATACATAAATTAAATTGAGTTAATTCAATGAAATGAAATGAAATCAAACCCAGTTGACCACTTACTCTCTTATGCAAATTGCACACATAAGACCATGTAATGTTGACAGTAATGTTTTGAATTTTTAATGGCAAAAGAGAGAAAACAACAGAACTCAATAAAAAACTAAAAAATGTTTATGGATTAAGCAGTACTTACATATTTCCAATGTCGTTCGGGTAATTAGTCCTTCTTCAAGTCAGAAAACAAGGAGCACACACCCTTCAAATGTTGTTAGAAATACATAAGTACCGCTTCAGTATTTTTGTTTTTGACTTCCTGCAAATTCTCTCCTTTTCTTTTTATGTACGATAACATACAATTCTTTGGAAGAATTTAAAGTAGCAGCATCTCAGTTATTATGTTTTATTTGTTTATAACATTCATAATAATAGGTGGTGTGCACGTTACGTCATGGCCGCCATGTTGGATGAACTTAACAAAGGTTTTTCTTTATCTGCA
>JBAHVQ010000242.1:0-15932 GCA_036872915.1 Nanipora kamurai | reverse complement strand
ACATAAACCTTCAAACACTTTTTACACATTATTAGGTAAACCACTCCTGCCGAATCACAATCAAACAAATAATTAATATAAAATATACAACCATTTCTACCAAATGTAGAACCCTCCTCCACAAAATTGCAAATTTGGCAGTGTGATTTACCACACTTTCTCATCCCCTTATCCTTGATATCTTCCCCCTTAAGCTTAGGTCTTACTAAATTATCTTTTAAATTCTTCGGCCTCCGATATACTATCAACGGCTTTTCTTCAAAAATAAACGTCGAAATAAAGATTTTTAAAGTTTTACTCGTGATGTTTTATATATATAGGTTTTACCATTCTTGCATAAATATTATATATACATATGATGGAACCGTTTCCACCTTTTGGGCCTCATCAGTGTAGTGCTGATGAGCAAGATGAAGGTAACTGCTATTTACAGCCACCTTTGATGCCTCACTAATGTGGTATATATATATATATTGACATATTGTTACTATAAAGCTCTGCAACTTTGTATTGAGCACTCTGCTTACCGGGACATTACCCATGCTTGTTTATCTATATAATTGTTTATATATATACACACTGTATATATGTTGGTGCAAAATGCCAACATACAATAGAATTCCCATGATTTATGTGATCTGTTGAAAATTAGAAATTTGATGTGGTCCAAAAGGAAGCAGATAATTTCTTCAACAAATTGATACCTACGTACAATAAATTTGTTCACACATATATTAATAATTATGTACTTATATTATGGCGTAGTAATTTGGTATAACTGTTTTACCTTTCGTTCAAAAATGCGAACAATTATTTAGACTAATGTTTCTTTGTACCTTTTCCTTTTTTTCTAATTCTTTTTTTTCTTCCTCGATTTCGTCTCCACTATCGCTGTTGCGTGAATCTTCCAAATCCAATCTATTTAATTTTATAACGGCAGTAACAGGACATAATATTACCTCAAACTCTACCCGAGATTTTTGGTACATTGGCACACGATGTACGAAAACTAACAAATGTTAAATAAGAATTAAACGTCATCGAACTTATATAGGTACTCACGCTTCAAATTTATTCATTTTTCCCCAGTTACATTGGTTGGAAATAAGAACAATTCTTTGAAGGCTGCATCTACATGAATGGCAAAACTTGACACCCAAACGAGCCGACCATGTATTTGCTCAGCGGTAAATTAACATAAGCCTAAGCGTAACAAAAGGGGTAACTCGAAAATGTAATTTCCCCGGAGGGTTAGGTACTTACCTGACGGGGAGATGTAGTTCCCCGACCTCCTTTGGAGACAGATACGAACAATACTAGTGCAGATCGCAGCGCGAGCGGTGTGGTACCACGAATATAAATTAAGCCAATGCATGCCCTTTGTCCTCTGATTAAGTGTCGTTGCTGAGGTACACTTTAGATACCAGCAGCTGGGAGGGGAAGGGCTAGTGTGTAATTTAGGAAACTTCGCTCGTGAGCTGTCCTTCCATTTTAGGCGGGGATCGTATTGTTCGTATCAGTCTCCAAAGGAGCTCGGAGAACTACATCTCCCCATCAGGTAAGTACTTAACCCTCCGGGGAAATTACATTTCTCCTTCACTCCTTTTCCGATATTCACAATACTAGTGCAGATTTTTGGTAGCTACTGGCATAATAATTTAATTAATCTGAGAGTACACAAGCCACACAGGGGAAGTTCCCAACAACAACAACAACAACAACAACAACAACAACAACAACAACAACAAAGCATATTTAATGTATATCAAACAAGTCTTAACAAGTTAAGTGTTTAACACATCTTGCATAAAGGCAGTCCGATCTGGACGATTAAGGTAATGTTTTTCAAATACTTTCACCGAACTCCAATTACCTGCTGCCACCATTAAATCTAATGACAGTCCTGCTGCTGCCGCAGTTGAAGTAGAGGCACTCCTTGTAGAACGTCCCGTAAATTCTAAAGATATTCCGGCCATATGGGTTATTTGTGTTAGCCAAAGTGAGACAGTCTGACTAGAGACGCTGTCATAGGGAGCAATATAAGAGACTAAAAGGTTATGGGCTTTCCGAATACTAGCTGTACGCTGGGTGTAAGCCTTTAAGATTCTTACTATACAGATGGTGGTATCTTGTGGATATGCTGGGAGATAGAATCTCCTCGGTGGGTGACCAGGTCTAGAGTTCTTCACGTGCTCTGGGGTTGTAAATTCCCAAGCTTCCACTTCGGCCAGACAAAAGTCAAGATCCAAAGCTGCCAATTCATGAGCTCTTGCAGTTGTAGTAAGAGCTAGTGAAACGGTGAGCTTGAAGGTAAGCATCTTTAGTGGAATCTTTTCTAGTGGTTCCTGGTCTTTTCGGAAATCCAATACTCCAGTGACATTCCAAGAAGAGCAATACTTTGGTTTAGGGGGTTTTGCTTTGAAAACTCCTTTCATAAACCTGGATACAACTGGTAATCCGCCCAGTGCGACTGAACCAATAGGATCGTGAGCTTGGGATATTGCAGATCTGTATACGGCAATGGTACGATACTCCAGATCTTTGTCTTTCAGCAGACCAGCCAGGAATGAAAGGACTGTAGTCACAGGTGCTGAAAGGGGACACCACCCACGGTCGGTACACCAATCTGTCCACGCTCGTCTGGGACCTGCATATCTCGTTCTGGTGGACTCACTCCATGAGGACAGGAGGATCTCGAAAACGTCTGATGAAAAACCTGCTGTTTCGAAGCGTCTCCGGATACTGGCCATACAGTCAGGTTTAGGGTTGCCCACAGGGGGCGATGGGCCTGTAGATCGAAAGGAAGGTATAACAGAGCCCTCGAGGTTGGCAGCCGCAGAGGGTACTCTACCAACATCTGTGCTAACTGTTGGAACCAGGGTTGGCTGGGCCAGTTCGGTGCTATCACCAAGGCTGACGTTCTGCTCTCCCCGATTTTTCCTCACTACCCGAAGGAAGTTCACAGGGGGTGTATGAGACTGTTCCATCTGCTCCAATCTTGAAGAAAAGCATCGACTGCTATTGCCCCCGGATCCGGGAATCTGGAGACATAGTTCTTGACTTGGTGAGATAGCCTCGATGCAAACAGATCGACATCCGGGAGATAAAAGCGATCTACCATTTCCTGGAAAACACTGGGATCCAATGTCCATTCCACCCTGGGGTTGGAATGACGAGAAGCTGCGTCAGCTTCGCTGTTAAGGATTCCTGGGATATGTGTTGCTGTCACCCAGTATCCCTTCTTGAGGACGTAGGACAAAAGTTCCAGAGCCACCGCTGATAGAGATGGGGAATGAGTTCCGCCTCTTCTGTTGATATACGCCACCACTGTGTTGTCGATGCGTAGGTGAATGTGCGCTTGCAGTGTTGTTCGATTCCTTGTGAAGGTCTGGATTGCAAGGTATGCTGCTTTGAGCTCTAGTACACTAATGTGGAGCCGGGATTCCTCTGGGCTCCAATGCCCCCCAATGGATGTGTTGTCCGCTGATGCCCCCAGCCCAGCAGAGATGCATCGGTGTGAATCATCAGATCGAACGGCGGGCATCTGAGATGTTGGGCATTGGTATTCTGGGGTTCTGGGACAGCCACCACTCTAGATCCCCCATAGCCTCTTGTGACTTGTAATCGGTGACTTGGTTATTGTAATTCTCGGCCCCCATTGATGAGGTGGTCGTGGGGAAGCAAAGGGAATCCTGTAACCTGAAACTGTCTGAAGAACCCAACAGTCCTGGGTAATAATTTTCATATTCTCGAAAAAATGAACTAAACGACCAGACGAAGTTTTTATACAAGTCACAGGTGTTAGGATGGGGAACAGGTAGTCATAAATGACTGGGTTCCTGCTGGGTTGGTGGATTGGAGGGACGTAAACGCTTGGCCTGGATGTACCTGAACGGAACTAACTGAGCTTGGCCTGTTGCCGGGAGTCGTCGTGGAAGCTTCTGTTGTTGTTGCCACCACGAAAGGGCTGAAACCTTGGCTGGTGGGTTGGGCGATTAAACGATGTTGGTTTAGCAGTAGAGGTACTTATCACCTTTCTTGGAGTTGAAGTGTGATCATGTTCATCCTTGATCTTCTCATGGAATTTATCTGGGAACCGGTGCTTGTCGGTTGGAATCCCTTCTTTAAGCGTACGCTTCCCAATATCGGTGAGAAATTCACTGAAGCGCCGTTGCCGCCAGTTGTTTAGTCCAACATGGGCATTTCCCAACATGATCAGTGCATGCTCAAGGTAGTCCTTGATAGTGTCAGGGTCTGGGCCCTCTCCCTCTTCTGCAGGGGCATCAAGGGCCGTAAGTGCTGCGAGCAAGGCCCTCGTCAAAAGCCAAGACATCTTTTGTCTTTACATTGCCATGATGTTTGCGCAAAGCTTCTTGGATGCCAGCCTCTAACTTAGGGGATATCAGAAACGAGTCCGTATCCTTCATGGTGGGATATGACTGGAGTAATTCCAGCCACTTTTCTTTTGAAAGGGCTGTTGAGAATGCTTTCTTTGAAAGCTCGACGAGATCATTTGAAATGCTGGTTGACGATTCCTTGTTATAGAATCTTTCACTTCTCGAGGTGGCTGGAGAAGGCTCCGTTGGGCTATATCTGCTTGGGGGCCCTGTTCAGCGATATGCCGGGGTTGAAAACCCGCGGATGCGACAAAAGAAGTAAGCATAATTGGCAAGGTTTTTGACACAGTTTCGGCCACAATTTTCTCAATTTGACCGCGATCTAGAGCTTCTCCCTTGTCTCCAATGCCCGCCTGGTGGTACGCGTCATCTGGAATAATGTTGCTCTAAAGAGCAACAAAAGAAAGAAGACGGTCATTGACACGTACCTTCATGCATCTAAACATGTGATTGATGTTTCCTCGAATTTATGGCTTAAATTATGAATAAAAAATTTCAAATATACACAGTATACCAGTATAATCTACTTACAGTTCACTGGGAATCCTCAGATATGATTAAATGTCTCCAAACCTTATGAATAATTCACTTTTTTGCGATAAAAACTCGGTGTGGTTGACCGAAGCACGCCACGAAAAAGAAGAGGACAAAGCGCATGCGTTGGTTTAATTTATATTCGTGGTACCCAGATTGCTCGCGCCGCAATCTTCACTAGTGTGAGTATCAGTCGGATGAGGAGTGAAGGAGAATCACGGGCCACCGTAAACAAGATTGGTCTCATTACATCCCATAGGTGTCACGACAAAAACAAAAAGGCGCGGCAAGATTTACGATTTCATAAGTTTATCTATTCCTTCAATTTCAACGTTTAAAAATGAATTGAATCAATGAAATAAGTGTCCAAACGGTAAAGATGACTCGCACCAAGCGATTTTGTACTCAACTCTATTGTTTACAGACAATTAAAAGGGTTGGGAAACTGACGTTTCGAGCGACAGCCCTTCGTCGGGAGGGCCTTTGCTCGAAACGTCAGTTTCTTTATTCTTAAGTTCTGGCTATTTTCCAGCCCTTTTGATTATCTACAAGTTGTTCAAAACTGCCGACTCAGCACTCTACTTTTATCTATCTATTGTTTACGTTTGTTTCAAATTGCCACATGCCGCCCTGCATCATCTTTCTTTCGGTACTTTTTCCAGACAAAACGGAAGAATTTCAAAACATGAAAATAACTTTGAACAATCGGTTAAAACATTGTCATGATGGAATTGACAAGAGAACGGTGTAAAGCTTGTCCGTTTTACGAAACCTTGAATAATACTTCGACCAGCCCTTGAGACAAGATGTTGGAACGTCACAGGAACACTATGTTTACTTTGCTAGTGCGATTTTTTCTCAATAAATTAAACGTTCTCCAGATTGGAAATGGACTTTATCAAAAGTTCAAATCGATAGACATGCATAGATGGAATCGATAAGTGACTTGTATGTACCACAGGATATTTTGGGATCTGAATCTGAGACCGAATGTCCGATCGTTGTTTTGGTCCCCCGTCGGGGAGCATCACCCCGCTGTTGGGGAAATCTTAGCGTCGCCAGTGAACCACTTTGCATTTGCCGTGGCCCTTTTCCTTTTGCCGTGACACTTGTGGGGACTTAGTTGGCGATCATAAAGGCCATTGGATGACAATAGTTTAATTCCAGGAATGCTAGTAACTGCTATGCACTCACTGCACTGACTAAACGCACACCTGGATGATAAGTCTTGGCTGCTCATCAACAAAACGACAGGACATTTGGGTACTTTGTCGGTGATATTAAACAGTTGGATCCACAGTTATGGCAAAGTGTGCCATAATTTTCATTTTGCTGAGTCTTTTGAATCATCAGTGTTGGGCTGCGATTCCTCGTTTCTTTCATGGTAGGCCTCGTGGAGGTATGCTCGGAGCACCAAATATCGACCATGACGTGAAGCTACCAGAAGAACTGTGGTTCACGCAACGCCTTACCCATTTCAATGATGCTAATAAGGTAACATGGAAGCAACGTTACTGGTATAATTCGACTTTCTGGAAGCCTGGTGGCCCGGTTTTTATCATGATTGGAGGAGAAGGAGAAGCCAATCCAGTGTGGCTGGTCGAGGGAACGATGATGCAGTACGCTAATGAATTAGGGGCCTTCACATTTCTGCTTGAGCACAGATTTTATGGAAAGAGTCATCCGTTAAGGTATTTATAGTTGTTATCTTGAATAACTTCTATGTAAATCTATCTTCCAGGGAATTGGTAGGACTCCCACTGAAGGTGACAGTGGTTCCACTACAGGAGGAATTGTCCCCTTGTCGTTTGAAAGTGTTCTTAAAAGCCCAAATATATATATTTATACGATAAATTTCATTCTTCGTGCATTTTCATTGGTTGTTATCCATGGTCTATTAAAGAACAGATGCACAGATGGCATCAGTAAAATGGTAAACCTATCTCAACACTCCTCATATTTTTCATAAGCCAATGCTTCATTTGGATCGTGGATCACGCCAAAAAGCTGCTTTCATGTTTTCCGATGCCCTGAAAATTCCCCATAAGCGTTCAATCATCATTTCAAATATTTTGTTCTATTGTTTTATTAGTTTATTGTATAAAACAAGTAGAATTCATTTTTCCATTGTCTGTTCAGTTACAAATGCACAGATGTCACAACATGGTAGGAACATCATTGACCCATGAGGTGATAGACCCACAGGTTGTGATGTCATCTGTGCATCTATAACTGAACAGACAATGGAAAAATGAAATCTATTTGTTAAATATGATGTCATTTACCAGCTGAGATGTTCATACTGGAAAATGATATTTTTGAGGTCTCAATAACAGCTATTGGCCAAGGGCTGCAACTGAGAACAAAAAAATCTTTTTTTGTATGGACTGAACAAAATGGTAAATAACATATTTATTTTTTTATTCTGCATTGCAATAAAACCCTAGTAGCTGGAAGTCAAAAGAAAGTGTAAGATTTCAGAATTTCCTTTTGTGTTTCATCATTATTTTGTAAGAAGATCATTGAAGTGTTTTAAGCTACTTGAAAAAGCAAAAAACTAAAAAAACACAAAATAAAAACTGAGGGGAACACTTTTTGGTAAGTTTTGGTAAGAATTAGTCTGTCAACCATGATCAGATACATGTACATGTATCATAAAAAACTGCCCACTGCTGTATACTGTAACCAATCAAATAGAGGCATACTCAGCATTCAGCCTACTCACATTTAAGAAAAAATAAATATATATTAATGTGCTATTTAACAATTAGAAGTCCTCATCAGCAAAACATTTTCTGGAGGTCGTAGTAATGAACCAAGGCTATAGAATGATGGTTACCATTGAGACTGTGAGAAAATAGTTTGCAATATGAACCAACCAAAAATAGTAAATAACATGATTGTTTATTTTTTTAATTCTGCCTGAGATTTTTTGTTCAGTTGCTTGATTGCCCATTTACATGTAATTCTTTATAGTGTAAATCCTCTCTTTTTCTCATTCACCTGGAGAAGATAATAATATCTGCTTTTGTCATGGTATTCTTCATAGGAGTCTAATATTTTGTTACTGTTTCTAAAAAGCTTTATGTTAAGAAATAACCATTCTTAAAATGTTAATTTCCAAATTGAAATCAATCCACTGTACATGTAACGGCAAAAATATATCAATTACAGAAAGTGGTCAGGGCAGATATCACAAAACATCTGCCCACTGCTGTAGCCAATGAAATTTCAGCTGTCTACAGGTGCTGTTAGTGGCCTTACAATACATTTGGTACTTAATTCTCTGGAAAGTAATATTCACTTAAACATTACAAGGTCATCAAATCAATTGGGGTCTTTACTTAAATTGGATAATTATATTAGCTCCTTTGATGTGATGGTAAGGGCCACCCCTCATGGGTCCAGTGTTGGTACAGGAGAAACCTGCAATGCATGGTTTGGAGAGTCAGACTAATTATACTCTCCCTGCATGTGACTAAGGTAACTTCAATCACAAACCTTCACTAAATCAGGAATCAAATCATAGTTACAGTCTACCACTGTACTACCAGCACTCCTGTAAATTAAATTAGCAGTTGACATCTTACTAATTACCATACCTGAGCTTGTGATTCTAATCAAAATCCAAATGGCAAATGGCTCACCAGCTGACCAAATGGTAACCTTATGAACAATTGCTGCTGCTGCTAATCTTAACTGTAGTACAGTATAAATTACCTGAATTAGTTTCATCATGTGTAGCAGCTGCTTGACTGATGTGAACATACTTTCAGTGATGTACATATACATTTACCCATATTGGAGTTACCCCCCAAAAGTCCATTTATTGGAATTGGCAGTTAGATGACCTTGTTATATAGTTTGCTGGAAATTACACAAAACAAAATGATAGTCATAGTTTTAGGTTTAATTTCCATTTGTGTTAAAGCCAGGTTTTCTTGGCATACCTGATATATGAACAAACTAGTTTTTGGTGCAAATGCAGGAAACAGAGACTACATTACCTTGAAAACTTATTTTTAAAAGAATACAAAGCTTGGAGATTAAAAGAAACCAAATAGGAATGAAATTACTGTACATGTTTAAACTTGAGTAACCTTGTAGGTCCATTGAATGTGTCCCAACTTAACAGAAAAAAGGCAATTAAATCTTTTCAGGGGTGGGAAAAATACAGGGAACTAAGGATACCGTATTTACTCGAGTAAGCGCCTCCCTTAAATGACCACTTCCCCCAAGTTAGCGCATCCTCCAAATGAGCGCCGGACATGACAGCAGAATTACTAATTAGTGCTGCCTTTCGAGGCGCCGCAACGCTTACAATATTCCAGTAAATACCGTAACTAGTATGTTTGTTTTTAAGGTCTCAGGAAATTTTTTGATGATCAAACTGCGGAACGCCATGGACTCAGAAAAACTCTGAGTTCCAGACGGGACTCGAACCCGCAACCTTCTAAAAAAAATTCAAATGTTTGTTTTTGTTAGCAAATTGGCCATTTGCATTTGCACGAACCCTAATTGACACTCGTATTCTCTTATTTCTGAAAATCTGAGAAAAGTTGCTTATACCTGGCAACTCTCAGGATCTCGACGGCAGTTTACCGATGTGGAAACTCATTTTTCGATTTCCTGATTCCTATCAATAATATTCCAATACATACCTGGTATTAGGAGATTGTTGATAGAAAGCGGGAGATCGGGATATGAGTTTATAAATCGAAAAACAAGGTCTCCCGACGAGATCGAGAGAATTGACAGGTATGGTTACTTTCATACATATATTGTGTTATAATTGTCACTGCAAACCTTGGGCTGATACATATTTAGTGCAATGATCAAGTTCAGGTACTTGTGGTTTGTCTTTAACAGTTCTTTAAAACTAATCTAAAAAGTCACAGAAAACCAGAGAAATAACTTTTTTTTTTTTCCATAGTAACATGACTGTGGAAAGTTTACAGTTCTTGAATAGTGAACAAGCTCTAGCAGATTTAGCAGCATTCATGAAGGCAATGACCTCTCAGTTCAAGTTGAACGAAAGTAAATGGGTTTGTTTTGGTGGATCATATCCAGGCTCTTTATCTGCGTGGTTCCGACTGAAATTTCCTCATCTAGTGGCAGGTATGCTTTCGATGATTTCTTGTAAAGTTAACAGAGAAAATTGGGTATACAGACCAAAAAGTAGTAGGGTTGTGAATGAGCTGATGGTTTGAAATGCTGGATTTCAGTAGTAAATTCCATATATCCTGGAATTACAACACTAAACTATGAATAGCAGTCTAAACTATTCTCAACTTCAATATGTCTAATGTTATTGCAGTTTACCTGTTGCATATAAAATACTGATAGTATTTTATATGCAACAGGTATACGGGCTGCGATATACGGCCAGCTATACGGCCAGCTATACGGGCTGGGATTGGCGACGGATCCACCAGCAGAAGACTCAAGGAGTCCTACTCCAACCAGTGGTATCACCTGCATCCCGTGGTCAATAAGTCACACGTCTAAAACTGGAACCTTTGTTAATTAGTAAAACTGCCGTCGTGGAACACAATTTGCATGGTACATACTTGCCGCAGTCGTTGTCCCCTTATAAAACTTAAAAACCGACAAACGGTTAACATGAACCACTGGCTCTTGCGTCATCAGCGTCAAGAAACAAGGAAGAAAGAAACAAATGGCGAGGGTAAATAGCAGAACTAAACTAGGGATAGGGCGAAATGATAAAATAATAGCAATTAAGGCGTCAGAATTCGCGCCTGGGCTATTTAAAGGACTAGAGATAGAAAATCCCCTGGTAACCAAATCTGGTGTACTCATAATTGCAACAGAAAATACGGTTAGACGATATCTTCTTTTATTGTAACCATGCTAAATAGATTTAGATTAGCTTTTTCAGTAGGGAATTCTAAACTACTGAGGGGGTGTGGGATTTATATAGCGTGCCAGCTGACTGGCTGCCCTTTGTTAGACAGTTAATGCGTAAAAGTGTCGTGTAATTGATGGCTTAGCCTTATCGGATTTATTTTTCTTAGGTGCCGTTGCGACAAGTGCCCCAGTGTTGGCTAAGATAGACTTCCAGCAGTACTTGGAAGTTGTAACTGCCTCTTTACAGACTACTGGGAAGACGTGTACTGAAAATATCGCTAATGCTACCACGAAACTGCAGTCAATGTTAATGAGTGAAGAGGGGCGCCACCAACTTTCTGACAAATTCAGGTTTGTCCACACCACTGGTTACGAACTTTTTTCGGTCGGTGCACCTTGAAACCTTTTAGTCTTTCACGCGTGCCGAAGTATTTTATGCACAAGTTAAGGCCTGACTAAACTACAAAACATTCCTGCGGAAACGTTTGACTTCCACCCATGTTTCGTGGTTTCGCAACACGACAAAATATGGATCGTGTACATGTTAATCTTGGTTTTAACGGAAGCAATAATAGACAGACCAGCTTCCAGGGACACAAAATGATTTTTCGTTTCTAGTGGCTTTAAAACTCTGATGTACATAGAAGATCCGTATTTCACTTGAGGCTTAAGTAGGAAACCTTCGTGACGAAAGCCTGATTCTTCTGCAACAATGTTCTTTAGCTTAGCTAGGCCTTTACAACGGTTTAATTTCTAAAGTTAGGGTCTCCATTAATAAAACAAAAGAGAAAATTTAATGTTGAAGATCATGCGGTAATGTCATTTTCTAGACTATGTGAACCGTTAACCGACAATGACGATGATATATCAAACTTCGCTTCAAGCCTTGCTGGTAATTTTATGGGAGTTGTTCAATACAATAAGGACAACAGGAAATTTGAGGTACGCTGGCCGACAAAATTGACCTAGTTATAACTTTCACATAACAATAAATTTTGGGTAAAAGTCGGATACTGGTATCTTTTAGTGGAACGAGTGATAGTCCTTTACAATAATTCTCGAAAATTTACTTTCACTTAATATATCCCCATTTCATGTGGTCGAGTGTACATTGGCCAGTATTCCCTGAATATACCCTTCACTTCGTCGGCATTACTCTCCATATAAGTACAGAACTCGTGAGCACGCTCTCGGCGATGCCCTTTGTAGCTCAGCTGGCAGAGCACTGCGCTAGGTTGACATGGGTTCGATTCCCAGCCGGAAGCCACTAGAGTATATGGTTGTTCATAAGACGGATACTGGTCAATTGTTAGGATTTTCCCGTTGATTAAACAATCCTTGCTCTGAACAGTGGGTCCCAGATGTGAACGTTTCCTTTTTTGTGTACGTAAAAAAGAGCCGTTCATCAAATATTTCCTCTTTAAAACCTGTGGTTTGGAAGCAAGACATCATTTAGATAGTCAAAAGGTTTGGTAAACTGCCGGAACTTAAGAATGCTTAAACTGACGTTTCGAGCGAAGGAACTTTGTCAGAATGAAAAGTTGACGTTTCACTCCGATGAAGGGCCGTCGCTCGAAACGTCAATTTAACCATTCTTAAGTTCCGGCAGTTTACCGAACCTTCTGACTGTCTACAAGCTGTTCAGTACTACCGACGTAGCACTCTAATTTTTATATCATTTAAATAGCATGTGCTACGACCATTTCCTGCATCTAAAAAGGAGGGGGACTTGATTTTCCTTAGTCTTTCCCTTGGTTGTGCCGCTGATTTATCTCTTAATGAGAGGCATGTAAAAACATGATTGGCCAAGGCTTCAACGCTGAAGTGTGAAGCTTCCCGTGGGTTGGCGATACTTCAATTACTTTGGGTCCAAACCGGAGATCCAGTTAAATTATTGTCGATACATTGAAGGATATCATGTTAATTGTTCATCGACTGGTAAGTAGATGTACGTAGATTTATTAATCTGCTGGGGTAGCTAACTATCCAATGTCCATGATAATTTTCAGGGAGCGGTCGGTACCAATATGACGATCGATGTTGTTTGCAAAATCATGAATAATGAAAGTTTGGATGATTTGTCAAAATACGCTAAGGTGAATAGCCTGATTCTTGATAGCTATGGCGAGAAGTGCCTGGATGTCAAGTATTCGGATATGGTTGAAGACTTAAAGAAAACGTCGTGGAATAGTTCTGCTGCGGAGGGAGGTAATTTTGGATTTATTTTTAACCCAGACCTCGAGACCGTTTATTTACCGGGGACTGGTTGCGTAAAGAGGTGGTTTACTTTAATCGTGATTAGCGCTTAATTTTAGCCAATCAGGATCAGAGAATTTAATTATGTTTCAATAATCCGACGGATGATTAAATTGTGATTAAAAGCTTTATATAAATGGGCTCAGAAATTCTTGGTCATGGTAGATTTTAAATATGAACACTAAAAGCTTGTTTACACATCTAAATTTCCTTCCGATATACGGATTTACTAAAAAATTAGAGTTCTGAAAATTTCAATACATGGTGCTACAGTTTTGTTTAAAAAATACGTACCTATAGAAGCTTTCGTGATATCTCGTGCAGTATCGAGTATTCTGCACTTTCTAAGCTTTCGAGGAAGTTAGTCAGCTAGGTTAGACAGGACTAAAAGATTAGAGCTAGCTATTTTACAAATAGATTTCCTAATCAGGATGAAGGGTAGACGTACTGGAGGATTTCACTGTGTTCCGGAGAGGTTTCGCGAGTATATCCACTGGCAGACCCAGGATTTGTCACCGGTGACGAAACGTCATTTTTGCTAAAAGGGGTGTTTCCCTTCTGGGAAAATTCTTTATATTGTCAGACCAGTATTTCCTGTACTTAAAGCTTTTATCAAAATCTATAGTTTTAAATTACATATTTTAACACTATGACATGAAATATGTGTGGCACATAGTTCGCAACCCTTTCCTAATCTTCCAGATTGTGCAGCTGAACAAGTTTGCATTATTGCGTGCTAAGAAAGTAACTAGTTTAGTCGCAAAATTTATTAAGAGCTATATATTACATTTTTAATGGTTCAAATGAGGGTCGAGACCTTTGGGCCTTCCCCTAAGTGATCCACTGAAATCGTAACACAAGATGTATAGCGGCCCGATAAATAATGTGTCAGCGTTTCCTAATTGAAGTATTTCTTGGCTGAAGGTGCCTTCATACAATACATCAAAGTTTGCAAACATGGGTTGGAAAACCAAGTTTTCCTGTGTGAATGTTCCCAAAACAGTTAGCCAGGATGATTGTTGACTGTGTGTTTGTTTATCTTGTGCAACGCCGTCGAGAGTTTGGGAACAAGAAGAGCAAGTTGCCTTAGGTCCTCATCTTGTGGGGGACCCCTAAAACTTTTGAACTTTGAGTTTTTAGTGCAATGAAGATAGAAGACATTGGGATAGAAGACCCCAAACGATCGCATTTATAGTTTTTAAGTCTATTTTACTCGAGTCCGTGCTTAGATTGGTCAGTTGAAATATATGGATATTAGATCGTCCTTTATTTTTTTCTTTGAAAAAAGTGCAATTCGTGCTTTTGAAAGACTTCTTTAGTCCGATGGTACTTAACTCTTAACCATGAGTGTTTTTGTTTGCTGGCATGCTTAAACATAACCTTATTACGCATGTGACGTCATCAGATACACCATATCGATATTTTGCTCGGATCCCACTAAGCCTCTCACGTCACTTATTATGTGAATACGCCTCAACCTGTATGAGTTCGTCTCTTGGAGTCGCATTCATGACCTCGCTTTTCAGCCAAGTACCGTACCCTGCATCCACTGTAGCTTACATCTAATGATTTACGGCAATGGTGGGCAAGGTTGGGCACATGTGTCACAACTGATATGCAAGATATTAGACCCCGGCACGCTGATCTGTGTACTCGTTAAATTTCGAGTAAAAATTGATTGACTTGCGACAAACGTGCATGTTTGTTAAGCTTGAAAGATGAAAAAAGCAATCGCTATCTAATGACCTGAGTATGCAGTAAGAAGAAAACCGAATGCGTCCCCCCCAAGGACTTGAAGACTTGAATCCACCTTTCGCTACAAACAACACAAATTCAACTATCTTGGGTTCCCCATCTTAAATTTTCTTGTTATCCAAGGACCATGGAAAACCGTGGATGAGGCACGGGTCTGTAAAAGTGCTTGCGCATATTAATACTGACCTGGAACAAGCAAATGGTTGGCAACCCGTGACTTACAGTGTACTAAGTCCAAACTGGAAGTCGATCGAACTGCCATCTCGGAGTACTTGGTTCCAGCGATTATTACTTCATATAGCCAATTGTAAATAGGGACTTGCTTACAAATATAGTCTTGAATTTTGAATAATTCGTGGAAATATGTGCCAATATTTTCGTGCCTCTTGAAGAAGTCCTTTTTCTTGTTTTTCTTGTTTTTTTCCATGTTTATACATTGTCTTTATAGGGAGACAGTGGATGTATCAGACTTGCACTGAATTTGGTTTTTACCAGACAAGTGATTCCTTCAAGCAACCTTTCGGAAACCTTTTCCCTTTAAAGTAGGTTATTCTAAACGGGACTTGTTTAAAAGGTTTTTTAAAACGCATTTTTAGTACCCAGGACACTCCGCGGCGCCAGTAAAAAAACAGCTGGGGTTTAATTCCAAATATCCCAGTTAATTTAAAATCAGTTGCACACAGTGACAGGGAAGAATGCAATTTACAATGTGTTCCAATTTTTTTTGGTCAATCCCTTGTAGTTAATTCAGTTTTTCATAACTGTGTGTACATCTACTTACATAGGAATGTGTGTGAACGTATATGCACTACACATATGTATTTCTGCATGCTTATGTATATGTATTTACGAACGTATGTATATTTTCTTCTCACCAGTATGTATGAATATATATATATATATATTTGCACAGTGCGTAGAAGAAAATGCTACCCTATTAAAAATTGTAATGGTTGTAATTCAGAAATCACTGGTTTTACAACAGATAATTTGTAAAGGATATTAACGAAGCATGACTAGGGTGGTGTTTTTTTGGCAACCACTGTATATATATATATATACATCTATACATCTATACATCTATACATCTATACATCTATACATCTATACATCTATACATCT
>JBAHVQ010000240.1:666401-681479 GCA_036872915.1 Nanipora kamurai | reverse complement strand
AAACACCATTTCCTCTTGCGATTTATGCTTCATCCCTCACACACGGTTGTTTGCATAGGAACGGATAAATGGCAAATTCTTAGTTTGATCGCCGAATTCTTGAAACAAGGATGAAACACAGCTACCAAGAAAGGAATATTTTACCTCACACAATGAGCCATGCAATTTCCGGAGAAAGGGTTTGAATTATGACGTGTTCGCATTTATGCCAACAACGAGGGGGATTTACTTTTCCCAGTACCGCGTCACTGAGCTCTTTGCTTGCATGTCTCTTGAATCACTAGTCTTGGCACCGTAGTTAAGTTTGTAATAATTTATTTCTTGTAAACTGGGCGCCGTTGTGATCAAACAAGATTGACTTCAGCAGGCGAATGGTAGAAACCCTTGCTCCGTCGTAATATTTCTAAACAAAACTTTAGATAGGGAGAGTTCAAGAAATGATAAACACGAATTTCAAGGACTGGGTAGTGATTTTAATATTCGCCTGTGATTGGAAGAACTATGAAGAGGACAATATTCTAGGACGAATATTTTTTTTATGACCACAAATAAACGACGCTATTGCTTCCGGTACTTTTTTTGGAGCTGTCTCGGTTCGGTTTAAACTAGACCGCCTTAAATCTTTCCTGTCCGAGGACTTCCCCTTGACCAGTAAAATCGTCTGGCGTTAGCCAGAGGTGAATACTTAAGTCTCCGTAGGTCACTGAGGACTTATGCGGAAGGAAGGAGTTAAGTGTGAACGCTAACCTAGCGTAACAAGAGTAACCGCGTACCCAGGCGCCAACCTCGTACCCAGGGTCTTTTCTTCGTTCCTCTGCCCCGCTGTGAAAAGATCCGGTTATATTAAAGCAACAGGACTACCAAAATCTGGTGGTGACAAATTCTGTTTGATACAGGACATGAAGGGTTTGTAGCGTTATGTGGCTCAATTTTTCTGATCACCTACGCCTACGCAAAATATTGTCACAACCGGATTTTGGTAGTCACGTGACTTTAATATACCAGGGTCTTTTCACAGGTGGGCAGAGGAGCGAAGAAAAGACCCTGGGCCAGTGAGCTCTAACTATATATGGAGAGAGAACTCCAGTCTATCGGCCAGGGAAAAAGTGAAGCCAAATATGGCCGACATGGAGACCAATTTCGTACGTCAGTTCCAGTCCTTTACACGACTTTTACGGATTGGTTGGGCTTCGAAACATTTACAACCACGGAAAATTAGTTCAACAGAAATGATACCAGAAGAATTTTCCATGACCGAGTATTTTAAAAGATTCGGAGATGCTCTGTGGCCTACAAGTGTGCTACGCCGTCTAAAAATGGTAAACAACCGGTAAAAAGAGATACAGCACCCTGAATTACAGAAATTCATCTTGGCGCTGATACATTTCGACGCAGTTGAATCTTCTTCGTTTTCCGCCAATGTTTCGATGCATAAGAACCGACGACTTTTATGTGCGCTAATTCTAGAGAATCAGTTTCATTCGACCACGAACAACTGGTTGGCAAGAATTTAGAAAAAGTATCTGACAAACTATTAGTGAAAGTGAATGTCGCGAAGGGGAGCCGAACTGGGGTGAAGAAATCGGTGTTTATATCACGTAAGTTTGTGGGTAACAATTTTCTTCTATTCGATTTCATTAAAACGGATTGTTAGATCTCATAAGTTAGTTGAACACGTGTAACAACTCCTTCCGTATTTATATACACAGTTTGAAGTCTTAAGCTTGCATCTAGGTCCTGGTGTAGAAGTCTTTGCTCATGTACAAAATCACTGCGCCGTTGCAATGCGAAAGTTTGTTATTAGTTTCATATTCTGTCCAACGCCTCCATGATTACAATACTATTTCCACGAATGACCTGAAAAAGAATCACTTAGCTTGAAATGTATACACACGCATTCTTAAAATATTTATTTCGCTTACAGTATAAAGGGATGCGGACAAATATACATCTTTGTCTGTGCTAAAGCGAACTCAGATGCGATTTTGTCTGGGTTATTCAAATGATATACACTGTAGCGCTAATTTTTTCGCATTAACCGTTTAACCCGCACATTTTCAAACCCGTTAACGCCCAGTGCCTGATAACAAGACACTACGACAAAAGAACAAAAGAAAATTTAGTCATTTGGGGATCAAGCGGCAATCGTACATACATGAACAATTACCGGGTAAAGGGTTAATGTGTACATTAATGGCATACAGTTAAGGGTGTAGTAGAAACGGATTTGTCATAGCTTTATAAGTTTCCTCATTATTTCTTATTATTTGAAAAAGAACTCCTCCAAATCATTGTAAACACTGTTTGTAGCTGCTACAATCAGCAAGTTAATGGTGGTAGAAAGATAGAATCCGGTCATTCAGGTTACATAGTTTAACACTGCATGTTTACAGTAAATAGTTTGAATCCGGGTTTGGTAGAATTAATGATTACGTGTTCATCCGGATTGTTGCTCAAAAAATTCATGTTTTTGTCTGACGTTTTGGTTTCCTGTGCGGAAACCATCTTCAGAGACGTGAATGGTGACGGTTGGAAAAAGATTTTTCAAGTTGCGTCGGCGATACGTAAACTTGTTTGTCTGCGTGGGCATTGGTGGATGGTTTCCGTACAGGAAACCGAAATGTCAGACAAAAACATGAATTCTTTGAACAACAATCCGGATGAACATGTAATCATTAATACTGCATGTTTACATAGCCAGAGAAATAGGTTTGCGGTACTCATTCGTGTCATAATACAGCGTCATGAAATCATTTCTAAATGCTTGGAATATTAACAAAACTGGCATCTTATTCAAATTTAATGAATGAATGCTAAGATGCAGTGCTGCTATACTAATTTGGAGAGTTGTATCTTTGGGGGTACACAAAGCAAAATTAGACATTTTTAAAGTTTTGATGTGATTAGTTATTGTGAAAAATAATCCCAGAGAGTACCAATTTGGGGTTCATTACCATTCTGAGGTTGGCTATTCCTATATGTTCAAAGGAAGCACCCACTAATGCTACCAGAGAGGGTTGTGGAACTGTTATCACTGAGTTCAACTAGCCACAGGTCTACAAGTGAACTGGAACTACCAAACTTACCACCATGCCAACATTGTGCTTCTCATTGGATGATACACCTTCCACAGCTTCATCGAGGACAATGTTCATGAAAGGATCAAAACCACGAAGAACACCAGTGACATGTCGTCCACCATTGAGCTTAACTATGTAACCAGGCCAAAAATAGTAAATTCACAAGCTTCAGAGAAAATTTTAAGATTAACCTACACTGCTAAAGTCAACTAAAAAATGACTTGAGTACTGGGATTGAAATTCACACCTTTGGGTTTCTACAACACTGCTCTTAGACTACCAGTTGAGCTATCAAGTTTACTGGCAAAGCTGCAAAAAAATTGGCTTGACTTGAGTCAAGTTCCCATTTTCGAGTTCCCACTTTGGGAGTTGAAGCCCCACTTGAGTCAATTCAGTTTTTTTGAGTAGACTTGAATAGAATTTGGTAGTGTTGGTAAATCATGAAATTTCCTCTTTATGATCCCATGCCCTTGGGATGATTCTGAAATTGAACTGAAACACTAGAGATCCTAACAGATAAGCAATAAGCTGTCACAAAAATATCTCCTACACTAAAGTTGGACAGATGAATGTTAGTGTAGTGATTTGAGAACCCAAAGATGCAAGTATTAATCCTGCTTGTGTCTATTTGATTTTTTTCTCAAATTGGTACAAGTGCAAGTTGCACAAAGGATGATGCACCATGCAATGCTTCAAAAATCTGTTGCTGCATACCCACAATTGTTTAGAAATGTGGAACTTGACTCTTCTTTATGCACCACTTTCTGTAGTGAAAGCATTTCAGGACTTAATGATTACTGGGTAAATTGCCTCTCCATACAGTTCCCTAGGAAACTTGTTCTGCAACATAATGGCAAAGCAAGTTTGCAAAGAAATTGCCAAGTACAATGCCATCTTGTCTCTTAATTCAATTCACTTGAAATTTTAAGCATTTCTCAATGAAAGTCAAGCTTTTGTAAGTATATGAAGAGATAGTGCTCTTTGCCTCCAAGTAGATAAGACGTATGTACACAGAATAGTTTGGCCAGGGTATAAATAAATACTGTATATAATTGACAACCATTTTTTACCACTCACTTGACAACTTCTTGTCCATGTACCTGTCAAGAAAGAGTAAAACTAGTAAGACCAACTGATTTTCAACATTAAAACTGTAAACTGTGCATATAGCAGGCCTCCAAATCTTATGTTTGTGTCTCAGGATTGAGGGGACTTGTAGAGAAGCAGCCTCTTTCGTGTCGCAGTTTCATCGATTCTACCGGCAATGACCTGCATTTACAATCACATCTCTTGATAAATAAACACCCAGAAAGTGAGATATCATAATAAAGTTGCACCTACTTTTTCAACTCGGGTGGATGAGCTTTACTCATGGCGATTGAAAAGGATGTATATGTTCACAATCACTTCGTCTTTTAGAGAACGAAAAGCGAACGTCCGAACGTATTGCGCCAGCGTCAAGTCGACCTGCGGTTCGGTTAAAAAGTTTAACAAAAACAATATGGCGCCTGCTGTTCGAGCAATAGAAGATAAAGTAGAGGGGTTATATGGAGTCCCAACTATTTTTCTTTAGTCATGCCTCACAAAAATCGGTGTGTAGTCTCGGCTATTATTAGCCGTCAAATTCATGGTCCTAACGCACGTCGAGATCTCACCATGATCAGAATGTTGATTGAAGGAAATGGAAAATACAAGAAAGTCTGGCAGAAATCTTCGAAATCAGCAATTTCGTACGAAGGGAATTTATTTTTCGATAACTTTACGACTTGTTACGATTTAATAGGACTTGCGGATAAACCCCGACTTCTTTATCGATTACCGAAGGCTCTTTCGAGAATTAAAATAGAAGCGTTGCTGGTCTTTGAAAGCCCCTTGGATCAAACGACTTTTGGCCACGTTAAAGGGTCATCCTACGGGAATGGCCCTTACTCGATTGGATTGACTGTGGACAACTATTTGAGAATAATTGATCCGAATTGTGGAAGGACGCTAGAACAGATTTACTTGTCTTCTCGTTGCAAATTTAAGTACTTATCATGGGAAACAGACCTGCAAAGAATTTTCATTAAATCTACCCTGTCTACCCAAAGGGCTCCAAGGAGTGGTATGTTTCGTGTACCAAGGAATGAGCGAACTAGCCAAGTTCTTCTTTACCTGGCTGTTCTTGCTGTCTCCCCATTGGAATTCCTCTGTGTTTTACCAATCAGCAAGTCTGTATTTGGCTTGGATATATGTAATGCAACCATAAGAAATGGCTTATTAATAGTGATGCATTTGAAAGGCAAATTGAACTTCTACAGCTTTGAAGATATTTTAAAGAACAACTTGATCCCATTAAAACTTGGAGACCATCTTGAGCACAGCAACAAGCTTGGTCTCCCAGAAGTGGATGAGTTTACAAGTGGTATTGTTGGTAGTCTCCCCATTGGCCTTCCAGTGAATGTTTGTCTTTCTGCAAAACCACGTGTCTTGTTTGAAGTAGTGAGTCAGAACCATGATGTTAGCATGGGGGGATTCCCATGGCATTATATTTCCAGTACTAACAAGATGTTTCAAGTTAAATCATTAAAGGACAATGTTCTTGCAGATAATGGAACCATACAAAACAGTGTTTTGTCGCTTGAGTTAGATAAGACCTTCTTTCATGCAGACCTAAGTGGTCGAATTCTTCATATTGGTCCTTCAACTATATGGTAACGTATTAGAAGAATTGTTTTAAGCATTTAGTCTTGCTTGCGGTACTTTCAATGGTGTACTAGGTAAACCATTTCAGTTTAACAAATGTTATCAATGCAGGTCCTGTACATCAAAATAAACAGAAGATACAATATATAGAAAATTGCAGGTTTATTTTTCATCCTTTGTACTTTAAATATGCATAACCAATATTTTTTGTTTAGTTGCCAGAAGTTGGGAATTGCAAGTTCCTCTGATGGAAAAACAAAGTATACCTTGTCCAAGCAATTTGTTCTTGACTACACTAACCCCAAACAATCATTAACACCTAATGGCTTTCTAACGAAATCGGGAAGGCAAGTAAAGCAATTATTTGACAGTTACCATGGGAACATACAGTCGGAGATCATTCAAGATGTTGACTATGATGATGAGCTGGATGTTCTTGTTGTTTTGTATCTTGACCAAGCTGTGAAAGATGGGGGTGTTGTTAGCTTTTATGACAATCAAACTGGACATGAAGTTCAGAACTTTAGAATAACTGGTATAAGTGAAGAAGGTGAACACTCTTTAGCTATTGACAGAAATATTTTGGTTATAATCACCAAAAGCAGTAGTAATTGCTTCACTTGTACAGTTTATTCTCTTTTGCCTGGCATAGCATGAAGATATACATGTATTATTATAATAGATGTCCAGTATAATTATTAGTTATTTGATACCCATGTACCCGACTGTATACATGTACAATGTACGTTGTAACCATTCATTATCTTACATGTTTTTGAAAAAAATTATCATTGAATGTGTACATGTAGCTTATTTTAGTCTTACTATACATGTATTTTTATGGGTCAAAATCTTGTAATTTAACCTTAATGCCCAGGGCTCATCCCTGTGATGAGTAAAATTGCCTGTCTTTGCCCTTTAAAGGGTTAATGTAATTACTTATGAGGTCCAATGTCACTTTACAATAATAAAACCCTAACTTCAGTTGGTTTTGGAATAAACAGTACAGTAACTCCATAACATTGGCATTACCACCCATGTAAATAAAGACTTAAGATTGTAACCTGCACAATACTCCTGGCAACAACCTTTGTAGCTTGGCTGGCACAGCACTGCTAGAGGCGTTTAATTTCCATTTACACTTTACCTGAAATGTTTACCATTTACTTCAATATTAAATTGTTAATAAAATGATTTTGAGCACAGTTATGATAAGTGCATCTGTTCTCAAAAAGAAAAGAGTCTCGATCCTTCATTTATGGTACAACTCCAATGCTTTCATAATTATGGATTTTATGGAAATGCAATATTTATTTTAATTTGTCCTGAAAATTTACCCTGAAATAAAAATACAGCAGCGATGCACCATTATCCAACTGTGTTGTAAATGTACAACCATCCTATCTTTTGAGAAAAAAGTAATACAATATGCCAAACAAAAAGCCACCTAAATGTCCACCATGTCCTATTCTGTCCAATGTGTATGCAAAAAAATTATCAAGAATCCCAGTTCCATTGGTACGTTTTCCAAGGAGTGCTTCAAGGTCAGTCCAAACAATACTGCTCGCAATGACCAGATGAGCTAAGTCATACAGTAAATTAGGATCTACTTCAACTGGGTCACCATGTTGGCGATGTAAGTTCCTGTGTACAGCTTGCCATAATCTTGTGATCATGGTTTCCATAGTGACACAGGCTTCTAAAGAAACAATAGCAGAAACACTGGCACTACAGCCAATGCACGATATCCAGGAGTTCAAAGAGTCAAAAGACATTGACAAAATGTTCCGCTTTCCTTGGTCTAAGCTCTTTCCAATGGCTGTGTTTCCTAATAATGGCCATGAGTTAGGGTCTACAAAATCTTTTTGAAGGTGTATTTTTTTAATTATATAATGCAGCCACATTGCAAAATTTCCAGTTATCCCACCACCAAGAAAAGCTGTTAAGAAATGCCACCGTCCAATTCTAGTATGTACAGTTCTGCCACTTGTTGCTAGCATCATCAGATTGGCCAAAAGATGAGGAGGATCTGCAAGTAGTTCAAAAAATTTTCAGTTGCAGTTTGATACTATTAAAGTCTTAAGAAATTTTTGCTGATCAAACTGTGGAACGCCATGGACTCAGAAAAACTCTGAGTTCCAGATGGAACACGAACCCACAACCTTTTGGATGCTAGCCAGATGCTCCAACCACCACGCCACCAGAACCCAGATAGCAGAGCAAGGTTACTTTCAGTATTTAAACCTGGGACAAGCCAACATTTTGACACTCCTGTGTTGGGCCATGAACAGTAGTCTTGTAAGCTACGTTCAAAACTTTTCAAGCCAGGGTAGGGTAAAACCATGTCTGATTATTCATCTGGCTGCATTGGGAATTTATTTACAATAGTTACATAGTTTTTGTTGGGAAAGGGGGTAAAGGCTACATGTACGCCTACCTGAAATAATTACTGGCCAAATAATTTTTTTAATTATGGATCACATCGTCTAATGATTTTCGTTAGATTTGATTCTGACAGGTTTGATCACGTTAGAATTGCCAGACACTGAAACATACTTGGACGATTTGATCAACGAGAAACAAGGATACAGTGGTGCAGCAAAGGGGGGAGTAATTAAGGCTATTCAATCCCTCGTTGCTACCACATCCAAAAGAAATTTCTGCCTGAGCGCTTGCGAGGATGTTTCTTGAATGTGTATTTAACAATACTATTTTACAGCAGGTAAATCAAATAATGCAACCAGTCAAGAACAAGACAACAAATGATGGCATTCTCTTTCTACAGTACCTGCATGATTGAATAAGCTTGTAACCAGAGTATAGTATCGACCAGCGGTCATATTTGCCGGTGAAAATGAAAAGTGGTACCTTAAGAAGATTTTTGACATGTTCAGTGGAAAGCCGAAGGATTGAAACCTGGCCAAAGTTGATCCTTTTGGAGCACAAGATATCAGAGCTGGGAGTTGTAGACCGGCGATGCCAGAGAAAGTGACTGCAAATTTGCCGTACTCCTCCATAAAATCGTCTAAACTGATAGATACCGGTTATCTTCGATAGGACGATGTTTTGTATGAATGGAATGAAGCCAAAGTTAAATAAAACGTGGTTTATCCAAGACACAGTGATCCAAGAGTACAACACCGCTTCACACAGAATTTACCATACCGCAGGATCATAATAAGATGGCACTGTCACTCGTTTTTGTCCTCGAAGTGGCAAAGCTGTCACTCGTTTATAATCATTAATCGTTGCTTCGTTCATGTTAACTCTGAACCTGGAAACTTGAATGGTTTTGTTATTCGACATTTGGGATCATGTAACCTCGAAGAGAAAGAAAATCCTTCTGCAGTTTTTCATTTTATCACAGAATTTTGAACCCACAGAATTTTGAACTACCAGAATTTTGTATCGTGGACGTTTTGACAAATCTGCTCATAAACAGCACGCTGGCGTATGGTAAGTTGCGGTAACCAGACCACTTGGATTTTCAACCCCGTAATCTCTTTGGAATTTGATCGATGTCAGCGTCCTTTATGTCCGATAACTTGACAAGGAAAACAGAATTCTGGAACAGACGAAGATCTTTCTTGATAGTGTGATAGTGCTCCTATACCTGCTCTCATGACGCGTCTTGGTACACGCTCTTAACAAGTACCACGCTGATATAAAATGATTGCTGAGTTGTTTCTTTACAAACCGGGGGTGGTGATTTTGTGCAGCTAAACCGGAAACTTGTCACCCGGCAAATCAGAGTACACGAAGACTGATGGGCTAAGAAGCCCAGGAAGGGACAGTAGTTTTCTTGACAGTGTTCATTTGAAATCTTTCACTTTATGAAGACAGAAAGGACCTCGTGGTTCTGTACTAGAAAGATTGATTAATGGAGACTGAGTCGTTGCTTCCCAGCATCGGACCAGGGAATAAGTCTACTCTCAATAGTCCATCAGGAAGCGAGTATACCGTTTACAAGAAGCGATGGGTCATGCTCGCTGTTCTTACGATTCTGAATTTTTCCAATGGAATGGTGAGTGCCGAATTATCTGTCAGTTAAACTTCAGACAAGGGAAGATGTGAAAACGTGGCCGAACGAAGTGATACTCGAACTTCCGAAATATTTCGAAGAAAGTTGTCATGTATTAAACCAACATAAAAAGGATGATATAAAAATTAGAGTGCTGCGTCGGCAGTATTGAACGGCTCGTAGATAGTGAAAAAGTTTGAAAACTGCCGGAACTTAAGAATGCTTAAACTGACGTTTCGAGCGAAGGCCCTTCGTCGGAGTGAAACGTAAAGTGGAAAAAAATAGGTGGTGTGTTTATATTGAGAAGAAATCATGTGACAAAAAGATGACCAATAGGATTTAAAAATCGATAACAAACTAGCTAATGAGATGTAAATGATGGATAGTCATTTGCTATTTTAAAACGTCGATCAGTTATTAATGACTATCCGTCAATGACTATCTATCATTTACATCTCGTCAGCTAGTTTGTTATCGATTTTGGGATCCTATTGGTCATCTTTTTGTCACATGATTTCTTCTCAATATAAAAACACCATGTTTTTTTGGGTCAAGTATTTCTGGCTCCAGTGTATATATGTACATGTATATATTGATATTTATATTTTTGTTATAAATAAGTGGCAAAGAAAGCTTTGTAATTTTATAGAGGCAAAATGTATGTTGACCGTCCATTAGCAGTTTGAAAATTGAGAAGACTGAAGGCATTTAAGAATAGGTTAAATTAATGACTATCTTTTGATTCATGTGAAATAACTTTTCATAAATAATTAAGGTTTTTGTCAATAGTTGGTTTTTTATCGTTATTGATAATATTTGTTTATTAGATAATCAAGTCTATTAAATAATTAACTATATAATTCGTAACATAGGAAGGCATTTTATTACAGTTTATGATTTCTTGTATAACTGACAAGGCAGCAATCCTGTCATGTATATAAAATTGGTAATAAACTTGAATTAATTCCTCGTACAAATCCATTAAGGTTTCATCTCTGAACATACCTAATGCATATGTGTTGCTGTCTTATAAAGTTATGGATTTCTTTTGCACCTGTTGATGACATTGCAGCCAAATACTATGGTGTATCCTCCTCAGATATAAATTGGTTGGCAATTGTGTATCCTCTTGCAGCCTTGCCACTCTCTCTAGTCTCTGCATGGTTCATTGACACCTTTGGTTTGAGAAAGGGAGTAAGTACATCACAGATAATGCTGTATTAGCTTTCATAATCAAGATTTACTATAACTGTGGAGCCTTGCTATTATAACACAATCACATATTGAAGTTTCCTTTTGGTCCAAATGATTCTACTCAAAGCACTGGTAAAATCCAGATGTTTGTAATAGAACTGACATCCATCTTTAAGTCAGTTATGACTGATATGGATTCTAGTGAGACTCCATTTCTTAAACTTTTATATAAATTCACTTTTATGGATCAATTTTAAAGTTCATTCAAGAATTCGTGTAGTTTATTATTATCATTCATTAAGAAAGCTACTGAAATGGCTAAAGTGTGTAGAAAATAAAAATCAAACACAGAAAAAAAAATGTTTGTACACAGTCCCAAGTTTTGGTGAAAATACTGTACCAATCAATTTAGTCAAATGTTGCTGAGAGCCTCCTGCTGCTTTAGCCAATCAAATTTGTTTATTTTTTATTTATTTATTCAGATTTGCCACTTGCATTAAAATTATAGTTAAGATAAAGAACATTTATTTACAAAAGAAGTAGATAAGTGGCAGGGTGGCAGCCACAGCACATGCCAATTACTGCAGCCCTGAGTCACAAATTAAAAGTAAGAATTATGGAAAGATGCAAAGTCAAGAAGATTACAATATTCATTGTTGTTAGTTGCAGCACAAGGGGGCTGTAGATATTAATTACTGGAATACTGTACGTGCAATTCCACCAATTCATAACTAATACACTGTACATCAAATCTATCATATAGGTTTAGTTACAGTTTGATTGCTTTAATTACCATTTATTAGATTATTTTAGCAGCCTGGCTGAATGGAATTGGAAGTGTTGTTCGTATTCTCAGTACTTTACGTAGTATGCAGGGCCATGAAAGATTTGCTGTCGTGATTGTTGGACAGAGCTTAACGGCTATTGCACAAACTTTGCTCCTTCCATCTCCACCCAAATTAGCAGCATTGTGGTTTGGTGAGTCACAAAGAGTTATTGCCAACATGATAAGCTCAACAGGTGAGATTCAAAAAGCTGAGGACCCAAGGAATTTGATTTATTTTCTTTCCTTAAGTTCTAGCATGTGAAGCTAAAAAGATTAGATCAGGTACATGTACTTATTTTTCCTGTCCTTAAAAACAGGCATTAAGAAATGACAAATCTTGTTAATGTTTACATTTTTTAATTTGTTACTTGCCATGGAGTTGACGTAAACATTTGAAGGTTGGATATGTAGTCATTACATGTCATGCGATATAGATATTAAATTACATTTCTGCCTTCTTATTGTAATTTAATATCCATAGCACATGACATGTAATGTCTATATATCCAACTGTAAATAATAACTAGATCTCTTTCACTGTATTGAAGATGGCATAAGTATGCTGAAACATGTTTACCATTGAAAAAATTGTCGTTTGTTTGAAATGTCTGACTGCTATTGTGCTATTACAAAACATTTGAAGGTTATGCTTAGCAATTTTTTTGGTTGTAGAGATCTAGGGTCACTTGTTCAAAGCCTAGATTAAGCTTATCCAGCAGACAAATCCTAATAAGTGAAGAGCGCCATCCTTTCTTTAAACAATCGAACTCAAATTTCATCTGCCAAATAAAACTACCGTATTTTTTGGGTATATTCCTGTTCAATGAATAACTTAAGTTAAAAAAAAAAAACAAATTGGAGAAAACATTTAATGATGTAATATTTGCCTATCCTCATTTTAGCTAATACTGTTGGCATACTTGTGGCTAACGTTGCATCACCCTATATTGTGAAAAGAAAAGCAGATATTCCAGCAATGGTGAGTAGAAGTTGAACAAGGCAAGTTGGTCTTTTAAAATTTGTGTTATTAAGTCAGCATCTCTTTTAATATGAATATTCAGTCCAGGGCTGGATCCAGACCGTTCCACAGGTTCCAATGAACCTGCCAAGATTTTGTTAAAAAGTTTTAAAAAATCCCAGTATTTTCTTTTTAAAAAGAAACCATATAATTTCTGTTTATGCATATGTGAGACCCCATCAATTCTCAACATTTCCTTTACAAGGAGTACAGTAAGTGAACCAGACATGTGTGAACTGGTTGACAAATACTCTGATTGGTTAGCCAATTGAGAGGAAGTTGGCAAAAGTCTCTGCTATTTACTGTACAATATGTTACAGAAGGCCTGGAAGACGTGCTCATAGCGTTGCTGAGAAATCAAACTTGTAACAGCACAACTTAAAGTGCCTGTAAAAGAACTCTTGAAGTGATAAAGGAGCATCTTCTACTGTTTTTTCCATATCCCACTTTGTTCCTGAGATATTTCAATTTGGAACAACTGCACTTTGGAACAATTTGGAACAACTGAACAAATGATGCCATCGGGTTGCTAATTATGTTCATCTATTGACCCTTTCCTGGCTGAGGACTTTCCCCTTGATGAGTAAAATTGACCGCATTTCATGTAATCGAGTGAAAATGCCAAATATTCATTGAATATATCTTCTTTTCAGCCTTGTTACCTGGTTGCCTTTTTTGTATGTCTTCATTCGAACTTGTTTAGGCTTACGTTTGTGTCATTGGTACTGCATTCGAATAACTGTTTTCCTATTCCAGCTAATAGCGTTTGCAGCACCAGCAATTCTGGCGATGATTCTCGCCACAACTTTCGTAACACGTAGTACTCCTCCTACTCCACCAGCACGGTCAGCAGAAGAAAATTCAGAAACATTTTTCAAGGGACTAAAAGAGGTAATTCGTCGCCTCGACTTTTTCATAGTACAGTAACTGTTCATGTTATCCAGAGGATAATACTGATGGTTTTGAGCAATGGTATTAGTAGTAATGGGTTCTTGATGGTCTAGATTATTATAGTCTTGAGAAATACTGTTGTAGATGGCTGATGTTTTGACGGTCTCAGCAGCGGGCATTCACATGGTCAAGTGGTACGTATTAGCCATGTGGTTTCGCCTGTTTACCTGGTTTCTTAATTCATCATGGCCCGGTTGTTCAAAAAACGATTACCGCTAATCCTAAATTTAGTCATCTTGTTTGTTATGTTCTGTTTGATAATTGTAGTTCAAATTATCTGGGACAAAACCCCTTTCTGTTTGTATGATATCTGAACAGTAAACCCCCAAGCATCCTTTCCTACATTTCCAGAATTCCGTCCACAGAGTTTTTACCTAATCCTAGATTAAACTAATCACCTTTGAACAACCTGACTCAGTTGCTTGCATCAGTAGTAGGTGTGTATGTCTAGGTACGGTTCCAACGTTCATTCGTATGTGTGTGGGTAAGTCTTGTTGGTTGGTATGTGTCGGTGTTAGCATGGGTCTGTTGTTTGGTGGTGTGTGTAAGTCTTCGGTAAAGTGTCTGGAATCGTTCTAATTTGTTGAGTGGTTTCAGTCGATGTTTCTAGGTGATGCGATACATTCATCTTTGAGTTCCAGTAAAAGTTGTGTTTTCGGTGTTCAGATATGTGATTAGCTCTGTTCCCGTTTGTCGTTGTGCCTTTGTGTTCAGTTAGTCGAATGTATTGGTTCCTGCGAATCTCACCGATACAACTGTCCTGGTAGTCGGCTAATTTGATCTCATAAATAGCACTCCGTCTGTCGTAGTGCTATTCCCACCGGCGTGGCCCACCAGAAAACCGGGAAATTTTCCGGTGGGCGCCATCGATCATTGATACATGGCGGACCCAAACGAACTGTTGGTAGTATATTGTAGTATAGTGCTACTAACCCCAAAATATTTTTGTCGCTGTTTTAAGAGTCCTCGTTTAGTTGACTAGCTCAGTAAAAAAATTTTTAGTATTGGACATTTCTTCCACTGCACTGTCAACGTTGAAAAAATTGGAATCTGCATGTCCCATGGCGGAGTAGCAAGGGGTTGGGATTATTCCTCATATGACGTAACACAACCAACTCTTTTTCGAGAGTCTGTATGAAACTATAAAGGTTATAGAGATATATATAGGTTGTATGAAGGTTAAGAGAAAACGCCAAGATGCACAGTAGATGTACCGAAGTTGGATACCACAATATATCGAACCCAAACGAATGGTTTCATGCAGATTTTCAAAGACAAGTTCCTTGTGTAACTTCAAATGAGG
>JBAHVQ010000240.1:624218-666301 GCA_036872915.1 Nanipora kamurai | reverse complement strand
TCGAAACGTCAGTCACTTCTACCAACAGTCTTTCTCAAGACTACACTAACCTGGACGATCAACTTCCACTAACATGTTAAGATCAGCTTGTTATCCAACTAGTCAGACATTTTAATTTTTTCCTAATCTTTGTGCATGTAGACAATGTTACAACTCTTGCAACTGCTAAAAATCGACGGAAACTATCGGTAAATTCAAGTTAGATTAGCCTCTTGTATTCTGACCCATGTGCGCTTTTTTCCCTTCTTAAAACGGCCTTTTCACGAAAAGGTTGAACAAGCAAACCTGATGCCTTTCATACAGCATTGATGTTTGACCTTCAAAGTTTGTTTTTAAAATTACAAGTTACTTCTGGAACAAAACGTAGTTACTATTGATTCCATCCAAAATACTCTCTATGAATCATCTTTTGCAGTTTTTCTATCAAGTAAGCCTTGAAATTTTATATGACGATAATAAGTAAGTAACCCTTGGGGATTTAAAAGTTACAAACAATCAAATAGACAACCAGGCTGAAAAAGTTCTCAGCTGACAGAGCTCGATATTCTGACAAGGTATAACTGTTCTCCCAAGACTTCTGGCAAAGGCTATCGCGTCGCGGGCTCAGTATTACTATGGAGGAAATCGGAGTATCTGGAAAATGTGGGATGGTTGGTAAGTCAAACAGGACAGCACACTTCTCATCAACTACTTCTTACCGAAGAAACCAGAGCACTTAAAGAAAATATACAGTGCTTGGTGAAGTCAAATTGCACGTAACTCTTCTGACCTACGACCAGGGTAGATTGAATTGGACACCTGCATGGAGCGGGAATCAAACCCTAGATACAGTTGTGAAAGGCATATAAGGTACAGTACCACTGTGTCACAAACACCCCGTAATTCCTTACAACAAATTCTAAAACACAGACTAGCCGCTGATCTTTTTCCACAGTTAAACGCGTTACCTGTTATGAAAGTTAATGACAGCTGACAATCCTCGGGCAACAATCCGAAATCCGACTAGCATAGCCTTCCGACACAGAAATTTTCTGAACCTTTGAAAGAACAAACAAATACACTTAACAAGGAAGAAATAAAATACTATACCAAGGACCCAGTCGCATCCAAAAAATTATTAATGGTCAAGTCTTCGCGTACAATGCAGAATTTCAATGTTCAAACATCTTCAGACACTTACTTGCTTTCAGGTAGCTGACCAATCAAACGAGACGAAATTACAATGAACAGAATTCCAAACAACGCCAGCGTTATTCTATGAACAAATAATGAGTAAAAAAATTTTTTTAGAGTAGAAGGTAGAGAGATAATCTGAGGTTGAGTTAGGTTAGATGGAGGGTAGAGGGAATGTAGAGGGATGTTAGGGGGTAGAGAGAGGGTGTGAAGTTATAGTACAGTATAGATTACTGCAACACAAAGCGTGCTGGTACGATGAACGGGTCAATAAAGGACTTGAGAAAGAAATAATAGAAAGATGCCAGAAAGGGGGGTTGGACAGGAGATTGGGGGTGGTTAGGGGAATGAAGGACGATGGGAAGGTGGGAAAAAGTAAAGGAAAGTAGAGTGAAGGTGGATGAAGGAATAACGGGGGTAGAACGAGACGGTGGAGAAGCGATCAGGAAGGTGGTGGCATGGTGAGGAAGCCTAGAAGAGAGTGAGGGTGACAGGAGAGATAAAAGATGGAGGAGCAGGAGAAAGGGTGCACTGAGGAAGTGAGCAACTGGATGAGTAAGAACGACACGGGTACAAAAAGATTGACAAAAAGAAAGGCAGTGGCGCTAAGTGAGTGATCTGATTGGGGGTCAGTGCGTGCACATTTACTTAAGAAACGACCACCCCCTGACCCGTATTTCTTACAGTAGAACTATCATCTTTCGAAGTTGTTTTTAATTTATGCTTATAATACAGGGGGGATTTCAAATCTGCAAATTGGCCTAAAATGCCACGTTCGGTACATTCAGGACATGCCTCTCCGGAAAGCAATCGACTTAATTCGTCCCAAAAATGACCAACGTTGATTATCGCCGACGACTAAGCACGCATTATTGACCAACTGGTAATGCTTTTCAACACCAGTGTGGTTCCGATTAAAGAGACATCATTCTGCGAACCTTTAGCCAATCCGAGTAGAAAGTAAAAAAACAACTCAAAAAAGGCAGTTTAAAGAAAAAAAAACAGGGTTTTTCGCAAGTGCCTGCGAAATTTGCTGGGCAGTGGGACATAAGGACTGTGGAGCGTTGTCAAAAGGGGTCATAGAAATTGACTGCCATGCACCTGGAAGTTAGGATTGGACATGCAAGAATAATAGGACACTTCTTGGAATTTTATATTACATCTTACCTTAAAGGCAGGAATATCAAATATCTTATCAATAATCCAATGGCCCAGAGTATCGTCACTCTTACACTAGAAACGAGACGTATAAAATTGTATCTTATTACGTCAAGCAATGCAGATTTTTTTTATCAACTCAGAATAGACCAAGTGGGAACGTGATGCTTGTATTAACAAGTATCATTCTACAAGTTCCAAGTCCTTTTAAAAGAGACGGGTGACTCGAAACTGGCGATCTCCCAACAAATTAATTAGTAGAACGTCATATAATACATAGGAAGGCCGCGGATTTGGGTCAACGCTATCATATAATTACGACTTCAATGCTTCCTTTACCTGATATTTTTTGACGTATTATTTCTCATTAAAAGATTCCAGTTCTCTAATTCTAAAATCAGACAGCGTTAAGCAGATTGTAAATGAGGCAAAAAAACAAGGAATTTAAAAACGTATTAGAGCTAAATCAAAAGTACACTCATCTGGACAATCAACTTCCACAAACATCTAACACTTGGCAAGTCGGATATAGACGGCAGAGCGCAGCTTAAATTTGTATGAGAATACTTTTCATGCGTGTAAACGAATTCAGAACACAAAACAAAAGTTGTCAGTGTTGCTTCCAAATGCATTAGAATGCACTTCACTAGGTACTAATTGTCAATAGAGTCTGGGAGGCATCTTGGTCGCATAGCCCCCTCAGGAAGCTGGTAGCTGTTGGTTACTAAAATACAATTTCGTCCCCGAACGAGTAATTCTGGATAAAGGCCTGTGAACCCACAAGGAAAGTTTGCGGTATTGGATTGGGTTTGTATTTTTCGCAACAGGTCCCTGTTAGGTCTTAAAATTACAATATCCTCACACCCGAAAATTTGCTTCATCGAAAATGTCCACTTAGGAATGTAAGTCCAGCCTGCTGTGCCTGCGATATTTACATGACATGTACCTTGAGCCGTGAATCGTTTAGTAACTTCATCGTCAATGATCGCCTAAGTACACAGAAGGAAGAAAAAGTTGATAGTTTTCGTGCTTAATTGATTAACTCATTATTACTTAATAAGGCTTTTAATTCTTAGCATTTCAATAAAAATGCTGTACATAACTTAAAGTACGTTTATAACAGCGGACTCGGACTGGATTTGGAAATTAGCTGAAGCTGTATTAAATGGTAACCAAGCACCAAAAAAAAATTCTCAAGACAATAATTAAAAAGCCCAAGGCCGGTAAGAGGCTTTGAAAAAGTATAAAACAAAACCCTATGCAAACAATGAACATCTTGACAATTATTTACAAAATAGGTGGCGTCGTACGCAAGCAGTTGTGTAAGCCCTCAATTTCTTCAGTTTCGGGCTCACACAACAGCTTTCGAGTTCTCTCAAACTTTTACTCATGTTTGCATCAGGCCAATGCAAACACAGCAAAATAGTTTCTATTTCTTAAATATAAATTATATACAAGTCAAAATCAATATGCATTTAATTAGTGGCATTTTTTTTATTTTATTGTAAGGATTCCTTCAAAATTGGTAATTGGGCCTTCTACCTATGGTGGTTGACAGTAGGTAGCATCACCCTATACTGGGCAGTGCTGCCAAGCACCTTTGTCAAACTGGACCCTTCTACCAAGTACTTGAACAGTTCATAAAGATAACAAAACTATTTTCTTGTGGGTGTGCTGGCAACAGTAATAGACTACAATTTGATCAATCCTTTAAAATTGTGCATGGTCGTAATTGATATACTATGTATAGTTTGTGGAGCACCACATTTTATTTTAAAATTTTTTTTAAATTAAAGGCAACTGAGTAAAAGAATTTGGCTCTGTTTGGTTAATTCTTTTACTCAGTTGTCTTTAGTTTTAGTTAATTGAACTTGGAGTGTTGCTGTCTTGCATGATTTCTGACAGTTGTTTTGTATATATGAAGTAAACTAGAGGTTTTTTTTGTAATATATTGAATCAGAACCAAAATAAACACTTACAATTGTTCCTTTGCTTATATACTAATATTTGAATTTCTACTTACCCAAGCTTAGGCATATAATCATAATGTACATGTAATGATCTAGTGTAACTTCATTATTAGCATTATATCAAGTCAGTGACTATCATATTATTTTTCAGGGATGCTGGAGCCGGGGGGGCTGGGGGGGGGCTAAAGCCCCCTCACTTTTTGGCAGAAGTGATATTAGTACATTGAGTTAATTGCTTGTGTTAAAATATGAACAATAAATTATAGTTTTTATGTCAACAAAGACTAATATATTTAAGATTAGCCCATGACCCTCTCCCTTAGCAAACTCGAATTTTTTACCATGAGGCCTCAGTCTCAACATTAGCCCCCCCACATGAAATACTGCTCCACCATCCCTGTTTTTAAGCTGAAATATGTTATTAATTGCATGTACAGACTTCTTAATATAATGTGTGCAACTGCACACACATGCATCTGCACATGTACACAATGGTTAACGTGTACAATCAATCGCACACATAAATACGTTTTTCAGTATAATACTCAGGCATGACTTGTATTGACTGGCTGATTAGAGATTCTTTTCACATATTGCACTTGTTTATAGGCCAAGTGTGATTCAAGTGTGAAAATCTCCCTGCTTTCCCAGACCTACAAGTACAATCTTCATGTAACTTTACATTTCTGATGGTTTCGCATGTATCTGTAAATTGCTTGTTCAGTGACATTTAATGGCTACTCAGAAATAGTATCCTTCTACTCTGGTCATTATATAATGATTAATTCTTTAAAAGTCTTTATGGCAATATTACGTACTACAGTACATGTATTTTTCACCACCAATATTTGTGGCATACACCTTGTAAATTTGTATACAGCTATATGACATGAACATCACATACATGTACAGTATACAGATGAATTATATTCTATTGAATTACCAGCTTCAATGTATATATTTTAGCACCCATTATGCACCCCTGTAAGTGACTGTTCATTACATATTAAAATATTCTTACCATGCACTAACTAGTACTACTGTACAGCATGTGACAGGGTTCGAAATAGCAGTTTGCAATTTGCAAATTGCAAATTGCATATCACATTTTTCAAATGTTAAATCAAAGATTTGGTGAATGCTGCTTTGCTAGTATGGTAGTCTGAAGAATTGCAGTGATTGCAGTCACAAGAATCGCAACTGTTGTACCATTATGATTCACTCATTGGAGACACAACAGTTGCTAGGATTCAAGTTCTATTACATCGCAACAGTCACTACAACTGCCTCGGCACTGTGATTTCTGGTTTCTGTTAAATCGTAACAAGAATTATTGTGGTACAGTAATTGCAAGAATAACAATAGATTTTTCTTCAGAGAATGAGAAACATTAGAATAAGAAATAGTTTTTGTATTGTCCCAAAGAGCTTTCCATCAAGCTGCCACAATGCTTATGAGCTGTATCTACCATATTACTGAGAAACAGCTTTTCCAACACCATGTCACCAGGAATTAAAGTCCAAACCATTAAATACTTCTGAAACAGAGTCAAATTGATGTTAGCTTTGGAATAAACTTTTAGGTTCTCTGAAGAAGGAATACAATGCCAAAATGTCAAGGGAAATTTTGCAAATATATTTGCAATTCCTAATTTGAACCCTATATCATAAAAAATTACTCTAAACAAAGCTATTTTACCATTTACTCAAACACTTATAAAAAGTCCTGTGAGATTTCAGAGAAAAACTGTGACTGAATGATCAGGTAACCAATGAAAAAATTTGTCCTATTTTGTTTTTAATTAATTACTGCAGAATAAATTACATGCTCAAGAAAAACATTGTACAGAATACTTGTACATGAACCAGGTGTACTTGTACACCAGGTTCATGGATCTTCATATGATTTCTTTACGACCATAGGACACATGCATAGTCAAAGTACATGTATATGTCCTTGTAGGCATCAATGGGAACTCTGACTGAACTACTTGCTACAGTATTTCTGTTGTGACTGGGTATACAATAGATGTTACACATCACAATTACCTCAATTCCACTTCTCAGAAAGTCACAAGAATCACTCATCTTGAACTCCCTCTGTAATGTTGCAATTGATCTATTTCTTGGAATAGGCATCCTTTTTGCCATGCCATCTCCTTCTTTTTCAATAACAGCTAAGCAAGAGAAGAATTGGCTAATGATACTGGACCATAGGTATAGACATATGCAGATGAATTCCACTGCTATGCTACAGATGCTACTAACAGTGTAAGGGCAATACATGTAAGTATGCTTTTACTACTCATGCGATCATAATAATTATAATAATTAATAGCAGCCTGATCATTAGAACTGTGAGGAAAATTCTTGATGGAAATGTAACATGCAATAAACATAGTCTAGGCCCCACTATCTATATGATATAATATCTATTATCAAGACCTTTCCTTACATGTATTCTGACTGTGTAAAAGATCTTCAGAAATCAAGTTAAACACAAAACAAGCACATAAAAGAGAGGATACCCCCCTTGAAATGCCTTCTGTTGTATCAGAGCACAGTGAATTTGTTAGCAGTAAACATGACTGGAAATGCAACATTAAATCCAAAGCCTTACATCCTTCAGTTATTATTAGAAAAGTATTCACCTAGTAAAAACAAGTAAATTATATATATATATACATGCATATAAGCTACATATGGTTCAACCTTGTGGATTTAATTTATTTTGACTAGTTTATGGCCATTCATAGCAGAATGTTTTTGCATTCTGTGGCTGTTTTGGAGAATTGATCAGTTTGTAGTATTCCCAAGTGAGGAGTTTGCATTCATTCACAGTATGAGACATTTATTTGGCATGTTGTCTTTTCCAAGTGGGTAATTTTAGGGTGGTATATCTTAACCGCTACTATGAGCATCGTAAAAAATACACCACCTAAGCGCACACACTGTAGGATGTGTATAGTTAAAGTGAGCCATCTTCGGAATGCAATACAAAGTTTTCAAACTGGTTGGTAAGTGACCAGCAGGCACATAAAAAAAAGTACATGACCGTCCATGTCCTTCACAAAAGAATATCGTAATTAGGGTCTGTGCTAGCCACGTCCTTCCACGGTTTGTCTCTGCACTCACAACCTCATCATTGGCCACTCATCAACCCAGTTAAAATATAGTTGCAACTTGCTTATTTAGTAAACAAAAAACATAAACACCAACCCGTATTTTTTGATTCCATCGTAGCTCTTCCATACTATAAAATGTAATCAGGTAAAAGATACAGGATGTATCAGTTCGGCACAATGACAGAAACTTCAGAACAACGTACAACAAGAAAGAACATAGCAGCCGACTAATTATATTCTCTTTCATATTCTAGTTTAAAACTAGCAGGTACACAACGGCCATTACCGAATTTAGAGCTCGCTGCAAAATAAACCAAACAAATTCGATTCCTAAATATCGCAGGGGTTCTGAAATGAAAATTAATTGCGTTGGTCACGGTGTACCTCTACACAACACTTACCTTAATTAATTTTACGAGGAATTTTTTGTAAACATCACGTACGCCTAACGAAATGTTCAGTGCGGCGGGAATAACGACGAAAAGAATTACCAACAATACGTAGATTAACCAGGAATAAAACAGAACACCTAAAGTGTTCGCCATTTTGAATCCTGTCGTGTTTGTCCGCTGAAATTTGATCGAACGCGCGGGCGTTGAATACATGGTTGTGAAATCGTTGGTTACGATGGTTTACACCACTTCGGAAGTACTGTGATATCAGGGGTAGAGAAAAAAAGTGTTTCAATCACCTTCAAAAATTACTGCGTATTTTGACGGAAAAAGTTATAAGTGCTGTAAATAAGGATATTTTTTGGGAGTAACAAGCAATAAGGCTGCCAAATATCTTCAACAAGATATTTAGCTTCCAGATAATACATTGGTAAACAGTAATTACTTGTCATTAGTTTGTTTTTTCATCTAGATCTCAACCATGGCGAAAATTTAGGGTTTTTTTTTGTTATCGTTTGGGATTTACTGTTTACATGCTGCCTACAAAGCCATCAGTGTGGAGACGTAAAACTTTTTGGAAGAAAAACAAAAATTTGCCCAAATATTAAGTTAATAAAACGACGATTTTGTTTCAAGTTATGGCAAATTTTTCCGAGTTGGCCGATTTTCCCAGAATTTGTGAAAGTTGTCCTTATTTTCTCAGATTTAGAGGTGCATTTACCCCTTACATCCTACCTCGTACACCTATATACAAACATCGCGTTTTCATATGAACAGATGTATTTATCAAAATTATTACAATTTCCGGATTTTGGCGAGGCGAAAATCGCCTTGGCCTTGACCTTGATAATTATCAGGAAACCCTCATCATCGAAGTGTTTTTCAAGGGCATCCTGTGTAGTGAACAGTTCTTTGTAGTCCTTTGAAGCATGTTAACCTTCGTCACGTTTTATAACTAAAAATATAAAACCCTCGATACCGCAGACACCTGTACCCATCAGACACTTGTTTCAATTCCATAAGGTGTTCCAATGTAGCTCTGAACAGGCGTTCAACACAAAGAGTTAACGTGCCCTCAAATCCTCTAAAATCTCTAATCCTTAAATCCTCTGGTGTTTCAAGTATTCGTCTGGAGCCTGGTTTTCCAAAGATTAAAGAAGTAATGTAATGTTGCCGCTGGTCAAGTGACCACGTTGATTGTTTTGATACATGTAAAAAAAATCTCTTTCAAGAGCATGATCTACACTCAAAGTAAAAAAAAGGCAATCCAGATATCTCCTTGGGTATTTTTGCATATCCAAAGCCAATCTGTTTGATAATCCTTACCTAAAAACAGTTTTCATGGAGAAGTTTTACCAAAATATTTTACTTAGACTAACGCAAAATACTTTTACGCATCACAGGTAGACATCTTGATAACGAAGAGTTCAGGATGTCAAATTTTTGTTAGTATATGTTGCATGATTTCATACTGATTTGAAGTTCCGTTAAATAAATATTAAACAACAGAGTTGTGGTCAAGTCACCAAATATCGAGTCCGAGTGACTTTCTTCAAGTCTGGCTAATAAGTAAGTAAGCCAGAGGGTCCATTTTCCCGTCTTGAAGTCACGAGTCTTTAGTCAATTTATTCTTTGCCGTTCATAAAAATGTGCCTGGCACTAATAGAACGATTATCGTACTTGCTCAATGTCCTAACGGAGTGCAAGGTAAATTTACCTGACATCAGTCAGGTATCAATTCGTATCTTTGCCCGTGTGACGCCGTGTGATGACTCGGGACATGATCAACTGATTTAACAAAATAGACATAAGGTTGCTAACGACATTTTCTGGATGTCTATAATTTTCTGTCTTTACAGAACTTGACTAGTATCGATAGTATTTTGGGGGTGGCTCAATTGCTATGTTATCTTTTTGTTGTGGAGTCGTGTCCTGGCAACTATCGTAACAGTACAGTTGCATGATGATAGTATCAAAGTACATGATGACATTGATAAGCCAAGTTTAAGTGTTCTAGTGGCTATAACTACGTAAATACATTTTTTATATTCTCAGCTGTCGTCCGGTGTAGCTCAGTCAGGGCATTCTCGTCTCGGTCACTCAATGGCTCGAACTGAACAGGACGAAGATACAAGAAAGCATAAGGATGACGATTAACGAAAAATATTTACATGGCTGTAATTGCAAATTATATTTTATCTTTATGTTTATTATGAATATTATTATATATTTCATTATCATTATCATTATTATCATCATTTTTATTATCATTATTTAAAGTTATTTTGACACAGTAGCCTTTCAGCATACAAGACTGATTTTCAAAGTCTTGTAGAAAACCAAAAGGGTTGAGAAACCGCCAGAACTTCATCAGTTTGATATATTGGTTGCTCAGTGAGGTATCAGTTTGATATGACAGACCGATGAATGAATGTTATTCACAGCTTGTAGATAACCAGCAGGGTATGGAAACTGAAGGAACTTAAGTGTAGAGAAACTAACGTTTCAAGCGAAGAGCCTTCGCTCGAAACGTCAATTTCTCTATTCATAAGTTCTGGCATTCTCTCAACCCTTTTGGTTTTCTACAAGCCGTTCAAAACGGCCGACGCAGCACTCTACTTATATATATCACTGATTTGAGTTTTAAAGAGCCGTGCATACCTGCCAACTACCAAGTTCCTCAAAGTTAGACTAAAAATTCTACAAATTGGTACGACTGGTTTTTGAAGGGTTAAACTACGAAGTAGTTATGATCATTACATAATATTACTATTTCAAATACACACCAATTATTAATGCTGCAATAAAGCAATGTGTGTAAGTATAACATAATTTAACCATGTATATGTCAATAAATCTTCGACCTATGTTATCTAAGTTAAAAACAGCGTTTATCAATGTTTGAAACTCTCTATCCAATTCCTTAGTCACTCTTTTGAATTTTTTTCAAATTAGTATGTTTCGACCTCGTTCAAAATGTCATAGTCTAGATTATTCCATTATTTAATACAATGGACCAACGACTTTGATTAAAGTGTGACATATTCTATTTAATCAGTCGATCTATAACTTAAGAAACCTACTTTTTGTTGTTGAATTACCTTTTCGATGCTAAGCTGTTAAATTTGTATTTTATAGCTGCGTGAATCTGATATTAAATATTCAGTAAGAAGTAAAAATACAGTAATTAAAGGATTTCCAGTTCACTGGACCATTTACTATGCTCCGATGAATTAAAAATCCTTTGCTCTTATGCAAAGAACCCCCAAACGAACTGTATTATGGGAGATGTGGAAGTGGCCAATAAAAATCTCATGGTGTTAATTCCTGGAAATGTTATTTGGAATCAAAATCAACACTATGTAGACAAACTAAATATAATTGAGAAGCTGTTTAATTAAAGAAAAAGGACTGATTTCTAAGTTGAAAAGGAATACTAAAGCATTAATATGAAAGCCTTCAATATTAAACAACTATAGAAGCCGAAGTAGTAAGTTTAAATTGCCAAAGGTTTAGAGAAAGAAATTCTGATGTTAATCAGCACTTTCTGAACTTCACTGACTGGTTGTTGATTTTTGATACGTTCTGCATTATGCATTTTAGCCCTCTCTAAGGTTGAATTTAAGACAAACCAGGTCATAAAGACCGAATCAAATGAAATTTTTAAAATCCTCGACACACTTTTTGAGGACTTCCTCAAGTCTTTCAGCACAAATAAGTATATAATGCTTGCTTTGTAAATATGCAATATTAACTCTTACTGGCCAATTATTTTTATTTGTTTAGGTCAATTAACTTAGTATGCAATTCTGCTTGCTATCTTCATTAAAGACAGATAGATAGAGCTACCACATGGAAGGCAACTTGACTGCCCTTCGACGACACAATGTGAGCCAAAAAAGGCTACCCTATTCACTAATATTCTTTACAAATGACCTTTTGTACAACAAGATTTCTAAAGAATAATCACTACAACTTTTAATTGGTAGCCTTTTCTATTTTTCATACACTTTGCATAATAAAATATGAAACACATGCATCAAAAATTTAAGAGATCAAACCAGAACAGTTAGTTTGTACAACAAGATTTCTAAAGAATAATCACTACAACTTTTAATAGGTAGCCTTTTCTATTTTTCATACACTTTGCATAATAAAATATAAAACACATGCATAAAAAATTTAAGAGATCAAACCAGAACAGTTTGTTAAATGTGGACTGAATACATGCATAATAACTTTTGACTGCTCTGACCAGTTGTCCCAGTACTTCTGCAGTGGTCTAGGACCCTGGCGCGTTTAACCAGAGATCCTGGGCTCGATTCCTTGTGGGGATGTCCGACAACTTTTGTACAGCAGTGATTCGCCCTCAGTCGAACTTAGTTCTCTTTCTTTTTCTATTCCTTGTGGTCAAATTATTCGTAGGTACGAGCATAATTTTCCCTAATTAAATTCCTTCAAAACGATCAGCAGCAGGTGTATGAGCGGTGTATGAATCTTAGAATTAGCACATTAAACCTCATGAGACCTGAATATAGTAGTCGATAAGCATTTAACCTGATAAAGGATATAGCATGCAGCGGGGTTCCTTCCAAGGAAGACCAGTTGATCTATCAAAAATACGCGTATTGTGTCCCTTTTCTGTACCGTCGAGAAGTTGGGGTTGGTGGGGTATTTAAGCCGGGTCCCGGGTTCAGAAAGGACCCGGTAAAAACTCCATCCATGAAAATATGTTAAATTATTTATTATTATTATTATGGGCTTTTATCGCGGTATTAAGTAGACAAAGAGAACTTAAAACTTCAGCACACATCACAAAGCAAGCTTGGGAAAAGAATTTCGAAGGCCTATCACTTTAATGGGTGCACGTTTACAGGTGTCACATATTGAGATCATCTGACCAGAAATAGTCACCAGTCATAATAGTTTGTATCACAACATTATCATTCCTCTCTATCGTGAACATTCCACTCTAAACTAAACAACGTGGAGATCATAGTTGTCAATGTAAGTAGGATTGACAGGCTCTTTTGCCCCCTTTGAGAAAATCCTGCCGACCACCATGGAACTAAATGCTGAAATGCTTTTCGTGAGTCGACTTAACAGAACGTGCAATACAACCTCTCTGAAGCGACACGTGCACCTACCAGACTACCAGTTGTTCGATCATTATGACACAAGGTATCGATCATACTGACTCTGCTCCGAAAATCCTGTCGACGCTCATGGAACTAAATGCTGAAATGCTTTTCGTGGGTCAACTTAACAGAACGTACAATACAATCTCTCTGAAGCGACACGTGCACCTGCCAGTTGTCCGATCATTATGACACAAGGTATCGGTCATACTGACCCTGCTCTCGACGTAATTATCAACCACTGACGTATATTAGAGCCGATGTTTGGAAACTATGACTTAATATCAGTGGCATGGAGTCTGTTCCACGGGAGGTTAAAATGTTTTCAACTACACAAGAATTCAAAATTGAACTTGCTAAAGCCACTACTGCCTTCAAAATCTTAATTACTATCGTCTCAACGGTTCTAAGAATAAAAGATTAGAACCATATCTATTTTTACACACGGCTTACATGTGACGCAATTGAAATAACTACCGTATGGATTAACTTGTTAACCGGCGCACTTGCTATTTGGCAACCTATTAGTTTTACTCTGACTAAATGCAAGGTGATTTTGGTCGTCAAGTGGAGACCTTCAGAAAACGTGCCAGTTATAAAGGGCAAAAATCAAATGAAAGATTATATGGGAAAATTCAGAATGTCCGATAGCTCTATCTCAAATTCCACATCAGAAACAGTAAAGAAACATGCAACTTGCGTCCCGGGGAATCTAATCCGACGTTATATATATTCCATCCTGAATATAAGGCCGACAAAAAACCGCGAGACTGTCGGAACCACTTTTCAGATGCACACGTGTTTCTTTGACCTCCGTTGACATTTTTTTATTAGATCATACGCTTTCCAATCGACACACATGAACTCAAATACCATCAAAGGTTCAGTGTTTACCGAAGTTTTTATGCTTTAAGTGATCCGTAGATTGCTGGTGTCTTCATACAAGATTCAAATTGTTCATTGAGGATTAACTTTGTTGAGGAGGGATTACGCTTTGTCGAGGATGGATTAGATTCTTCGTCAACGATTTTAATCCACGATTAGTTAAGTTGCTTTAATTCTTATTTTAATTCATAATTTCTCTCATCGCTCGCTATTAATTGACGATTCCGAGCCAGGTTTATTGGTTCATTTCGGCGGGTCTCTATATATAAATCATCCCACACGTGGCCTTGTGGGAGACTGTGCAGGTAATGCTTCCATCTGCAGCTTATCTTGACTCCAGCAGCTTTGATGTGCATGCTCGCTTTGCATTGACATTGCTATCGATGCCAGATATATCATCTATCATCAAAACACGTTTTTCTTCAATAATTTAGCAATTGATGGAATAACGGTCACCGCTGGCACCTCACTTTTCATGCAAACTTTTAAGAGATAATGTCCACCCATTCACTGACAATCCCTTTGCAAACAGTTTTAAACGAAAGTTATTCTTCCAGATCTTTGGTGCTTAGTTGATACTGTACTATGTGGGGTTAAGTGGGAATTTCACATTCGTGTACTGTAGTCTTTCGAGCTTAACTTTTATACATCATCAAAATGACGTTTGATTTGTTTATAAAAATTAGAGTGTTGCGTCGGCAGCATTGAACGGTTATGTAGATAGTCAAAAGATTTGAGAAACTGCCGGAATTTAAGAATGCTTAAACTGACGTCTCGAGCGAAGTCCCTTCGTCGGAGTGAAACGTGCTCTTAAGCATTCTTAAGTTCCGGCAGTTTCTCAAACCTTTTGATTTGATTTTGTTTAATCGGGTGTTCACTGGACATTAGCATTGATATTTCTTAGATATCTATTATCGTTCTTGAGTATCCAGCTTTTAATACTATACAAATGGGGTATATGATGACGCCAGGTCGATCAAACAACCTTGTAGCAAAGCTAAAGTCTGGTATTTCTTCAAAATTGTCAGCCATAACCACGTGAAACGTGGCACACAAATACAGTCCCAGTTATACGGTGATAATTGTAACTAATTATAATGAAGAAAACACAGACGACGTCAAGCTCGTGTCCACATAAAAATGATTTCTAAGTTCCAGATGGGAATCGAATCCGCAACCTTCTTATGACCTGTGAGTCTGTGAGACGCTCTAACCATTGAGGTAACAGGACTCGGAAGGTGCAAGTTCCTCATATGTACTGCCTAAGCGGAAGCCACGATATGACGATGATGATAGAAATGCTGATGTAGAGGTCACATTTTGATTCATGTGGGAGCTTGGTATACATCAGACGACCAGCGAACGTTTATCAAGCTCGCTATCTCAGAAAAACGATTTCTGAGCCCTAGGCGAGAATCGAACCCGCAAATGTCTGATGACGGGTGAGACGCTCTCTGGTTCGATTCCCCGTCTAGGTCTCAGAAATGGTTTTTCTGAGATAACGAGTTGATAACGTTTGCTGGTCGTCTGATATACACCATTTTTGAGACCTAGACGGGGAGTCGAATCCTAGAGCGTCTCACTGGTCATCAGACGTTTGCACGTTCTATTCTCGACTAGGGCTCAGAGATCGTTTTCCGGAGATAGAGTTTCACAAACGTTCGCTGGTCATCTGACATACACCTGACTCCCAAATGCACCTAAATTTTTGTTCAGAATGTTCACTATGATTCCAATCCTAATTTTAAGCCTAACTGCATGCAACTCTGACTGCAACGCAAACATTACAACAGCAAATCCCTGGTACAATAATTTAACGTGTGGCTTTGTTAACAAGACACGTGTAACGTTGAGTTTAATCGTTACTGTACTTAAAAACCCAATTTTGGCAGTTTTGATCAGTAAATTTTCTAAAAACTTGATCAATTGGATTATTGGAAAGCATAAGTTTGCTGCCGAACCTTTCTGGGAGAGTTTCGTCTCACTGAGACGTGAGAGTGACCGCAACGTGGCCCTCCCTCCCTCTCAGCCACACTCTTTTTAGTGGGGACTTGTCACAGTATTTGAGTGTCTACTGAAATTTAAGTGAGGTGCTCTGAAATTTAACTTAAGTTACGATCTATTCTGTCGTCTTGCTTACGGAAGCTCTTTTAGTCATCGAATTGAAATTGTAACGGCGTAGAAAGTTGACTAAGGTTGGCAGACTGCTGAGCTTATGTTGAAAAATTCAGACGTTTCAAGCAAAGACCCTCCTTCTGAGCATTAACGTCAACGTAAGTTCGGCGACCTAATCTCCCCACCTTTTAACTTTCTACGTTGTTTTATGTACTACCAATACCGCTGGGATAGAATTGATCGCCGTCCAGTGAATGCGAAAGACCACTGTCGACGCGTCTACGACCAAATGGAAGCCAGGCTTAAGTAGTTTAAATCCCTGTCCCTATCGATCGCCTTCACCATTTCCGTTGTTTTGGACCCATCACTGCTTTATCTTGATATCTTACGGTAATTTGATCACCCTTTACATGTACGTAAATTTTGATCTGATTTCATTGAAACTCACTTTGTTGTGGCCAGTAGCCGAACAAAACGTTCGCTATTAAACATGTTTTGTGTTCTTTCTTAGGTGAACTTGAAACATACCTTTCCCGCCAAGCATTTCCATAGCCACCAGTTGTAAGCCGCCAGGGATTCTAGTGGCTTGTCGTTTGCATGTTTCATTGTTATTTAGGGGCAATTTATTGGTGTAACAAAAATGAAACAAAGTGGCTGAAAAAACTGTTACAAATTTACTGAATTGTTACAAATTTGTAACAGCATTGGTAGGTGTTAGCAATCCTTAGTTGCTAAACATGTTTTAATGTCAACCTGACATACAAACTGAAGTGTAATCAGAAGTTAAATACGCAAAACTTGAAATAAGCGGGATATTCTCAAACAAATACTTGAGCTGAATGATCGCGGCCACAAAAATGGTACAAGAAATACCATTTTTGAGGATTTGAGTGCTGAAGTTTTTTAAGAAGTCATACTTCCGATACCCTTTTCCAAACGTTGCTTATGGTCCATAAATCATACAAGAAATATTGTATCGATTGCTAAAAATATGTACCATGTGTCATTAAGCTGCGAGAAACCAGATGGCAAGAACAAACGCATTCCTCCCCAAGCTCGTGTTGTGAGTATAGGACATAATATACGTACTGTTTTCAATCACTTCTTTTTTAAAGAAAATCTAGTTTTTCTAAATTAGCCTAACGAGACAAATTGAGAAAGAGAGAAGGCGAGAGAGATTGGTAATAGGGAGAGAGAGAATTGCATGTAATTCCCCCTGCGAAAACAGTTATAACCTATATATATATATATATAACCTCATAAAATTACTCACCTCTCGTATAACTGGGAACGCCGCAAGTATATACAAATCGAACTCTCAAAGTGTCCAGCTTCAATGAATAGTTTCAACTTTCGCCATTTTCGATAACTTTCCGTTCAAATCTCGACTCAAAACGACATGTTTTTTTTAATTTGTATAAAAAGTCGAGCGGAACGAACTATGACTTGAAGCTTAGTAAAATTTTTTAAATCGTGTTATCAATTTCCTCGTACTTTAATGAGTTAATCTGAGAGAAGTCGTCGGATAGACGTAAAGGAAAATTGGGTCTCTGATTCCCTTTAATTGCGGTACTGCTTGCTTTAACTGACTAACGATCAAGTGGAATTAGTTGGGTTATAACTATAATTAGGCCATGAATTTTGGCATCTATTCTCCGAGTTCGATTCGACGTTTCTCTCAACAAAAGAAAAAAGGAAAAAGAATGCCAAATTTCCATGTTGACATGAATCTTCTCCCAACCTAATTCTGTTCAACTTGTAGCGCTAATGAACGAAAAGGATTTTTTTACTGGGACATAGAACCGCTGGCACCAAACCTATGATATTGTTTTAATCATATTTAATAGACCTTAATGTGCAGCTTAACCTTTCGAATGAGCTTTTTGGATTACACTTTGTTCAACCTAATTAAGAAAAAATAAACCGAAATTCTTGGAATTTGATATTCAAGTGAGCGCAAGAACAGAGTAACAGTGGGAATATTTCGACTCTATTTTTGGGTCGTTATCATCGTTTTTCGTAAATTACCATGAAATATATAGAGTCTTAAAAAATATTACTATACGATTACTGTATCGATTCTCGCGTTTACAGGTCCATAGTATATAGTATATAGTCCATAGTATCAGGTCCAAAGACGATTATCTGTGCTTCATTTTTTTAGTTCACTCTGTTTTCCCTTTTCGATTACGAGCGCCGTAGGATGAACAAAGTTAGGCTGGGTAAACATGCATGTCTACATTGAAAACTGCCATTCTCTTTCACTGGTTTTAGTTTACAGTCAGACCCGATGCGTTACTCAGCGGAACCGGGGGGCCTTGGGGCTCTTGCCTCGCACGTATTTCAAAATATGTAAAATTGTGCTTTTTATTTAATGAAAATGCTCTTTTCTGGAACAAAAGTATTCTTTTCTTGGATGAATGCGCCCGTCCAGTCTTATTTTTGCAGAAGCAAAACAATGTTGTTGAAAAAACAAAATAACTATAAGGCGACACAATTACATAAAACACAGATGCTTTAATCAGATAAATTGATTGGGAAATATTGAATTACTTTGTTATTGACATGGAGTAGGCCTTAAACAACGCTCTTTGTACCCTAATCAAAGCGGATTTCTTATGCAATAGATACTTGCGTCAGCGTGGTTATTGCAGATCCTGTTATGAAATGAATCATTTCATGCAAGAAACGTTTAAAGTGATTCGACGGCTCTTTTCTACTAAATAAAACATGATCAACCTGGTAAGGGTTCGTGAAGCAAAAAATATAAATTGAAACGTAGAGGCATCTGCAGCCACCAAAGGGAGACGCAGCTCCAGAAGATTTAAACCAGTAAGGGACACGTCATTATTTATCGCTGGGGGGCTGAAGCAAAAATGCTAAGGAGAACCGAAAAATCTTAAGCCAATCATGTTTAAAAACAAAAAGTTCTTATCTCAGAAAAACGAGTCCTGAGCCCGAGACGAGAATCGAACTTGTAACCTTCTGATGACTGGTGAGACGCTCAAACCATTGATCTACTAAGGTGCATCTTAGAGTTTTGGTAGCTCAATGGTTGCAGCGTCTCATAGGTCACCAGAAGGTTGCGTCTGATATGCACCAAGCTCCCACATGAACCAAATTTGTGTTCAGCTTTTAGTAAGGAGGGTTTTGTAAGCAAAACTTTAACTTTCACAGTTGCTGCCATATCAATTCAACTTACTGAATTTCACACAGTCAGGTAAAATATCCGGCGGCCGTATCTAATTTTACTTTTTTATCTCCTCCGCACGAGATTTTGAAAATTCGTCATTAATGGTTCAGAGAATACAGCTTTGACGAAAAGCGAACGTTCGCCAAGTTCATGATCTCAGAAAAACAATTTCTGAGCCCTAAACGGGAATCGAACCCGCAATCTTCTGATGACCGGTGAGACGTTCTAATCATTGAGCTACCAAGGCTCAAGATGGTGATGTGAGTTGCAGGTTCGTCATATGTGCAACCGAAGTGGAAGCCACGATATGATGATAATGATGGATACTTATGGCGATTCCGGTCTGAGGCTCAGAAAACGAACGTTCGCTGGCCGTCTGATATACTCCATGCTCTCACATGAACTGCATTTCCGTGTTCAGCTTTCAAGAATACATTTTATCAATTTATTAAAGAAATTGATTCCACCGATTTTGTGTCAGAAATAAAACTATCAGAGCCGTAAGAAGGACTGCCCGTGAGTAACTGTTTATTCCCTATGTGGTAGGCCCAGCCGAAAACAATTGATAGTGTTACTTGGGTGTATCTTGCTCATAAAACTGTGGCAAACCATGCACTCAACGAAACTCTGAGCTCCAGAGGGGACTCGAACCCGCAACTTCCTGAAGGTAGATTCAAACAGCAAGATATATTACTCAAGTCTTTAAGAGTATCCAACTGCAATTTCAAAAGAACGGATAAACAAACTTGATAGTATTATTGTTGGTACGTTGTTACTTGATAGTACTTTTTCCAAGTTTCTGAATCATTTGAAGGTTCTCTGGCTATCGCGCCGTCCAGCCCTTTTTGCGTTAGATGGTTTGTAATCAATCCTTTGAGATTCAGAAGACAATAATACGGCAGCCATCAAGTAGAGTGTTGGTGGCGCAGTGGTAGTGCACCTGTCTCTCACCTCTGTGACAAGCGTTTAATTCCGGCTCCGTGCAGTTTTCAGACTAGAGTTGCCTTGGTCACATGTGAGAAGATTGTTGTCCAGTTTAACTCCGTAAAACATGGAGGCCCTTACGGGGCCTTTAGAGAGAACAGTATAGTTTAGCTGATAGGGTTAGCCAGTATAACTAAAGGAACTTTACTTTGGACATACTACACGAAGTTATAATGAGATGGTTTGTTGAAGTTCAATCAAGACGGCCGATACCAAGTAATTTTAAATGAGATTGATCAGAGAGTAGAAGCGAGAAAGAAAAGAGCCATGCAAACATATGGTGTCCTTTGGAGAGTTAAAAATGTGCGAACAATTACATGATAAATGATTGGCTGTTTACTCGGGCGGTGTTTTTTTGCGATTTTGTTAATCCTGAAGCATGCGATGAAGCGAACAACCCCCGAAACTACTGGATCATATTATAATATATATCAGCTTTGCACAAATGGTTTACTACAATCGTAAGTCATTCTATTCAACCGCATGCATCAGGAAGACAAATATTCCAAGAAAAATTGCGTATGTATGCTACCCTTGAGACATTAGCCATTAGGTCACACTTTAAACAAGAAATGGTCAGTTTAATCCTTTAAGCGATAAGTGTAAATCATTATTTCAAAAATATAGTTTGTTTTTTTTAACTAGGGTCAAAAGGAGGATGAATTTCTCTCACCTCTCGCTCATCCCAGCGGACTTGCTTACTTGCTAAAGCTTTCATTTTGAACACGTTCAGCTGGTATCCGGCCCCAACCGGCAAGTCTTGACATGAGGGAGTAGCATTTCATGGACTAATTCTTATCTACGTGATTACTTCAATAGCTCAACAGGCCTTTAGAAATGACTATCTTAATGGAGGAATTAATTTTGTTTTTTTTAACCTTTGTGATTACATTTACGTTGGTTTGAATAACAAGCTCAAGCGACCAACTTTGCAACCGTATGTTCATGAAGAATTGCAGACTGCGGCGTAACTGGCACGAGTCAAACTGCCATAGAACCAGAAGCATATCATTGAAATGGCTGGTAACCCATACCTGCCAAGGGGTCTCCTTCAGCGTCGGAAAATTTCCTGGGGTTGGTCAGAGTAAATTAATGCAAAATTAAGACCTATCGCCAAATAGAGTTAATCTTGTATGCCTTCGAGAGATTTTCAATGCAAGTATAGAAAGGAAATTTGAGACTAATTCCGAATTAACTTCTGGGATCTCTGAACGAGGCAATGTTGACTCCCAGCTGGTCGAGAAGCGGTTTGCGTTCCCAAATATTCGAAAGCGACTCTTTACAATAACCTTTTACAGGGATAAACTCCTCTAAACAGTCACAAGAAGACGTAATGAGAGGAAGAGGGACACAATTATCAATGAAAATGGCTCTCTTTACAATTTTTTCTTTATTTAGTTTCTCATAAGTAACTAAGAAAGCTATCTCAAAAGGCAATACTTTCACAAACCTGGAGCAATTGCAAGTGCATTTATTTCAACCACCGGCCCGTCAGAACAAAATTCCTTTTGCGGTTGGGCTTAAAATACTGGGTTCAACCGAGATGAACACAAAATCCGAAGTCACAAGACTCGACCTAAATACGGGGGTTATGGGAGCATGCCACGCACAAAATATTTTCGGGAATAGAACTCCTGAATTGTCGAGAAATTGTTATTTTTATGAAAGCATAAATGATTTAACTCCAGATTTTTGTCACTTTTGCGAATAGGATGATTAAAAAGTCCTACTTTAGCAACTACTTCTGGATGGAGACTGAAGGCCTTAAGCAGTCCTAACTTTCGACTGGTCCGGCCAATAACCAAGACACTTTACGGCTAGGAATGGAGAATATATGCTTTTGGCTTGTTTTAATGCTTTTACACGTTTTGTTACGGAAATTTGTCTCATTTAAAATAAGTTGGATCTGTAGCAAACGAAAAGAGCCAAGCCTGAAGCTAACTGTGGTTAAAGTCTGCCATACAAATATAAGATGATTGCACTTTTGCTTGACACATCCAAGGGGTATTCAGCGCAGGTAATGTTTTAACGACGAAGAAAACCTAAGATATTAAGGTAGTTTCTCGAGAACAGTCGAAGCGACACCACTTATCTTGTTAGGTTTTTGCCCAACAGACAACGGGACAACACATTCCGTGTGGTATTGAAAGCTGGAAACAAATGCTGTTTATGTGGAAGCTTGGAGTATATCAGACGAGCGTTCGTCAAGCTCATGATCTCAGAAAAACTATTTGTGAGCCCTGGATGTGAATCAAACCCGCAACCTTCTGATGACCGGTGAGTCTAAACGTTGAGCTACCAAGATTCAGATGGCGAGTGAGCTCAGTTGCAGGTTCGTCATATGTGCAGCCTATGCCAAAGCCACGATATTATAATAATGATGGAAACATGCCATTTCCATCATTATGATCATATGATGACTTCCGTTTGGGTTGCGCATATGAAGAACCGGTAAGTTAGCTCAGGATCTGAGTCTTGGTAGCTCAATGGTTAGAGCGTCTCACTGGTCATCAGAAGGTTGAGGGTTCGATTCCCGTCTAGGGCTCAGAAATCGTTTTTCTGAGAGAACGAGCTTGACGAACGTTCGTTGGTCGCCGTATGTCGTGTAGTCTTGTCGAAACGATATTGCATGTGACCACTGAAATAGATTCAAAAAACTAACCGGTACATGAAAATTGATGAAGTGAAAAAAAAATGACAGTGGTATGGAACTGAAAAGGGTGAAAATATATTGTATGTAGCCGGATGTAAAAAATATAAACCTACTTTGTGTATAGTGGTCTGAGGTAGGACTGTTTTGACTCTGGATCTGGACTTGGTCTTGGAGGTTCTTGGAACATTTTCCACGCTATCTTGAAACTGGTCAGTTTTATTCACCCTGTAACACTAACACAATTTGTCGTCAAGTTGTTTCGCAGCGATTGGATACGTGTCAATGACATAACATTCGTTGATATATTGCGCAGCCATACTGTTTCTAAGAGCGATGTTACCAGTTATAAAACTATTGAGATACATAATGTCAAAGTCGATTGCATTGCATAAAACTTTGCAAATAAAAACGTCGACAAAGAGGCATACTCTGATTCAAGGTAGCGTTGTAAGACAACTTTGCTTACAAAAATTAGGAACAGCCAGTGTTTGTGTAGCATTATAGATAAGCTTCGCTATCGGTCGTTGAGAGAAACTAGAGCTATCCTATTTTTGGCACGTCAAGTGCGATAAAGCGAAATTGATAAGTTCTTGAGAAAATTCAGACGCGTTGAATTCTTCTGCTGTTCCACAGTTCTGACCAACAATTTGAAAATGTAGTCACTGAAAACAATTTTCTTGGATGAAACTTCTTTTGTTCAACAAAGAAACCTTCAATGGTACAACTTCTTCTCGCAAAATTTTCGTGGACAAATATATTTGTTTATTTGTTTGCCGGAAAGACCACCGGGGAAAAGAAAAAACAACACTTCGTGTGGCTAAACCATTCGCGTATCTTGTTTTTATAGTCATGCCTTATCACCTTCATCGACTCGTTCAGTTCCTTAAAAGTATTACCAAATATTTTGTATTTGCACAGAGCCCGGGAGCGAAACACCTGCAGCAATCTTAGATCGTCTGTCGTACTGGGGTTCGTAATATTTTCCATACTCAAGTCTGCTAGTAAAATTTGGGGATAAAAAGTAGAATTAAACATATAAAGAAAGCCGCGTAAACAGCAATTCTTCTTAAACGATAAACGATGGGTAAAAAGGCAAAAGGGTAATACTAATAGAGAACTGCTGAAAGGGTTGATTAGAAAATACTGATATTTCGACAGAAGGCTTTTTATCGCAGTGAAACGTGAAGTGTTACTTTTCACATGTTTCAAATACACAAAAATATCAAGTTTTTCTTCTATATTTGTATCTGGAATTTCATAGTCTCTTCTTCTGGACTGTCTAACGTTCGAATTAAGAGATCCGTTTAAATGGAAGCTCAATAAAATGGCAAACAAATTGTTTCGTGTCACCATGCTCTCCAATTATACAGGATATAACTCCAGGTAATGTATGAATGTAAAAAGGTCAAAAATGATTTATTATTTACAGCCGCTTGCGATCGACTCGATCATCTTCAAGATAATGGAGTCAATCGAAAACGTTTACCAATAATAAACTATTTTTTATACCTTTCTATATTCATATCCAATAATACGAGATTTGAAAAACTACATATATTCACAACATGTTGTACATGATATATGGTATTTTTACCAATCAAATCCATTTTGTACTCAGATCGGCCTAACTTCTAGCTACTATACACTGAACAAATGACTTAGCTTCTTAAATTAAAGAAAAGTGCAAACAACATTTGCGCTGGACTAAATGTAAAAGAAAGGCAAGCTCACACGACACAAACTAGGGCTTTTTAGTTCATACAGTCCACATATGAACTGTACTTCGATTATCCAACGCAAAGAGTCTAATAGTTGTGATGAATTCCTGCCGCCTAGACTCCAACTTGAGTTAATGACCCATTCTTTTAATTCGTTGTTTGCAATGCAATAACATTTGGCAAATATTGATCAACTTCTGTAAGCCAGTGACTGAAAAATTTGACCCCTCTTGGGTGCTATATAAATTTACGAATGAAATAGGTGCAAATTTTGAAGTTTCAATTTGTAAGTTGCGGATTATTTCATCCGTACATTCCTATTGTTTCAAAAAGAGTGGTTATTTATTTAAGGTCAATGATTTAATGCAGTCCAGCGATCCTGCTTTTTTTGAACGTAATCTCTAGCTCTTATCAAGGTTACCATCTTGTCCTATAGACTGCCGAGCAAGCGATCACTGTCATCAGATATATTTTTTTAGGATTCACAACAAGTCTGCCCGCAAATGAGCTTGTCTACCAGCATATCAAGAACATCGCTTGATAGCAATCCAATTGTCATATCCATTTAGCTCCATTACGCCGTAACTGTCTGATCTACTGCCATTTGTTGCGATAAAAGATAACATACGACTTCCGACATTTACCCGTAAAAGATGAACAAGACGACGTTTTGAAACAATCCCACACACAGAGTAACGAACAATCATCCTTATTTTTGAAAACTCGCTTGATAAATGAATACAGGACAATGATAGCAACGAAGTGGAGATTAATATTGCATGTATATAGTCAACATGTAGTAAATATTCCATTTCATTTCTCTCTAGAAGATGTTAAGAGGAATTCAACAACGAGAGGACACTGATTCGATGACCAAAGTCAATGTAACCCAATAGATCTTTTTCTGATGGTCATTAAATGATAAGGATTAATAAGTTTACTTTGAAGGAACTAAACACGATTGTATCCAGCTTTCAAGCTTTAACGTTAGTTAGGGTTTTTTGGTAGTTTGGAGGTACCGGTAATTCTGACTTTAGGTAAACTGTACGTGATGGCATTTACGTTTTTTCACCTAAACGTAAGGCTAAATTTTAAGTTCAAACGAAAATCAACACATCATGACGAATCGCAAACACAGTTTATCATCTGTAAGTAATTGTTTTCGACTTTTCAAAAGTTACTTCATCTCTTAAAACATCGACGAACTGGAGTGTGAACAGACATAACTCGCGTTTTCGCCAAGTTTGTGTACTTTCCATTAATTCAAACATTTAAATTGTTTAGGTGATACAAGAAAACCAATAGTGAAATGTTAACATTTCAATCAATAAAAACAGCTTTTGCCACAAGCACAACCGACACCTTACAGCGAAAGAACACAATCCCTTGGTATCAGTGTCGGTATCACTTCTTTAAAATCGATAACATGCACAGGACTATAGCGTAGCCGGGGGAGAGCAGGGGGGCAGGGGCGCCTTTTAGAGCTAAAGTTTGCTGGTACATTCTTGGTTTTGGTGGTTACGATACTTCCTCGACAATATATTACATAGTTTGAAAACAAATCGTCTTTTTCAAAAAATTATATCACACTAAACATCACTAATGCAACGTTCCTTAAACCTCGAAACGAGCATTCAATGTTTGAATTTTTTTGTTTATCAGAACTCATGGACAGTGCTTCAGTCTGAGCTCACCTTCCCTATCTCGCTTCTCCACTTTTTAACCTCTGATATTCTCACTTCTCGGCTTTTGCCTGACGCACATTCCAGATCCACTTTATCGGTGTACGATTCTCCTAAATCAGTGAGTAAAGGTTTTCTTTGAGATTCCTTCAAAGAGAATTTTTCTAAATTAATATAAAAATCAAGGTCTTGTCAAATGACGTCATAAACAATACATCAACACCTTCGTAATTAACATCGTCGAGTGTACTCCACATCTGGTACGGTTAACCCAAAAAGAAGGCATTCCGAAAAAGTGCACTTGAATTCAGTAAGGTTCAATATGCGCAGATAACGGGGCCATTTACGCAAGAGAAGAGGACACGGCTCGCGCAAGACGTGTCTCGCGCGAAACACTCGTGTCAACAGTACAAACAGGTAGTTTTCACTCACGTAACAATTTTTTTTCCAAGTATTTTTCAGAATAACGCTTCTTTTGTTTTGCATGTAGTTTTGTACAAACACACCTACAAAAAGTGTACAGCCTCTGGGAAGGAACTACCGCAGGGAATAAAGATGTCAAAAAGTTACATAACTAAGAGGTGTCTGCAATATAAATAGAAAAGTAATAGATTTTCATATTTCAAATATTAGGATTTTGACGACATCACGTGAAATCCACCCATAATGTTCTCACGTCACCTAACCCACGTTTAACACAAAACGTGGGTTATCCAGCGAACTGTTCGCATCTTATATAAAGCCTCTTTGTACTGTTAAGACCATTCTGCAAACATGTGTAGGCGAACCCAAGTTTGGGTTTGTGAATGCCACAACAACTGTTAGCAAAATATGATGGCAAATTGTTGGCGAGAAATTGAACTGGTCTCTATTTCCGCGAATTTCCTCAACAACTTTTTCGTATCGTCAAACTTGCATTTGATTGTTTAATCATCATACAAACGCTTTTGCTATAAACCAGTCAGACTTCGCACACGCCTCACGTGATTCTTACGTCAACTGCACAAAATAGCGTCGCCTTAAGACCTACTTTCAACCACTTTTCATTTTAATGTTCAAAATCTTAATAATCCTTGCGTATGGGACAGTTCTTCGGTAGACAAGGTATTATAAAGTGTTCTTTCAAGGGCGACCTCTTATGCTGGAGTAAATTTTAATGTATGAAAACAACTGAGTTTGGAGTCCGTCGATTCTTGTTTGGAAGCTAATTCCGCACAGGGCTACATAAATCTCATATAAGTCTCATGTAAGATGCTCATATTTCTCCTTCTAAAATGTTTCCTACTAGTATCCAAAAACTGAACTTCAAGTGAATGCAAACCTTTCATTTTTCAAAAGCGTAATTTCTCAATTTTTATACTATATCTTGGCAGGATATTAATTTCCACATTTCCTAGTATGCATAATCTAGCTAGGATTCCTAATAACAATAGACAGTCGGTAAAAAGCCGAAACGTGGAAGAGAAGATTCTGACGTCTCAAGCAAAGATCCTTCACTCGTTGCAGCGTTGTGCCTTTATATCATTGACCGAATGGTTTCAATTAACAATATCCAGACTGGCTTTTAATCTTCTGGAACTAAAGAAGGATGGAATTGTACCCAATCAACATCTCCAGAGATATTTCACATACACAGACGAAACATTAACAACATTATATAATTCTTACTTCTTGCGTAAAAGAAGAGTTTCTTTTCATGACTACCAAAAGTCCCCGTGATGATGAACAACAATGACATAGAAAATATTTTAAAATGTTCCTCTAATTTCCTTAGAAAAAACTTTTCTTGATTAAAGAATCAATTTTTTGTTTCAAGTTTGAGACAAAATATTGTGAATTAATTACCTCAAATTAAGCGATTTTAAACACATTCTCTATCCAACGTCGAACTAGGAAAGTAGGTGTTTACATATACCCGGTCGATATATATATCTATATGAGCGAGTTTTGGTTTACGAAATGCAAAAGAGTTCTCGATACCGCATAGGTAGAGCAAGTAATAGCATGTCGCTTACCTTAAAAATCCATCATCAGGTGGAAGAGCTCTTCCACCTGATGATTCCTAAGCGGATGAAACAGGCTGTAGTGGATTTTTAAGGTAAGCGAAGGTTGAAGGTAAACAGTTACGGTTGTCCCTACAAATATGAGCCCAACAGGTGTCATGGCAGAGGACGTAATTTTCAGTTAATAGTTGTCGGGTCCAGGATGTCTCTTTCACAAGGGAAGAAATGGAAGGTTGTAATCTAGTTAATGTAGTATATTGTCAAAATACGTCGATAAACGGGAAACCGCACGTGCTGTCCCGTGATTCTTTTCGGACTCATATTTTAGATTTCCAAGGGACAATCTTATTTGAATTAGCTATATATCTATATCTATATGTATTTATACTGTATATACATGTATATATTTAGTGTTTTGTTCTATTCATCTTCATACTATTGATGGCAGCAGACTAACATCAAGATCTCGTTACATTTATTCTTTGGTTAGAGAACGTTTTTCGATGTATATTTTCTTTGGAAGAAACAAGGATCCAGCAGAAACAAGGATCTCCTGTAAATATCAAGGGAAGCTGCAGAAATATGAACAATTTGCCTTGAAAATGTCTGAAAGATGACGAGGATTCATAGTCAAGCTCGTTCTGTCGTCATTGGCTGTTGTTTTCGCGGGCATACGGGAAAGTCGACACGATGTTTTGGACGTCGAGCTTATAGTGAACCAAATGCACAAAAGATGTTACTCGTTGAATCTGTAAAGATGTAACAAAAAGTAATGTCTGGTGTTGTCCAAACAGAGTGATATGTACGTATTCAATTGCCGTAGGAACTAGCAAAAAGTCAGGTGGCTCCTTTAGCTGTACTCTTATTCACTTTATTATGGTTTTCGGCCAAGGTTCACCGAAGGAATATGGTCTACCGAGACTCATAACAATGGTAATTTTAGGGTATACCTATTAGATATAAATTATACTGACGACTTTCTTCAGAATGAATTGACTTCTTGCTGAACAGCTAGCTAAGTTTTGATCATTTCATTGCATAATTATCACAGAAGCGAGTTGATCTTTCTCAACCAATTAACTCGGTATCCTTTTGGAACAAAATGACCAAAGCTATTGGACAAGTTAAATAACTACCAGTGGAATATTAAACAAGGGCATGTTCGGGTTCAAAACTACATAAGCGTGTCCGAACAATAAAATTAACAGGACTGCGTGAAATTAGAAATCCACACGACAATTCAAACTCAACAGGTGCACATATGGTTAAGCTGTCACAATGTTAAAGGAAATGTCGCGTGCTGAAATATTTATGCACCATCATATATCGCTTGCAATTGGTTTGTTTCAGAATTGAATTCCGTAGGAATATCCTGGTTTCGTACCAGAGTATGGGAGTCCACAAATTTAAGAGCAAGCTTTAGCGGCAGTCAGTTGAGAATAACCTGAGGCTGTTTTTGTCATCTTGCAGAACAATGACGGTGTAATAATAAGGTTAGAGAGGCGAGTTTAGCCTTTAGTGATGTAGAAAACTACACAGTTTACAATATACTTCTTTGATTTAGCATGTAAATCATACGAACGCATGTAATCATTTGCGAAACAGGACAAGTATTTTATAAACGAAACGTTGACAACTAATACTTGGCGGGAAGACATAAACTGTGATAATTTATTGCACTTGAAATACTCAAACATATAATTTAGGCGTCATATTACCAGATTGTGAGGTAAACACTTAGCAGTAAATTCATTTGAATAAACTACTTGACGAGTTAACAAAGCAGTAAGGACACGTATGGTTTCTTCCGAGAACAGTTTCATACTTTAGTGTAGGAAGTCCACTTGTCTAGAAAAACTTAAATTTCTGGGAGTAAAATTCGCCTTTCAGACTATCCTAATTTCTACGTCGGGCATCGGTCGCGGAACTTCAACCCCATTCAGACGACAAGCCGACAGTTTACTATTGTTCCCATATTCCGTTGATTTTGTCCGACAGTTTGACATTTTGTGTAAAGTGAAATTAAGTAAAATATACTTACGAACAGGATACAGCATACACTAGTTGACCACAAATATTTGTCGCGAAAATTGGGAAACCGCATAAACAAAATCGTCATAGATTTTTTTTGCTAAAGCTACAAACCATTCCTTATATCGTACCTTTTTAGAAAAAGTCTGCCAGCGAGGGTTAAGTCAAATTTCTAAGAACCTTTGGAGTTATTTTCTTAAAAAAAAAAAGAGAACAGGTACGCCCAGCAAATGGTGGGAATTATCGCCATACCAGTTACCAATAAAAGCGACAGAATTCAAAGTATATTTCATGACTGACGCTTCGTCGTTGGACCAAACACCATCAAAGAAACTGTAGTCAAGAACTGACTGAAGAAGTGATAAATATGTTTAAGAAATTTAACATCTTAACATTCGCGTGGGAATAAAAAGACCTTTGTGAAAATAACGTACATGGGCTAACTAGTTTTAGGTGACAAACTTTGAAATCACCCGGATGGCTTATCGATACCCAGGTGACATTTTCGCAAATGATGACGGATGTAAATTCTTGGGCCACACACCTTTTGAAGTTGAGAATATTTAGCATTAATCATGTATCGCATGAAAGCAATCCATTACGGGGTCAAAATTGACGATGGGGTTAGCAATCAACCCTAATAGGAAACCAGAGAAAAGTATGCGAACAGTGTCGCTTCTTGACGAACATTGTTGTTTATTCGCGTCTGCAACGGTTTGGCTTTTAGCTTTAATCGATATTAGTGCATTCTGTTTAAACAATTCTTTCTCATCTTAAGTGGTATAATGAGACGTTGTTGTCGAAGTAGATGGACTACCTTTTCTTACTTTATTGTGCCATTAGATGGCCGAAAATTTGCGCAGTTTATCAAACAAATTAAAAGTTCGTTACTCTCAGATCGGCTATGAAAACATGTTCCTCTAGGACTTTTGCTAATTGCATCTTGAGGGGAAACCAGGGAATGTCAATATACGAGAAATAGGCTATCGAATATCTGGCAAACAGGGCCAAATCAAATGACCACCCTTTAAAATAAAAAGCTTTCAATGACTAATAACATGCATATTTCCCATTAAAAAGCTGACATGTAGATCACAAGGCTTAAGTATCGAGTGGACATAATATGCGGCCAAATCACATGACCCTTTTCCCTATCACGCAATTGACCGGTTAGCTTTTAAAGCAAAAGGTTTCATGCCCGGGAAGGTTGTGTGAGCCAAATCTAGACATTTTTCATCGCATTTTCATCACGATTGTTTGTTGAGACTGAAGGGTGATTTAATTTGGGGCCTCGTGACTCGTCAGCACTGGATGTCACCTATCGCTTCGGGTTCTAAGTGGGCTATGAGAAAATACGTACAAGATTTTCACACGAGTTTAGTTAGGTAATCCGATGTCGTGACCGATAGTCTCCGTGAAAGATGTATAGAGCAAGGCTTTAAGTTACATTATTGTTCCAGTTTGTTGAACTAGGCGAGGTGGCTCAATTAATCAGTTTTGTAGGGGCTGGACTTAAGTAGGAAGTTTTCTTGGCAAGCAGACGGCGCGGAGACAAGAAGTCGAAGCATGGTTTAAATTCTGAACAATGATTAAACACGTGCCACGCGTATTCTCAACGTGGTGCGAGTTCTTGCTTGTGGCTAATGCATATGTCTCATTGAGAAGACTCGCGGATACTCATTGTCACATTAGCATTCACATACACATTTAGGAAGAAAAAATGCCTGCGAAAAATCTGCTTGAGGGGGCGAAAGAAAAGGGAGCGGCGCTACGTCGGTTCCTTACCCAACGCTAATACACAACATTACAACATTGAAATAAAGTACAACTGCTTTTTAAAAAATGTACAGAAATTCCTTTAAACTTTCACTCTGCGTTCATTATTCATTTTTCAGGTTGCGCAACTTAGTCCTCTCTTTCTTCAACTTATAATGTGCATTTAAAGAGGTCCACAAAAGTTAAAAAAACTAAATCAAATTAAAGGATGTGTACCTTTAACATGTAACAGGCTGATGGAGTCTAAATGGAGTAGTTTTGCGGAATGTTTTATCGTTCCAAACAACTGCTTCAATATATTATAAGCACAGATTTTGGGAGATGGAGTTACTTGAGAACGAACTCGAAGTTAGTATTTTCACGTGAGAATTTGTTTATTTAGGAAATAGCTTTTATCAGAAAGTTTTGTAATAAAGCAGCAAACTGGGTAAGAGTGTACATCAATGAAAACTGAATCTTTCTTAAGAAGCACGAGCCGGCCGTCCAAGGTTTAAGAATGACGTCTACTCGAATGTGTGTCATGCTGCATGTCTACATGGCGCGCAATCGAAGTGAACACGCCGTAAATTGAAGTTTTAGTATCAAATACTCATTAGATTCCTGTCAAAGGTTGAATCAATGCTCAAAATGTAATGACGACCCCTTAGTGTCCCGGCATAAGGTTTGCTAATGCCTCGAAGATTGATATCAAACAGTTTCTGAAAGAAAATATTTCATGTTTACAGGTAGGTCTCACTAATGACAAGTCGAAGAGTCGGGCGTCGTAGGCTAAACAAAAGGACTGAATTCATTCCATTGTGCAAAGAATGCGGAGGATTGCTATCCGATCGATATCTTATGCCGTCAAATGGCGACATTAGAAGGAACACGCTCTAATCAATCCTACCTCGTGCGCGGGCTACAGTTTTACCGCGTGTCTCCGACAAACCGAACTCGAACCTTCGCTAACCATTTATGCAACTAGACATGCATTTCAGCATCGCAAATGGCGCCATAAAATACTCTCAACGCTTGATTGGCCCGAACTGCTGCGTTTTTGTGTCCATTTACTACCTAATTAATTAGCTCTAATTGATTGCAACCCTCTTACGTCTCAACTTCATCGCTTAGCTCGCAGGCATATCCACGCCCCCCCGTCACCGCACCCAACTCATGTTGGTGTAAATTATCGTATGAATGTGTCAATGCAATTTGTCATGTCAATTAACCTACCTAGCCAAAAACTGAGAAAGGCCAGGCCCCTTGAAGTAAAGTGGCAAACTCGGTTCACTTTTAGGTTTCGAGACGAGTAGACCCACGAAAAACTCGAGGCGAAACAACACCGTTTATGATAAAGGATGACCTATTTGATAAGTCTGCGACTTTTGACCGTAAGTCCTGCGGTTGGTAATCTTCTCGTGTTATCAACACGTTTCGATGTTGTTCTCTGTGATGACACTGGATGTACATTTAACATGCAATACGCGGCAATTAAATAGCAAGCTGGCCTCCGGATCAATGTCTCGGCATCAATAGATAATGGGGCGTTTATCACCAGCTGTGTCAAGCATTTCCTCTATGGGACCACTCTCATTGGTTCATCATAGCATAAGTGATTAAGCTCTAATTTGGCCATAAAAGAATGGGAGATCTGGATCATTTCATTGATCACCCCCCTCTTATGGACTGTTAAAAAAAGGATGTCAATGTGTTCCTCCTGAGACTCTTTTAAAGTGGCCCTCCGAGAGAAACGCCTTCAGTATCACCATTCTACTCGCCCAGCAACAACATCTCCGACAACCACTTTCTAAAATGCAACCGTGCGACTGGAGGACCGATGCTCTTCAGTCGAGCTACGTCTCGCATCCATCGACCTCCTTCTGTATCGATAATATTCTGGGAAAGACGACCACCACTCAACGCGTGAACCAAGTCGCGTCCTTCTGGGACCAGTCGAGGATCGAAGGATTCCGACCACCTTCATATCCCTTGGTTGTCCCCACACGGGGCTACGGCAGCCCATTCTTATCGTTTCAGAGACATCATCCGTACAACGTGGGCTACAATATTCAAGCACCGGCAATACCAAGCATTTATGAAGCGTTCCACGACCCAGTCGGTGGGTATAGCGTCCAAAATATTGTTTCATGTAGCTTCTGAAAAAGACCTAGTCACTTCTCTGATTTTCCTTAATTCTTTACTAGCAATCTCTTTGTCCCGTGATGGAATAAGATGGTCTATTTGTTTAAATGTTTAATTATAATTCGCCTTGATTAGTGTTAAACAAGACCTTCGCTTTGTTTATAAAAGATCGGAGGTAAACTTAATCTTTTGTCGTTCATCTTAACTCAAAAGTGTTAACTCTTGTCTTCGAGCAATCCAACACGTTTACAGCCAATCATCCATCTCAGTTTGATTTACACCTCTGCTAGCGCACGTTAAGCAAAGGGACATCTCGGATCGTAGTAAGGAAGGCGATTTACGCCATTTCAAGTGGTTATCTCAATCTCGGATACTTTTACTAGATTTACTACAGTATTACTCCATATTGTTAAGACCAAGACCGCGGAAGAGAAGAGCAAAATCTTAGTCTTGTCCACATTGTGATGTGTATAGACAAATCTTTAGGTATTTTGGTGGCTAATCGGGTCGGATTGTTAAATCATACACACCAGAAGTGTCTAATTGCGCTCAGCTATTTGTGGCCGGAAAGCTAAGTATTCGATGATTCTTCCTGGATAGCCAATGCATCGTAGGTCCTCTGATTCACAAAGGCAGCAGAATGGCCGACAAAGAGAAATATCCTTATAGACATAGCTCGAGGAAATTGGAACCAGTCGCGTCATTTTTTCGCAATTTCGTGATCCGTGGTTAAGCCGCATTCTTTCCCAGGGTTTCCAATTTCCCACTCAACGTACCAACGTTTGCCATAGTGAAGTAATACGGGCATCCTTCTCAGCAGAGTTTCTGCAGAACTAAATGTGAAACATGTAAAATTCAACAAATCTTTATATTTTAAACCGAGCTGGTTATGGTTATGATTCGTGGAAAAACGCATCAAACTTTTTTCTGGGATAATTAACTAAGATGAATTTTTGTTTTGGCAACGTCGTTTAAAGAGAAAGCTTCTAGAAGAAACTGAATTAGTGTATTTAGTCGTTCACTTAGGTATTCTTCTACGACTGTCTGCAAGTATTTTAATAGCTAACGCGATGAATCTTCCGTGGGTTTAAACAACATGTTTTTTGCAGGTGGCGAATTAGAATTTGCTTGACCATCCTTCTTTTTCTGTGTTTGCGTCCTAGGTTTGTGGAACTCGTTCTTGGACAAACACCAACGCAAGAAGGGAGGACAGGTTCGGTTCTCGAACGAGCAAACCGTGGAGTTGGAAAAGACCTTCGAAAAACAGAAATACCTCTCACCTCCAGAACGAAAACAGCTGGCCAAAGCGCTTCAACTTTCTGAGAGACAAATCAAAACCTGGTTTCAGAATCGGCGGGCAAAATGGAGACGACTCAAGCAGGAATCAAGCAAGTCAGCAGACGAAGAAACTATTGACGAAGATGATGAAAAGAAAAAGAGCTAAAGAAAGGACTGAGGGTCCCTGTTTCACCGCTGGAAAACTGACGTAAAATTCGAAAATTCCAAACAATGACTGTTTGTCGGTGTTGTCATCAACTCATACGTGAGAAGGCACTGAGCTGGTTTCGGTTCCTCGGTTTTAGCAATACGATAAAACCATGATTACAAACTGTAAATATTTAAAACAATTCTTATGCACTTGAACAGAAAGTAGACTAACTTATATACAGTGTTCACTTGTTACATAGAATCTGCATGTCAATAAAATCAACAGTATTTGAAAGTTCATGTTATGGGTGCATTTATGTATAGGTATTGCGAAAGATAATGTGTACTGCCAACGCGCGTATGCGTGAGTTAATGGCAAAGTATGTTCAGAAGGTTTCAGTCATTTTAAAAGTTTTAGGTGAAGGTTCAATACATCGAAAAGTAGCTTTTCGTGCAGACCAAATTGTCTTTTATAAATTAGCGTAGTTCGTTGTTTGTTTACGCGGGCATTCGTGTCCATGAATACATATTTGTGCTCGACTATCTCTTGTGTTATCCATGCATTTGATTACACAGAAGGTGTCAAACAAGTTGGGTTATAAAGGGCCTACAAAGTCAAGTGACAGTTTGCAAAGGAATCGCTTAGTAGGTTGTCTTTCCTGTCGGAAAATCTGTAACGATTTCAAGAACACAGAGATGAATGCGTGTATCCTTTTTTCTGGTCAAGAACATCACAAAGATGTCAAGAACACGAAGATGAACGTGGATATTTCTTGTTAACACAAGCCACCGTTTACTTGGTGACAAAGATATCAAAACGCCAAAACAGAAAGAAACGCGTTTTCATAAAGGTGGTTTAGTAGAGATTGCAAGGTAAAATATGGTATGCGGAGCATTTAAATAACGATCATTCACTTCAGTTTACTTTGGTCATGGGACTCTGTGCTTTAACATTCAATTAGGCCTTCGAGTTGGTATTCAAACTGTTTACAATATACAAAGTGATAACTTGGGCTGATCGCATTTCCTTTCCTCTCCTGTCAGTGGAAAAACAAATTTTCGCCAGGTATTTGACAGCTATGCAGTTTAAAGCGAACACCGCACATAATAAAACTTAAAAGGATTGTTTAATTGGAAGGAAAAAACAATGACGCGATGAATAAAGCTATTTAAGCAAAACGAAACCACGCATTTATCTGAACCATAAGTATTCTGTACACAGCCTCATCCGACGAAAGCCTTAATGATGAATAGCCAATAACAAATGCACTGGGCGTTAACATTCTTTAATTTACCCGAACACCTTACCCATCTCATCTTGGCAAAATACAAACATCTTTCACGGTTTATAACCCTTCGAGGCCATAACTGAACCACATACACGCACTGCAAATTCCAGTGCTTCCTTCGCAACAATTCAGCCCCGCCGACCTAATGCCAGAGAATTTTGCTTTTAAGTTTGAGTGTAAAAACAATATATAATGTCCTATGGGCATGCGATATAATGCGCTTAATTTACAAAATCCAACCGCAGTTCGTTTTAAGACGACCGGCTTCTTGGACAATGCAACACTAGAAAGTGAATGAAAACTTTGTTCTGTTCAGTTCACCTCACCTCAATTCTAGTTCAATTCTGTACAGGCCACTACAGTTCAGTTTCGTTCAGTTCCATGTTCTCCCAGTTAACGTTTCTGTTCAGTTCCAGTTCAGTTCCAGTTCAGTTCCAGTTCAGTTCTGAATACAACTAGTTTTCGTTGTCGTACCAGTTAAGTTCACTTTATTTCATTTGGGTAAGATAAATCCTGGGATATGCAGGTGTTGTGATTATAGCTTCCTCTGTTCACATTCCATGTGGTGTCTTTGTTTTTTTAATGCTAATAGAAATCCGATCGTTAGTTTTACCCCAGGGGAAAGGAAATAATTTCCTATAAGCCACGTGGAACACAGGCATACCGATAAAGAGCTTCACGCTTCGGCTACATGTAATCCCTCGTTAGCTGGTGCAAGAGCAAACTGGCTACGCTATATTCTTCAATTTAATTTCATCAAAAGAGTATTGTTTTTCGACGGCTTTGCTTCCAGCCGAACACCGTGTTTTCCGATCGCAGCTAGGCAACAAGCTGCAATAAAACATGGAGCAGTTATGAATGATAACAGCGCAGAAAGTCGAAAGGTTGGTGGACTGCCAAATATATGGTTATTGAGTACAATTCTGACATTTCGAAGAACACGTTACATTCTCTGAAGAAGGGCTTTTGCTCGAAACGTCAGAATTGTGCTACATATATTCAGCAGCCTACCGAACTTTTAACTTTCTCCGCTGTCATATATATGTTACATCGTTTTATGAATGATAACAGGCCCCATCGGGCACGCAGGGCTGTACTTGATGTTTAATGTTGTATACGACATTTTAGCCAAGCCAAAACTAACTAAATTGAAAGGAAATCTCACTTGGCAGTCGGCAATTTAAAATCAACATCAACTGAAGCACCAAAAGCGCAGGAGTAAGACTCTTATGCTGGCCTTGAGGCGGAACTGTTGAAATGTCTACGGACCGAGCAACGGCTTTTCGATTCCAAAGGTTTCTTAAGTATGTCTTTTAGAGAGATACGAATGGCACATGCATACTCGAGGTCCATGTATCTTTGGGGCCTTAAACACAGTTGCAAACTGACCATTAGCACTACAGTGCCAATAACGAACTATTGGTGTTATGTAGAAGACTAGTTCTATTTGTACAAGCATGAATGTCCCAGTAGATTTCTGAGCTGGGCACTATATGATCGCTGAATGATTTATCGAGCCACACTAGCTTAGTTTCCCTATGTTTCTTGTCAGTTCGAACACACAGGTAGAAAGAAATGAGCTAATATTCGACTCGAAATCACCAATCGTCATTACGTGCATTAAATCCGATCAAAGCGTCGGTCACCCTTAAGATGCTTCACACTTCACTAAATTAGCCTGACCGGCAACGATACAAAATCATTCAGGATAAGCTAGGCAACAACAACTCACAACGTACACCACAAGCCACTAGAATTACAATGTACACAAGGAACATTACACCGACAAGTCTACGAAGGGGATTATTTTCTTTCCATTGAAAGTCCAACTATTAGCTAGTCTTATGACAAATATAAGAGCCCAGCATAAAATACGGAGAAAAGGCATGATAAAAAACAAGGAAATATATACAATATTTATTAATTTCTAACGTTTCGTTGCCAAACGTGCAACATCTTCAGAGATAGAATTACAAAGAATCAGAGTACGATGATATATATATACGTTAGAAATTAATAAATATTGTATTTATTTCCTTGTTGTTTTTTATCATGCCTTTTCTCCGTATTTTATGCCGGGCTCTTATTTTTGTCGCAAGACTACATTTCCCGCCTGGTCAACTATTAGCTAGTTCACCGTCGACTAACAAACTAAACTAACACCTAACACAGTGACCGCGACACTTTAGAAAAAAACAACACAAGTCTTTGATCCTTTGATGACTATTCCGATTCGCCGTCTGAGGCATTTGTTACAACAGTTTTTGAAAAAGGTGTTAATAAACTAATAACCAGTCTGGTGCCGCATGTGATCCCGAACAGTTAGAGGGTCTATTTTGATCTCTGTACACCTAATTTTCACACTTTTCTAGTCGGCTCACCTTTACATTGATCAAGAGCATTATCAAAATCCTGTGAAAGTTCTACTCTGTTACAGTCTCTCAGTCTTCAATAGTCACCGCGCAAACTGCCGCCAAGGACACAAGCTGAGGATTCCCCAAAGGGAAGGTTACGCTTAAAAGATAGCGCTAAGAAATTTAGCTCTTCGACGTAACAAAAAGTAGCGCTTTGCAACCCCAGTATCGCACTTCAATTCGTAATTTTCCTCCTTCGATTATTTTTAATCTTCAAAGTTGTCCACCCGACAAGCAATTTCCTTTTACGAATTTACAGGTGGCGATTATGTTAAGAAACATGTGTTTCTCTCACTTCTCATTTTTTCCTGGACAAAGATGAGATCTGTGAATCGACGTTGCATTTCTATCGACCAGAGTTAAAACTTTTTGAATCAGAAACAAGAAGTTTTCAGAAGTGGAGTTTTTGGCAACATTGTTTTTTTTTTATGCAAGTCATGAAATCGTGATCTGAAACTAACGCCTAATCCAGCGAAAATCCTTTAAAGGAGTTTCCGGGCTTGCTCCGAAAGAATTCAGTCAAACATATTCCCAGCCCATTCTACCGATGCAGTAATTTCGATCTCACTCGCACCCACGCACTAATGAAGTCTAATTGCGGAAAGCAAGGGAAGAGTGGTGTTTGTTTATGATGAAAAGAATGCACTTTCGACCGGAATAAAATCACTTAGAAATAAATCGCGAATTTTTGAATAGTTGGATAAGGTGTTAACCCGATCCGAAGCTTACAACTTCGATTTTCGTCAGGCAGGAGCTCAGAATTGTTTCCCGTATATCATGACTTGGCGAACTTTCTCAATCGTTTATCGAACACGAGTCAGGACGTTGTCCATCATTACAGCGACGATCTTGATCAAATTTTTAACCGAAAATATACCAGTCTAAGCAGCTCAATACATCAACATTCTCTTTTCGTTGCGTCCTTCCGCTATTTCATAGCCGTAACGTTTCGGAGGACATTTTTTTATTTAGTGGGAATGAGATCCCAATAACAACCTCAGGAACGGTTGTCACGTAATGAGCCTTCTTACTTAGTGAGTACAATTCATTTAATTTCAAAATTGATTAGTTCTTGTGGATTATGTTTTCAAGCTAGCTTTGCTAACACTTTGCTGGTGGGCTTCTGCTTGAAACGATTACAATGGGATCTATTTCTTGAATTATGTATCATTTTATCAATATAAAACGTCAATACCTCTAAGACCACGCAAACTACTTGAAAGGCGCACGCCCAAAGGATAACGCGTGGGCACCTTCAGCGGACAAAAAGTAAAATAGCCGAGCACACACGGCCCATCTTTTCCGTTGCACCAACTCACCAGTGCAACTGACCACTTCAGAAACTTCCGTCAAGACTGGGTCCAGGCTTGGCGTGGAAAGCATTCTGAGATATTTGGGTGGACAAATCTTCAAAATAAAGTCCATGTTGGCGTCGTATTTTGTGCAAAGTTGATTGTTTCCAGAATGTAAAATGCCTGAGAATGGGAATTATTCGTATCGTATTCGTACCAGAAACACTTCCGAAATCAGCATTCGTGCTCAGGCTACCCAAAGTTTCTGAAGTAGTCAATTCCGATCCAAGCAATGTTCCGTGTAATCTTGGGTTGTCTACACGAGGAGAATATTTGAAGTTCGCAAAATATGATACTGAAAGGGAACAAGGGCCCCGTCGACTAAAAGGCGAGTAGCTTATTCTACCTGAGAGTTGTGAAAAGTTTGTGCAGGAAAGGATGTTTCAGGGTCTTCTGTTCAGATATCATTCAAACTGAGAGAAGTCTTATCCTAGATAGTTATAACTAAAATAATCAAACCGAACATAACGAACCAAAGAGCCGATTACATTTTTAACCCAGGATTAGCGGTAATCGTCCAATGAACAAACGGGCCTGATGCAGCATTGAGTCAGTCAAAAGCCTTACCCTAATCGTATCCTGACTCAAATTCTTTTTCAGTAATGCTTACAATGAATCTAATCCCAGTGCATGTTGCTCGCTGGCTTCAAATTTCATTCTATTCTATGCTATTTAGGAGTGGCTACAACAATGCGTGCAAGATTGACTGTGTGTCAGTGGCTTAAGACTAATGTGCGCGAGTTCCTAGTGCGTTCACCATCCTTCAAGATCCTTGACCCTTTTCGCCTTCCGCTTGGAATGATAGCAATGAAATCACTTTCCTTGAGCTATGTATCTAAGATTTTATCACCGTAAAACTGGAATACCTCTTAGACAAGGTGAATTACAGTAGGGGCTTAAGATCTACGATAGGCTCCGCCGGACTTAAAGCCACAAGAAAAACTCATGCCTACGCACCTAATGACCAATCATAGCTCTTTTCAGAGTGCTCTTCTGAAGTAACAGGGCAGTGGTGGATCAAAGCGGGCACAGGGGGTGGTTCCCTCTTTCGAATTCGAGCTGAAATTTTTTACCGAGTCCTTGAGTTGGGTTTCTCGAAAGATTTACTGGTCTTTCATGAACACTTATTCAAGCAAGCATAATGATAAGAGTATCCAAGTGACAAACATAAAAATAATACCAATCTGCGTTAAACTATATGGTAGTTGCCAGTAATTACGTACAAATTATTATTATCATTATTGTTATTGATTATTATTATTAAACCTTTCATTAAAATGATTTTCGAAGGGCTGTATGTTATCCAACAAATTGCTTATTCTTAACTAAATACATACATACATATATATATATATATATATATATATATATATATATATATATAACAGTAATGATGAAAACACAAGCTACTTCATAAGAACTTTATTACTACAAATTTGTTTCGTATGGCAAGCACAGGGCTTACCACACTCATCAGGTAATAA
>JBAHVQ010000240.1:609850-624118 GCA_036872915.1 Nanipora kamurai | reverse complement strand
TTTCGTAAAGGCAGAGATTACATCGTTTAGTCTTGTTCGAGTATGATTGGCATTTCTTAATAATTTTCCATTTTATGTTTTTTTTTATTTTTATATATATATATATATATATATATGAATAAATTAAGAATGACATTATAAAGTGTATCGAATGTCATTATTTACTGAACGCCATTTAACATTTCAACAATAAGAGCTTTATGCGGAAATAATACTTCCTCTAAGGTAACAAATTTAGTTAATTAAAGAATGACAGTTCTTTGCTTGCCTTCAGACCAGATTTAGCTCAGGTTTTTCTTAAAATTAATAAGGCTTCAAGGATTAATAGTTGGTTAGTATTGCTGGTATACCTTGGGTTTTTCTTTCTTTCCTATTCTGCTTAGTTTTGATTTTTATGCTTCTAAGTTGTCGGCTGGCTCTTGATTCAGACTTTCTATTTACGCTATTTTCTTAGAATTGCGTGGAAAGAGTTTGAAATGAAAAAGTTTGAAAAAATTCTACAGGAAAATCGACAATATGTTTCACACGAGTGGCAAGCGATTTCAATGTCGACCGCGGGATATCGGAGAAGAGCTCGACGCTTGGAGCGAAAAAGTGGCTGCAATTTTCTTGCGCAAGACTCTTCTGCAAAGCTGATAACAGATCCAAAAATCTTGCAGCAAGGCTGCCTTCCACCCACAGAGTTGGGCTGGAAATGAGCGAGTTCAGGTGAAGTGTCACAGTTTCGAGGTGATAAGGTGTCAATCCACATGGATAACAAAGCGCATTTTCTAATAGTGTCTTCATAATTTGTAAGCATTCATTTCGACAGCCTCTATTGATGGACTTAAGCAATAGCTTCTCTCCATGAAGAAAGCTTATACGCCAGAACATCGAAGAATGTTGTAGGCTCGACCTCACTGGCTGACACACCAAATGTACACCTTCGTCAACGATTTTCTGTCGAACAGCATCGTCAGGCCACCTGAACAAGACCTTCTTCCACATTATAGCGCATTTTGGCCAGACACCTTTCAGGAAGATGGTTGGTGTTAAATGAACGAAAAATTGTTCTCCTTCGTAAGAAATATGCAAAACTAACCCATCTTGCTCGTCGTTTGCGCAATCAAACCAAACTTCCTGAGGAAGAATTCCCTTTTCCCTTGATATATCTTGTAGAAAACTTTTCATGCGTTCTCGAAGTAGAGCTGATGATAAATAGAAGCCTTGGTTAATTCCACCTTGGATTAGATCTGCCCATGATTTCTGTTGCTTAGCTGCTATTAGACCGGCAAAAGCAGCTCCGCTAGGGGTATCCATTTCCACGAAAGAAACTTTACCAGCATCGAGTTTCTTAAAAACGATGAATACTTCGACAACGTTTTGACGTAGAACTTGGAAATAGCCGCCCGGAGACATCGGCAGAAAATGGAGTCGCTTGTCTCGGTTCTTAATCTCTTTCAGTAGGGGATTAACGACCTTTTCGATCTTTTGAAGAACATCGCTGTACCGTCGAAGATGAGCCATTCCTTTATCATCTAAGAAGTTGCGAAGCAAGGAGTCAAGCTTTGATATGGTGTTCCCATTCACATCACTCGGCGGAGGTGTCGAAAGCGAAGTGGTAAGCGACATACTTGCCTTCGTGATCACAAATACAATTCCTACTGAAAATACAGCTGAAGATATTATTTGCATTTTAAAGTTCCTACGAGATTAAATCATTACTCGAAATTAAAATGTGATTACGACAGCTGTCAATTAATAACAAAGAAGAATGATATTCCTCGTGATTTGCATACATTTTAATAAAAACAAACCATTCATAGGTAGAGAGCATTCGCCAGAAAAAGTTCCTTTATACCGTCCAGACAGCACGTACATCCATCAGGTGACGGTTACAGATTTGTAAACGTTTCTTTTCATGTGAACCTCGATGGCAAGAGCATCGTACAGGACATCAGAACATTAAACCTTGGCTAAGCCTGGGTCAAACAACAATGCACGCAATTCAACTCAACTGCATCAGCTTGCAGCCGGTTATACACGAGACCTATACGAGGTTAGACGGACACGATTTGAGTTTGCTCTCCATACAAGTTCTTACTTTAGTTTACCTGAAACCGGTGGGAAAAATCATGTCGGATCGGTCTGACTCATTCCGAGTGCTGGACCGACACGATATGTTTAGACTGGTAAGAACTTGGATCGGTAGAAAATTTTCTTCACAAAAACGCGAAATCTCATAGGATGGTCATTGCTATGGTGATGAGCACGAAAACTATTGGAAACAGGAACAAACACTGGATACGGAATACCAGCAAGGGAATTGGCTTTACACTCCTTCCATTCTCACGTAAACACTATAGAAACTTTCCACTTACGTGTCTGTTTGACGTACACTCAAGTAGTTGAATTTGTCAAGCTCATAACGGAAATTGTTACTGTGGCACAGCGCACATTTCCTTCGTTCCTTTTCAGTGACGCAGCACGTTTTCTTTGCTTGACGTCTTGACTTTTTGTGCCATTTTCTCCGATCCCTCGAGTTTGTTTGAGACGTTAGTTCGGACTTGATTTTATTTCTGTAGCAAGACACAGAAAATACGGTAGTCCTCCCACGTCTGACAATACTTCGTCTAGCCTGTCAAACTTTGCATTTTTAGCATTCAAAATGGCAATTTCTTATATCTGCACATATATTAGAAACAAAAGTAATTAGCAATTGCATGATTTAACAGGATTTAAAACAGTTTCATCGGAAAACAAGGGTTGTACGACGAAGCCAGCATACGGCATTAAGGACTGATCACATGGAGAACTTCAACGCGGTTACCCAGGCTGACAGGATTCCCGATTACATTAGAATTTCAACCCGGTCTGAAATCGACAGTAAACCTACGAGAAAATCACGACGGATAGGTAGCCTTTGTTATTTTCATACTTTGACATAGTTCCCAAGCCTTTTTTAATTATCAGTCTTGGCTGAAATTTTGCTGTGCGATTACATGGAATTTTTCAGCACAATTGACCGGCGCATGAGATCACACAGTCAATTCTTAAGTGATTTGGTTGTGAACCCGGGCTGAAAGTTAAGACCAGCTGACCGAGTTGAAACTCAGCTCGAGCTGACATCTCTCCATATAATCAGCTCCCAAATTTAGACAGACTGCCACCTAATTGTTTTAATATCACAGAATAAACAATTTTTCTGAAAAACAATATAAAAAAACCTGAAAAAATTGACGCGATTCAAAAACGTCTCTGATGAGAAATTGGCGACTGCTCAAATTCTGGCAGCCGTTATGCGATCAGTAACTAATGCTATGTTCAAAATTGCCGTAATGATTCGAATAAACGAATGACCAATGACCACCCTCTGTCTAGTGGCCTTTTTGAAATAAGCACCCCCCATCTTCATCCACACAGAAAATGATCCCACGAGAATATTGGTACGAAATCAACTGTCCCTTCATTAATTGCACACTCATTACAGTGAATTTCAAACTGGTTTCTTCTCAGTGATTCGTCTTTGATTTCCATGCGAGAGCTAGCTAAACTGTTTCAGTCGCCAAATCTCTTCCAAAAATCGTTTAGGCATGGCTAAGCTAGCCGTTCTAGCTTGGAATATTAATCCGCGTTCCAGTTTTTCTGAAGATTGTCGTTAACGTTCTCATTGTTTCATGGATTCAGATGGTGGTATTTTTCCAAAAATGAAATAAGCATCCCCCTCGATACCCTTGAAAATAAAATATGCGCCCTGGGCGCTTATTCGAATCCTAACAATACTGGTTGGCTGATGCAGGTATTGGTGCACAAACAAAAAAGCCAGAGAAGGGTAACCAGTCGAATATATCCATTTACGGTAAACAAACGTATATGCCAGCTGAAATTTATTCTTTAACCCTTGAACGCACAGTGTCCAATATACTGGACATCAGGAACAAAAGAACATTCCAGAGAACAAAACAAAAACAAAGAGAAAACAAAGCACAAATAAAAAGAAATTTATGCGTTAAAGGGTTAACTCAAGCGCTTTTATCTTTGAGTCGTAAAAGAATGAAAGGAAGGAGGAGGATGAATGCAGCCTTTTTGGCAGAACCGTCGTTAAAGGTTGCAATAGTGCTTAAACTGACGTCCAAGATGGCGGGGGAGACTGAAATTCACTTGGAAAAATTCCCAAAACTTCGGTTTTGTGATGGGTAGTATGATGTCTGTTACAGAAATCAGACGGTCTACCCTTCGTGATCTTGCTGAACCTCAGTCTCATGCCAAGACATGCAAGCACGTTGTATGAGCGACGGTTTGTATCTAGAACTATTCTGAATGCATTATCAACATCATTCACAATCTCTCTGACTTTGAAAGCTTAATATTACATGTCGTAATACATTAACTATTGACTAAGGATTAATAATTAAATAATTACTCTATACTAAGAAGTTTATACTGACAAGGATTACCTAAAAATGACAGGTATAATACACTGTTTGAGTGACAAAATAGTAACGAGTATGTTACAGTCTAAAACATTTAAAGAAAAATCAATTTTCTTACTATCATGGCAATATCTACCTCCACTAGAAAATTTGCCAACATAAAGACCGAAAACGACAGTGAGCTAAATTATAGGTTTAAAAACTAAATCGTTCAGTAACTTTCATACTAAGTGTGTACCTAATGCCAGCTGCTACGGTTCTGTTTCCTGGCAAACTGTTGGACAGCGGAATTTTCTAAATCAATGGTTTACTACATTTTGAGGAAGAATTTCAGGTGGAATACTAACCGTGTAGAGCACAACAGAAATCACAGAATAAACACACTGGACGTGATTGGCGACTTTCCAAGGTGTTACTAGGAAATATTTGCGATATTTCCCTGTAACATCTTTCACATTTGCAATTCTTATTCGATAATTTTACTATAATTAATAATTCATTCTGTCGCTTCCAAACATTAAATATACCAAACGCGTTGATAACAATATTGGATACTTAACCGAGAGCAAGCTTCTAACGTTAAAGTAGTTGCCTGAAGTTTATTTACATAAGGACCAAGCAGGGAAAGATCGAGGTCCGTACAAAAAAATCTCCCTCAAATACTTAACTACACGTCTTGCACCAACTTTTACCCTTTAACGCCGAGCGTCGGATATATCGGACACCATTAACAGAAGAACAAACCGGAGAACAAAGCAAAACCATAGTTAATAGACAGACATGGTTTGGAAACTCAATTCATAACTTAAAAGGTCATTGTTCTATGTTTTTTTTAAATGTGTGGTCCTTCGTCTTCACGTGATCCCTTGTATTTTTTGTATAATGAAGGAATCATCTAATAGCAATGCTTTGGTTTGATTGCTCAGCCATGCTGCTGAAACAATAACAAAACTAAATGTTGGTATTGGATGGTGGCTTCATTATTTAGAAAATACAATAGGTCACATGATGATGAAGGACTAAACATTTGCATGAACCTTGATGACATGGACAATAGATTCTATTCAGTTTCCAAAGCATGTCTATCTATTAACTATGGCAAAACCAACGAGAGGACGAAGAAGAAAAGAAAAAATTCAGATGTTAAAGGGTTAATTAAAAGGCGGTGTATTGGGGCGGGAGAGACAGCTTTCAATATAAAATCCATCAAAATATCTTTTTGGATTGATGTTTGTTATTTCTGTAGTGACCGAGCGACGACGGAGGGAGGTCTGGGCTGAAAAAACCAAGGCAAATACTTTCCCGTACGTAGTGAGCCAAATGGCTTTTGGTTAATTTTCTCTTTCATTTTTTCGCCTTCAGATCCTGCTGTTTACCGAACTTAGCAATTTGTTCGTTCAGTTTCATGAAAATGTGATTTCTCGTTATTTTATGCAAATAGCTATCAAAAAGCCAGAGTTAAGTCACTTGTTTTACCATCGTCGAGACACCTTTTGTAAACTCCCAAATTTAACCCCAGCAACGACATTTGATGGAGTTAGGCGAATTCTCACAGAAAAATGTCGTCGTCTAGGCTTACAATGTACATATTGCCCTGAACAACTTTTATCAAGACACGAAGTGGAAACAAATTCTATTGTTGTGCCATTTGTTTTCTATAATGTTCTCAATCTTGGGTGCCTTTCGGCGTCATCATTAATTCTAGCCTCTAATCCATCATGCACCATTTTTGCGAACATCTTGGCAATATTACGAGCATCGTCGATGCCGCTGTGAGGACGACCTTCAAATGTCAACCCCAGGTTCTTCAATATCCCTTCCAACGACACAGGTGACGTCATATCGAGCTTGTAATACGTACGGTAGTGCTTTCTCACGTTAATCCACTTCCGTGCGTACCTTGGCACCGGGATACCAGAGAGGGCACATTGTTCCGGTAGAAACTTTCCCAAATCCCACGGACTACGAAGGAAACCAAAGACAGGAATTTATCAAAACAGTACGCTTTTGTTACATATTCCGATTTTTCAAAACTATGAAAAAATGGTAGTCCATGGTGAATCTAACCAGAAAATTTCTTACGCCGAACAGACCTTTTCATAAATAAATCTAGCATCCAACACCTCGATTTCATTCTTCTGAATTCTATTCAGTTTTTCCCTTTGTTTGTTCTGAGCTTTTGTCTTTTTCAAATAGAATTCAAAAGACTGAAGTCGAGGTGTTGGATGCCAGATATATTTATGAAAAAGTCTATTAGTATTTGCTTATGGTTTGATAAACTAGTTACCTCTCGATGGCAAATGAGCATCACAACTCGACGAACGAATAAGGTGGATATCGTTATCCAAGATTAAAAACTAAAGCCCAGCAAAAAAAGTCGTAGAAAAGGAACGATGATGATAAAGTTTATCACAGCCTTCACAGTCGCTTAAATTTTTAAACGGTTTTTAAAGGAATTTCACTGTACTTACTGATACACGAGCTGACAAAAGCCAACACCCACGAGATATATTGTATAAAGATAGTGCAAGTACGTATTTCTCACAGATTTCGTTCAAATTAAACATTAAAACGTACGTAAAAGCGGAACATCCTAAATTATTGGAAACAGTGTGAAAGAATTTTTACAGAGACACAAGGTCTCGGTTTTAAAAATTTAGCTACCGTTTAACGTTAGGTAAGTCACTTAACTAAACATTGCGTCATCTCCGGCAGTGCAAATTAACAACTCAAAACTAAAAAGCTTGCGGGATAAAACTGAATAATCTTATCCGGGCTAGCGTAAGCAAGGTGAAGCATGGTGCTTCCCCGATTTTCCTACCATGAAGGTTTGTTGGTTCATTCGCGATGCACGTCGGTACGCCTGGCTTTTTGTACCTTTTCCAAAAAATACAAAGCCCATCAAGCCTGGATATTACCCTAGTACAAAGTTGTGAAAACAAACTTGACAATAATCACTTACCCATCAGTCACTATGGCAAATGTGTGATCTGTCCCCAGTTTGTGCCTCTCAAGCCAACGATTAAAATCTGTTAAAACTGCTGGGAACGGCTGGGCAGCATCAACTGTTTCCTACGTAACAAAAAGAAAATAAAACCTGTTCCTTGCGACTTCCTCCAATGGCAAAAGTATAATTTGCAATGACTTAGTGATCTAAAGAAACACCTTTTATATACATGTAGGTGCGGATCCAGTTCTGAGCAAAGGGGGTGTGTGTAACGATTTTCCATAAAGGTACGATAGGGTGTCTCCTTTAGCAGGCTGTTCAACCTTAGAACCTTGCCAAATCATGATTTGAAGTGGGTTTAGAATATTTGGCAAGTGCCGGAGTCCCTAGCATCTAGGGGGGTCTGAGGACATGCTCTCGCCCAGAAAATTCTGAAATCTTGATGTGATGAAATGACATTTCGAGCGCTTGCTTTTAGGCGAAAATTGCTGTCAAAAATGCCCGATAAATTGATCGTCTATTTATGCTTGTTCTCCATAATAAAAGAGATGAGATTGTTAAAATTTTGCAGTTTCTTTATGACTTCAACTTGAGTTTACATGCGTTAAGCTTGTACTCAATTTCAAACTTCAAAATATGTGAGGTTTAAATTTCGTGATTTAGTGAAAGCCGAACTTTAAAACTCTTCTTTAATTTGAAGCCATTCATTTCTAACTTTTGCAATTTCACCACGTTAGATCAGTGTTTTGAACTTTTCTCCACTATTTATACTGTCATAAACGTTATCTGTGTCACAATAAAGGGGGGTACCTTTCTCCTCTCCTCTCTAAATCCGCCCCTACTCCATACATAATTAGAGCCGGTTTACGATCCCCAGATTGCTTATACGGCAGGTAGGTCCCAGCTGGTTAACGGCCTGTTAACATCCTGTTTTGAACAACTGAGCTTAACTTTTATCTGCCAAGTAGGACTATTAGGGGAATAAGTTGTCATTCTGCAGGTAAAATATATACACATCTGTATGTGTTTGGAGTAAGGACTGCTTTGTTCGCTAGCTAGAACTGTATCTGTCGGATAAGCTACCTGTATCTGGGGTTGGTGTGACCGACTCCTGCACCCGATTTGCTTACCCCAGAGTTAACGAAAACTTTGCCGACGAAATACTGCTAATGTAGGAATGGATGTTTAAAGTTTCCTGTTCGTACATCATCAAATGAATATAGAACAGTTTTAAGGTAAATAGTTTCAACTGAAGTTATCAAACAGAATATGTCCAATAAAAGAGTGGATGAAATTTTAACCCAGGATTAGCGGTAATCGTCCTTTGAAGAACTGGACCATGGTTCACATGAGAACCAGCTCACGAGACTAGGCCTGATTTTAATTACACACCAACTTCAACAGTTTACCTGACTGATTCCAGTAAGATTTTGGCAAAATTCTGACAGCACAACTTTCTCCACAGGTCTACAGTACTGATGAAACTCATCCTCCTAAAATGAGGATTGCCATGAAGATGATTCATTGGGGAGATATAAACACAGCAACATCATTCAGAACAAAATGGCCATTAAAGCTGGTTATTACACGACCAGTGGACGTTCGTCAAGCTCGTTATCTCAGAAAAACGATTTCTGAGCCCTAGACGGGAATCGAACCCGTAACCCTCTGATGACCGGTGAGACGCTCTAACCATTGAGCTACCACGAAGGTTGCGGGTTCGATTCCCGTCTAGGGCTCAGAAATCGTATTTCTGAGGTAACGAGCTTGACGAACGTCCACTGGTCGTCTGATATTTACCAGCTCCCACATGAACCAACTTTGTGTTCAGTAATAAGTAAAGCTGGTTATTGTTTGAAGAATACGACTTCTAGACAGCGACTTTTTAATAACTTTGACATCTGCTTGCAAATTTTGTGCACAGTCAACGAAAATGTCAAAACGTACTAAAATATCTTTCATTATCATCTACCAAAACTTACCAATATCAACTCCAAAGTGCGAAATTCGACCTGACAAATCGTGTTAATTTGAGAGAGATTCCAAGTCACATCTCCCGGGTTTCCGAACCGCTATCTTACCCATTGAGCTGTCGGGTCAGCTGGGAAGAGTATGTTCATAGAATTCAATTTAATTGACCACTTTTGAAACTTCGGGTAGCCTGAGCACGAATCCTGCTTGGCAAGGGTTTCTGGGATCATTTATTTGGGTGGACACGGTAAATTTAAGATGGCAACTTCAGTGCAAAAATACTACTCAAGCTCTCTCAAGCACGCAACAAATTTTCCTAGAAGATGATATACAGGGAGTAAAGCTTCCACAGGTCAGTCTGGAAGAATGCACTGTTTCCTCAGAAGATGGCTGATATGAACAGGGACAAAACCAGCGACAGAAAATCGGAACTTATTAAGAGGTTAGTTTCGCGCGTAAAGCCGCATCCTATCTCATGACAATACGATACGAAGCAATTAACATTCTCAGGCATTTTAAATACTGGAAACAATCAGCTTTATTCAAAGTACGACGCCAACATGGACTTTATTTTGAAGATTTGTCCACCAAAAATATCCCAGAATGCTTACTCTGGACCCAGTTTTCCCGACGTTTCTGGAGCAATCAAGTGCAAAAGGGATTCTTATGACAAGTTAATGCTTAAACAGTAAGTCTGGTTTTCATTTGTCTCATTTCACATTAAGAACATCGCTGATTATCGGGGATCGTTTGTATATATTTGGAAATGCCCTGATAGTTTCCATGAACAAAAGGTTATCTTCTTTTGCTTTCCCGTAGAAAATCATCTGACTAGTATCTTGTGCATGTAGCTCCATTTAGAAAATCTTGGCCGTGGAAACTGGGTCTTAATTTGTCCCATTTCGTCGTATTTCGGTTTTCATTTGTTTTGCTTCTTTTAATTAATCGGCGACTATCTGCGATTATAGGGGAAAACGACCTTTTTTGATTCTTGTTATGATTGCCTACAGTCGGCGATCATAAAGGATTGCTGGTTTCATCGTCGCAAATTGTCCTAAATCACCGTAAAGTAGTACCGCCGATGATCGCCGATAAAATGCGACAAACGAAAACCAGCTTTAAGAATGTGCAGAGTTCCTGTTCGATTTCAAAATCATCCACAGAGTAAAATAGAGAGAAAATTTTATCAATCCCGCTCAGGTCAACGCAACGCCAACGGCCGTGATAAATATGTAAGATAAAACGTGTCCAAATACTTACGAATTCTAACGTTTCTCCGTTCAACAGTACAGCAGGAAATTCTATGATCTCGTGGACATAATCATCTGGATTGTTTTCCTCGCACGTTCCTTCAAAATCAATGATGCAATAGTAATCAAGATGGTGAGCACTTTCACTGCGATGCTTGGGTTTGGGAAATTTTTGCTTCTTGTGATAATTTTTCAGTCTTCTCTTCAGGACTTCTTTCACACCTCTGGAAATATGAATACTGTGTCAAGATTACTGAATGAACTTTTAAGTTAAAGTTAGAATGAATTAATAAATGAACAAATAAATGACCACACAAACTAATGAACGAAGGAACGAACGAAGGAACGAACGAAGGAACGAACGGAAGAACAAACAAACGAAAGGAAAAACGAAGAAAAGAACGAGCAAACGAATAAGGGTGTGAATGATGGAATCAAGAAAGAAAGGGGAGGGAGGATAGATGGATGGAAGGAAGGAAGGAAGGATGGGAGGAATGAAAAATAGAACGAACGAAGGATGAATAGATGGAAGGAAGGAAGGAAGGAATGAACGAACGAATGAACAAAGGAGGGGAGGAGGAAGGAAGGAAGGAAGGAAGGAAGAAAGGAAGAAAGGAAGGAAGGAAGGAAGGAAGGAAAAAAGGAAGGAAGGAAGGAAGGACAAAAGGAAGGGATGAATGATCAGACGAACAAACGAAGGGAGGAGGAAGAAAGAAAGGGAGAAGAAGGAAAACCTAGGTTACAGTGAGAGATATTAATTAGTTAAGGTGCTGCCTACGTCAAAAATGACCAGGAACCTTGGCATCACTTATACAGTGCAACAAAGGCATCTTTTGTAGTGGAATAACAAACCGAAAAATATTACCAGTACAACATACTGAAACCATACTAAGGTATCAAAATCAGCAACCAATATATCACATAGTCTCAGTACCTTAAAGTCTGCACTAAGCTTTAAGGCCCTTCAACAAATAGATTTTGTCCCGGAATCATGAACTTGTTCCACAATCTCATTGACCCCTCCTTCCCCCACCACTGTGGACCAGTTGACATCCAACAAACACAAACAAGTAGAATGATTAAATTTATACTGGCATTTTAATAGCAAGATACACAAGACAAGACAAGACAAGAATTTATTATTTACCCTATTAAGTTACAATGTAAAGTTGATACCAACAGGTCATAATTCATAGGGTAGCGGCTTCTTGAAATAACCAAATAGCTAAAAATGGCAAGAAGCCACTTGGAAAAGTTCATAAAATATTACATATTTAGGGATAAATATCAACAGCATAAACTATATCAACAGCAACAGTATGTGCAAAGTTCATACAAGAATTACTTCCAATACAGAAAATAATACAATAAATGATTTATGTGTATTAGAATGACTATAATAACTCAGTAAAACTTTGACTGAAGCACCATTTAATACTCATAAGGTCCTATCCTGCATCTAATTAACAAAAGATACTTTCTCTATTTTGTTCTCGATCCAAATACAAAAAATAAACTCACTGGTACTTTGCAAACACTGCTGTAGGAAGCTCTTTTGGATTAGGGGACTGTCAAGAACATTTGGCAGAGGGCTATGCTCCTCCAGAAAAGCTTGAAAATCTAAGGTGTCTGAAATGCCCTTTCCAGCATTTTCATTCAACCAGAAACTTATGAAATTACCTTCTGCATTCTCATCCAGACAGAGACCTGTGTAATTACCTTCTCCAAGATTTTACTGAAGTTTTTTTAATGATGGTTAAGTAATTATTGTAAATTAATTTTAAGTGAAATGTTAATTGTAATTTATTTCACAAATTATTTGGCGGGCTACAGCCCCACAGCTCCCCTCGGTTGCTAAGGCTTTGGCAAAATAGTCTTCACAAACACCAAGTCAGATTTCGTCCCAGTTTTTTTTTTTTTTTTTATCGCGGATTCAAGGCTACTCTCCTTCCCCCCGTCCCGGAAAAAGTCCGCCATCCCGGGACGAAGTCGATTTGTTGACGGCCTCTTTAGGCGAATTTCCATTCAGTTCGAAATACCGCATGATCGACATTTTGTGATCGCTTTCTTTTGTCTTGTGAGCTCTCGACAAAATCCGTTCCATCCGATGGCTCACAATTCAAGGCGATCGTAAAAAGTTGATCGCGCCCTTATGCGAGTTCGAAGAAAATGTATTTTCGAATTTACTAAATCGAAAGCAAAATGTAATACCTTGAACTTGTTCGCATGATGTTCAAAGAATTCTCAAACACTCACCTGTCATCCAAACCAAGAAGCTGAAGTTGTATACGAAGCTCTTCTTTAGTCATTCGATTTATCTCTCCATTTATATGAGAAAGCTGGCAGTTAGAGGGAGAAAAGAGCACTTTCGTGAGTTCATGTTGATGGTCTGCTTCTTCAGCCATTCTCGATACAATACACGGCAACTAGAATCCTACGGTAACCTTTGCAAGTACGTAAAAATAACTCAATGCAGATCGTATAAAAATGATAAAAATATTCAAATGTATAGAAAGCGAAACAAAACAAACTAAAGTTTACGAGAAGGTCTATTTTTTTGGTGTGATTACCGCTGTCCAATGTAACGCACATTTATATTAAGGTGGCTGCGTGTTTCAAGACACATCAATTACCAACACAAGTATTTGGAAAATGTGACGCGAACGTACTTTTTACGTATAAACTATAATAGAAGAGTTTGGACCCGAAGAACTGATATTATTACATTTATTTAGCAGATATATACTTTATGTTGCGTTTTAAAACTAGTAAATGCATCACAATGAGAGATGCGTAGACCAATCATTCGAAAAGGAAGTGATACATTTGTTAATTTGGATCTAAAATTTCCTGCCCAGTAATATGAAACTTAAAAAAAGTAAAACGAGAATGATTTGACGAAGCTTCACTGTTACGTTGGATACTAAACACAGCACTGTCTTGGGGGATATTTTTTGAGAACAGATGAATCGACCACTACTGATGGCTAAACTCAGGCACAGTCGATCATTGGTGAAAGTTTTAAATGGTTTCTCACTTGTCTCAACCTTTGATTTTCGTTTGCACATTAAGTAATGTCTTTCTGGCTGCTCGACGGTGTCATTTCAATCAGTCTTGAATTAGCAACCCGACAAGCACAGAAACCAAAGGTTTAGAAAACCCAGCGTCAAAGCATAAATTTTCTATGTTAAAAATAGGTTTCAAACAATGACACGGCAAACGAAATGAATGTTATGCACAATGTCCACGTGCAAGTTTAATTCCAATCTGATGTGCAGTGGAAGACTGGAACTACAGTAAAAACCCGCTTGTAAGAACCACTATTTTTTGATTTAGCCTAAATTGGTTCTTATATAAATGGTATTTACTGGGATTTTAGGCTATTAGGTTCTTAAATAGGTTCTTATTTTTTGGAGGAAAGGGTGCTTGCTATTGATCCAACAACTAGCTACAATGGGTGTTGCCTCTTGGCTTTGTTTAGCAAGCACTTTAATCATCACTAATATGACCACATTCTGAAAGGAAGTTAGAATAAAGCAATGAAATAAATTCATACTGCAACAACTACAGTTTTCGTCCACTTCAGCTTTGCATTACAATTGTTATTGTTCACATTGTGGTGGCATCAATCATCATTCAGGATACAAATTAACTGATGTTTTTCAAATAAGAACCTGTTAGAATTTTC
>JBAHVQ010000240.1:592911-603746 GCA_036872915.1 Nanipora kamurai | reverse complement strand
GAGCTTGACGAACGTCCTCTGCTGTTCTGATATTTACCAAGCTCCCACATGAGCAGGCTTTCTGCTCTGTGTTTAAGAACATATAGTGTTGCTGTTTTTCTTGCAAACATGTCAAAAGGCAAATACTAGTTGGTAGGGACATGGTGGTGGGGGTTTTGCAAAAAAATTACCTGTGGGGTGGGGACTTTGCAAAATAATATAACCCGTGGGGTGGGGAACTAGGGTTGAATTATAAATTAGTTTTTGCAAAGGTCCCACTATTGCCTGGGGTCCCCAGGGTCGGGAAAGCCGGTGACACACGCATAATTGTGATAATCGAATCCTGTTTACATACTAGGACTGTTCCACTGTCCCTGTTCCTGTACAAATTACCACTACAGTTTATGTCGTTCAGATTGTACGTCGATACGCTTAAACATGCGCTTGGTAACTCCATTTGACAATTTATCTTGATAAAATCTTGAAAAACAAACAACACACCAGTGGTGGATCCAAGGGGAAGGTTTACGGAGTTTAACCCCCCCCTACTAGAATTACAGGATCTCGGGCTCGATTCCCAGAGTTGAAATTTTTCGCAGCTCGTCCCGGTTGGGTCTTAAGCATAGAGATCATATATAAACTAGAGAAAGCATGGGGGTCAAAAATTGGTAACAAATTGAATATCCGCCATTTTGAGTAAACTGGGGGCCAATCGATTGTCTCCAGGCCCTTTACCGTCTGGCCGAGAGTTCACGTTCGTGAGATCATCCATATTTCTCGTTTACGAATGTACTCAAAAATATCATTTAATCTGTTAAAAAACGTCAAATTCACCGTAATTAACAACAGTTCGTGTATTGAAAAGAAAATCCCACCTTTTTCGTTAATTGCTTTGTATTCTTTTTACTTAAAAAAGAAAAACAACAGACAAAAGTGAAGTGGTTTGGCCCCCAATTTACAATTTTGGGTAAAATGGTCTCTCTCGTTAATATATGATCTCGGTGGTCTTAAGCCCGTTTTCCACTTGGTGAATTTTATCGCGCGAATCGATATTTCTTAGTATAAACTGAAGAAATTTCTCATCAGTTGCAGTCGAGAGCCTATGAGACAAAAGAAAAAGTCGCTTCAGGCGAAACAAATCGCCTAGTGAAAAACAGGCTTTAAAATATATTATTCTGACGTTCGAAAATTTCCTTCACCACATAATATTATCACTTCATGTTACCGGGTGTAAATGCCTAATATTCCTTGCATTATTTTGACCACTTTTTTAGCTTTTTAGGCCAGAGCTTCTACGCACCCAACTATTCTGCCCCCCGTTGGGGGCATTGGGCTTCCATGTTTGGTAAATCCTTGCGCTGCGGGAATTTCGTTTCACTATTCCCGGTTCCTTCACACTCTTGGCTTTCGTCGATAAATCACGTCGATCAATTGACCCATTTACCCCCTCTCCAGACCAGGTGCTCCAACACGGTGCTTAGTCCATGGGCCAAGTCACATTTCCGGTACCAAATCCAGGAGTTGCTACAGTAACTAACGAATGCTCTGGAAAAGAAAGCTCTATTACACGTGGAGGGAAAATCCCAAGATTTTAGACTTGTATCACTTTGACTGTCAAATTCATTCACCTATCGGAAACCTGCAACCTGTTAGGCCCACATGTTTAAGGACTTCTCTCCTGACCTGGCCAGTTTCAATAGCCCATAATAAAGATGGCTAGGGATCAAATGGCAGAGCCCGCGTGGTCCATGTATAATGCCTAATAAATACTCAAAGCTATCAAATTGGCAGGGTGGTCATGTACAAATATAAAGTAGACACATTGAGGGTTACAAAAAGATGTGATAACTTGTGCCCACTTGACTGGTACCATACTGGGAATTCTGGGGTCTCGGCCATTGGACTAGCTCGGGCACGGGTAGAATCACTCCAAAATCATCAAAATCAAACATCGGAACTTCACGCACATTAGCAAAGTACAAGTTGTCGTAGCTGGTTCTTCAATTTCTGAAGTGCTATGAATATTCATGCTAATTCTAACCTTCCTGAACAACTCGTGAAAGTCCATAAAACCAAATACGTATGAACATCCTTAACATGGGTACACTTCGGCAAATAGCGTATCCTGATCGAGTTAAGGTGAGTTTACACACTGTGATTAATCGGGCCGATTTCTGGCTTAGGTGCATCGTAATCAATAAAACGCAGGCAAATTTGAGTCCACGAACCATTCTGGTGACGTTTTCTCAATTTAACAAACTTCTGAAGGCTGGTTCTCACATAATCGTAACGGTCGTGCGACTAATACACGATACAAGATTCTCCGGTAGACCTCGAGTCTACTTCCACGACACAGGTTCAACGATTGCCATGATCACTACGATCATTAAGAATGTTACGTTCCCACAATCGTACGATAATCGTGCAATAGTCGGAGGGTCGTTATGATCATGTGAGAACCAGGCTTAAGCCAGAAATCGGCCCGGCTAATGGCAGTGTGTAAACCCAATCTTAAGCAAACTCCTGTCTCTTTATCGTGTGGGGCACTACCGGAGTACCTTACTCGACATAGTTGTACCAGGAGACCCGATTTATTGGGCAGTTATGTTGCCCATTATTAATTGACACCGACTCAGTCTTGGACTAAGAATAGTAAGAGAGTATGGCGTATAATGATTGTAATGACGAATATTCAATTACGGCAACTTTGTACATAAATGATATGCAGAGACAGTTTTGGAAAAAAAAACCTTTTCCGAGTTAATATTGCGTGTGTACAACAACTAAAAAAAAATCGAGGGAACAGACTTTTTCGTGTCTGTTTAAAAATTAAATTATAGTCTTAGAACAAAAAGATGATGATAATAAAGATTACAGCAGTCTTTTTTTTATACATTTCCAAAAATTAAGATTTCTTGATGTTCAGTAAAATAAGGCTTCTATGTGCTATTTAACAATGTACAGTATCTTTGTGGCTATATACCTTGAGAGATGAACAGTTGGAGGAATTAAAGATGGTCAACGTTTGTAATTTCTTAGTGGTCAATGTTTGTAATTTCTTAGTAGTCATCTGGAAAATCGCGAATTTTGCGCTCAGCTTGTCTGAGATACTGTTGTTGTTTATAATACATTTTAACGCAGCCTTTACTGAGGATAAATGCCATTCCTCCCTAAAGAACAAAAAGTGAAAGAGATTTCAGAAGGTAACTAAACCCTGCCCGAGCTACAAGGACGAATGACTCTTACGGATAACTTATCCCAGTCACTAGTTGCAAGAGATACGTGGCCCCCGGGGTACTCATCTCCAGGGATGAGTGATCCTCATAAAGTCAAAAATTTTAAAAGTAAAGTTAAATACAAATTTAAACTTAGACTAAACCAAGTCCAAATCCAACCCTGAACTTAATCCTGACCATAACCCAGATCCGAAGCCCTAACACTACACACGTAGTGTCTGTTTTTGCTTGTACTTTTAAAAACGCACGGCTTCAAAAAGGTTGAGCTGACCAGCTTGAACCTGGTTGAGCTGGCCAGCTTGAACATGGTTGAGCTGGCCAGCTTGAACATGGTTGAGCTGACCAGCTTGAACATGGTTGAGCTGACCAGCTTGAATATGGTTGAGCTGGCCAGCTTGAACATGGTTGAGCTGGCCAGCTTGAACATGGTTGAGCTGGCCAGCTTGAACATGGTTGAGTTGACCAGCTTGAACCTGGTTGAGCTGGCCAGCTTGAACATGATTGAGCTGACCAGCTTGAATATGGTTGAGCTGACCAGCTCGAATATGGTTGAGCTGACCAGCTTGAATATGGTTGAGCTGACCAGCTTGAACATGGTTGAGCTGACCAGCTTGAACATGGTTGAGCTGACCAGCTTGAACCTGATTGAGCTGGCAAGCTTGAACAAGATTGAACACAAAGGTCCTTGGGCTCAAATTAGCCAGCTTTTTGTTAATTACCAATCACCTAAACCAGAAATCGGAACGACCTATCACAGTGTGTAAATGTACCTTTGGGTGTCTACCTAGTCTGGCCCACTTGTTTGTTTACTTGTTTGTTTGCGAGTTTAAAGTGTTCTTAAACAGCCTGTCTAAATTCGAGGAGAATCCCCCACGATTCCCCAAGACTCTTCACTTTTTTCAACTACGAAATTGACGAAATAGGTCTGCATACGTACTACCTTAGAACTAAACGGTATAAATTCTGAAAATAGATTTTAAAAATAGATAGGTTGGGGAGATGAGTCGGAAAGTTGCACTTGTTATTATTCTTAAACACTGAAAATTGTGGGCTTGTGGTAGTTTCAGGCTGAAAGTACCATGAAGTTGGCTTCTAAAGTGCGACCGAAACTATAAGTGGACTGTGTTTCTACGCACCAAATTGGTCTGAATTGTTACCTTGAAGACGTGAATTTGCACAAATACCCATGTAAGCGGGTATCAAGATAAAGACATTCCACAAAAGTTTTAAATTTAGAAGTTAGAGGGTTAAAGTCACAATGTCGCATTACGATTCCTGCGATAAAAACCGATCATCACCCATCAATAAAATTAACCGTTTTCTGTAAAGTGTTGTTATACAGCAACAAGTTATAACAATAGAATAATTGGAAAAACAAACCATAAAACAATAAGAGGACAAAAGGAAAAAATTATGCAGGAAAGGGCTAAGTCAGTATGGAACAAATTATTATCAGATTCACTTTTGATGGCAGGGCTCCACAGTGCGAGTAAATCACTCGCAAATGCGAGTAAAATTTTCCCGTGGCGAGTAACAGTCGCAAAACAATCGCCAATTGGGGAGTTTTTCCATATTCTTGACCTTTCTTGACAACTTTGAACTCAGCCCACTTCTATCAACAAAGTATGATATTGTTCACTCAATAAAGTTTGATTTTACAAAGATTTTTCTCACAAATTCTCAATTGAAACAGAATGTTTCTCAACCTCACGGAACCGAACGAGTGCTCATAGGAGCCCGCAAAGTCACAGGTCAGTGGTTTCGTAGCCAGAACTACCACTACTACTTCGTTTATGCAAAGAATACTGTATTGAATGTTAGGTTATGTATTGTAGCAAAAAAATCCAATGAATATACGGCGACTAAATATGTGTGGCTGGCTAGTAACTTTTTCTCTCAATAAAAAAATAATAAATAAGTAAAACTGGCACAAAAATAATGAACGTTTTAAGCTGCGTGGAGCACTGGATGGAAAAGGCCCATGTATATTCAAGGCGGAAATTAGGCATCTACAAAGTAATACAGAACAGGTTAATTTCCATCTTGAGATTGCAGTTTGCCACAGTTAAAGTTATAAAATTCTTGCTAATCAAACTGTGGAATACCTCCCAACGTCTGGAGTTTGGAGTTTTCTGACTTCATGGCATTCCAAAGTTTCTATTTTATTAATCAGTCCTGTATCACAATTACAGACATTGAAGCAGCACATTTTTACTTGAAAAAAATTGTTTGTTTTTCCTTTGCTCCATTTCCAAAATTTTGACTTTTAGAAGTAAATTTCACAGTCATTTTAGAAGTAAATAACGAAGTTTGTGTCCGTCTTTTCTCGGGATTATTTTTATAGAGGCTGGGCTTCGCCTCGTGTATGTACTGTACTTACGACAAAGAACGGGTACTCATTTTGTAAATAGTATTTGAACGCGGAGTAAGCGCATAAGAGAAAGAATACCCCCGTAAAATGTATTGCAGTGTAACTGAACATAGAGAGCTCGTTAACAGTAATATTAGCCCAAATACATCCACAGCTTCATATTATTTATTTACCCAAGTTGAAGGGTTGGTAGACTGTCGAATGTATGTGGCAAAATTCTACATACATCTGGCAGTCTACCAATCTTTTAACGTTCTACGTCGTTCTATATACTGACTACGCAGCATTCTACATTTCTACATCGTTTTGTGAGCTAAGGAGCCTCTGCTTAGGTACTAGCTCCGGATTTAAAACCTTTATACAAGGGCGCTTTCCAGGTGGTGTTATTGTTCTACAATGCTCCATTTTTCCGTCTTACGCTCGTCATGCACAAGGTGCACGCCCCCAGCCCTTGTTTCGTTATGAAGAGGCCCGACGCAACGTTGTCATGTGCCATCTTCACGTCACACTTCACTTCGAGCTGGCTTACAAGAACAAACATACAAGGCCTAAGATCATCTCACGTTATATAATCGCACTTCTAAAACTCAAGTAGAATATCTTACCAAGAAGATCCTTTTCGTCCTCGAACTGGTCTTGGGAAAGAGTATGTTCCCGCATAAAGTCGCGACGGTCGGCATTGCCAGGGCACCACAGATAATCCTGGTAGCCGAAGTTGCATCGACTAACGATGGCTCCTCGGCAGGCTCTCGGACAGAGACGTCAAACTCTTGAGTCTTCGTTGGAAAAAGATACTTGAAAACCGCCATTCCCGGCGTAAGCCGTCTCCACGCTCGAAGGACATAATCTTGCCAACGGATCATTTTTGCCAGAATTAAAGTCAAAGGAATCGTCGGTAAGCCTATAAACAGTACTAATGGATCCGATTCTTCTATAATTCGAAGACCTGATTTCTGTCCCAATACTTGAAACACCGTCACAGCCCCGTACGTAACCGCTGACCAGTATAACGAACCGACAAGCATTCCTGCTGTTACTAACGGGCAAAGCCGGTTAAAGAAGTTGTCCAGATATTCCACAATAGTTAGGAATGGTCCCAACGCAGGGTACTCGATCAAATACTGAGTATTGCACTGGGGGCAGAAAACCGCAGCTGATGAATTTCCTGCCTGTTTTTCGTCGATCCAACGTTGAAGGCAGGACTGATGAACCCAGTGTCCAGTGCCACGACAACGGCAAGGATGAGTCCACTGGGTTCTGGGTTCGTCGTCTTCTGATGCAAAACACACCCAACAGTTACGTCTACAGTAAAGGTAAGAAGATCAACTAGTTAGACTTCCAATAACAGGGCACGAAACGGCCAAACTACTGGTTCGGTAGATTTTGAGAGTAATAAAACTTTGCTGTTTTCTTCCAAGACTTAATCGAAAAGCAGTAAATGTGCCAGCTTTGGAAAAAAAAGCAATCGTTTTGATACGACACAACAATGTCTGGACAGTTTACTAAGTGAAAGTATACTTCCGATAACGATTACCAAGACTTGACCTAAATCCAGAACCAACAGACAACTTAAGGAAATAAAGGAAGAAACAAAATCCGAATAATAACGTCATGTTGATAATGCAAGATATGAGCTAAGATCAAGAGAATTACAATGAAATTGTGATATTTCGTTTTTATTTCAAAGACATCGTCAGACAAACTGATCTTGCTAATAACGTCATCTTGATAACGCAAGATATGAGCTAAGATCAAGAGAATTACAATTAAATTGTGATATTTCGTTTTTTTCAAAGACATCGTGCGACAAACTGATCTTGCTAATAACGTCATCTTGATAACGCAAGATATGAGCTAAGATCAAGAGAATTACAATGAAATTGTGATATTTCGTTTTTCAAAGACATCATCAGACGAACGGATGATGTCTGAAATAAAGACGAAATATCACAATTTCATTGTAATTCTCTTGATCTTAGCTCATATCTTGCGTTATCAAGATGACGTTATTATTCGGAGTTTGTTTCTTCCTTTAAGACTTGACCTGTTACGCAACTGTTCAGCTCCCAAAGTACCAAATGCAATACGACAAAGCGTCGCGACGTTTTAGATTTATGAAACGCATAAAAGCGTCCCTGATAAAAACTTTATTAGACCTTAGCAATGACACTATACTTTGTTTTATTGTGGCACTATCGCCTCCAAAGTTGCAGTAGAGGGACGAGTTCATTCGCTTCTGAAAACTGAAATAATTGCGTCGCTTTGCCGCGTCGCGTTCGGTGTGTTTGGACCTCAAGGGTTCTGGCTGGGGATCAAACCTACGACCTAGCGAACCTAGGGCAGTGGTCCCCGTACGGACTTCGCACTCGGTTCGTATGTATTTAGTGACAATGATTTTCTTGTTTTCAGTCAGGGATTTTCTAGACGCGAAAATGCAAGGCTTAGTACCACGCTTTGGCTGAAAAACTCAAAGGGACACCAGTAAGATAATAAACATACACTTTGATGATGGGAAACGGAGCGTGAGATGAAATTGTCGCCATCTTGGATTTCAGTGCTCCCCATAGAAATGTGAAGTGAAGTAAAACAGCACTTCCCGACTTTTTGGGGAGATACCCACTTTGCATGGTGACCCAACATAGGTTTATTGCATCTTAGTTTAAGGGAGATACCCACTTTATGTGGTGACCCCATATAGAATTTTCGTACTTCTGCTTTCGGGACATACTCACTTTTAGAGGTGACCCCGCTTAGTCTCACAGATAACTTGTTTGGAGTCCAACATTTCTCGACCAGAGTAGCACTTTTAATTATGTCTAATTCTTTACCTGGTGGCAAACTTAAACTGTTCACTTTATTAAACATGGTTTACTATGTGTGTTGTTATTGTTGGGGGCAGGGGGTTTCTAGGCCAAAAGATGACCCTTCCTTTTCAAATTCCTGGTTGCTCCCCTGGTTCATCTTGGCATTTACAATGTTGTCTTTTGGATAAAATTCTTGCTTACTGTCAGCTTGCTTATGCAACAATACTTCCTGAAGGCTCAAGTGAATTTATTGCATGTGTCCCAAAGAACATTTGAACACTACAATGGTCTAAAAAAATGCCATAAATTGGACTTACAACTTTCGATCCCCTAGGGCAAAGCTACCTTTTCGGAAATTTAGTGTGGGCCATAGTCTTTAATACAGTTGCAGTTGTTGAAGCAAACCAAGTCCCACATCAGGCTATCCCATGCGAGTCACATCAAATGTCCCAGAGGGTTCCTCTGCCAAACACAAGATCTCATTTACCACTCCTAACCACCTCCATATTATACAGGTGTGGTACACTTTTAACATTGTATAAGTTGTAATAGATTTACTACTTTGTTGATTCTACATCAACTGCATAAATTGACTATGCATCATCTTACATATAAAGCCCCCGCTTTGTTCGCTTGAATTACATTCAAAAAAGACAACAGTTTCCATCAAAAAGAGAATCTGATGAACAGAAACTTACTAGTATAGTCTATGGGACATTTTTCCACTGAAGGGAATATTTTAACACAAAGTGGGGTTTTTTTTGTGTCTCACCAACTCTCAACTTGCCCCTAAGGCCAAACACAGGGGGTAGGAGGACAAACCACATTTTTCATGTGGCTGTAAGTATGTAGAAAATGTTATTCTTGCAAAGTCAAATGAAAAAATATTTTTAGTTTAGTGTCTCTGGAATGCCTCCAAAATGATATTTTGGAGACCCAAAATCCAAAAATGTTTGTAGGGAGCATGCCCCAAAACTCTGCAAAGTGCTTATGCCTTTGACACCCTTTAATGGCCAGGGATTGTTCCTGTAACAAGTGAAATAATTTGGCATTAGCCACAGAAAAATACTAAAGTGCACCCATGTCCCTCAGTGGATTAAATATAACCCCCCTTTTCAAAGTTCTATGTGTGGGCCTGGCGACTAATGAGAAATCCATTCAATTTCTGAAAGAAATGTTAATGCAAGTGGTACAATGCCATTGGCTATGCTAACTAATATTATTTGATAACAGTTATTGAGTAATGGCAAAAAATGCCATTTGGGCACACTTTTGGGCAAAAAACTAGTTTGGCCCTGTAGGCTCCTTCTGAATGGGGGGTTTATTTTGTTGAAAGGTGGACCAATTTCCTGGGGGTGTAAATTGTTATCAGACAATTTTGCAAACAGTCACATGCATCATTATTCCTCAGACGTGACAGATTCCAACTAGCTAAAAGTCATATGCACATACCTGAGAATATCAATGCATTGACATTTGTATTCATTAATAAAAAAACATCTTAAAGTTTATCCACAGTACATTTTATGTAAATTCGACAATGGAAGTAAGCAGCTCCTTACATTGCCACATAAAGCCTTAAACACTCACTCTATCTGTAAATCCAGTTGGTCTGTCCTCACTCAAATGGACCTACCAGTCCTCAAAGGTGGGGGGTTTGTTCAAACCCAAAGAACCCCGCAGCCTACAGGCCTCCAATTAGCTCATTTGCAGGAAATGACAGTCAGCTCTTGCTTTGTCCTTGTTAATTATAATCTCATACAAGAATGAAATTGAGTCAATGAATGTACTATGATGTATTGTGGTAAATTGAGCACTTGATGTCATACAGGACACTAATCCATCTTTTTGTGGAATTGCCCTGAATTAACTTCCATCCTCCTAATAATAACTCACTGCTATCACGCGAAAACAAAGATACATGTGCACATATGGAAAAACTTATAAAGATCGATACACGTCACATTTCTGAGAATGGAATCTAAGATACAAAAATTATACAATACCAGTAGGTACCATTTAGAAGCTTTTGATACCCAGCAACATAATTTCGAAACTCTTCAAGCAACGAGATTTCGTGCCATCTTTTAAACTGACACTATTTACACTAGTCATACGCCAAGCATAAAATCAGTCACAAGACGAAAGTATACGTTTCCAGGTAAGGTTAATACTCTTTATAACAAATTACGACCTCTAACAAATGCAGCTTAAACGATAACAGAAAAATACACAGGAAGAAATGAGCAGCAGCAGTTGCGTCCATGCGCAACTTCTACCTTAACATTCGCCTCAAAGGAAGCTATAAATACTGAACAGGAACTTGAGAATTTCAAGTACATTGTAGAGATAAATACTGTCTTTCTTGAATCAAGCGTACCTTTCGGGTAAATTGTACACAGGCTGAGTTTCGTAGATAGGTCTGGAAATTGCCATAGTACTGTC
>JBAHVQ010000240.1:526478-563744 GCA_036872915.1 Nanipora kamurai | reverse complement strand
GTGAGAGATTAAACCTTTTTAAAACCCTCCAAGTATTTGTGATTACCGATTCACGGGGGCAACGTTTCCGACACATATATTGAGCCAGCAACTTAGCTCACCATCTGAATCTTGACTTCTCAATGGTTAGAGTAGTTAAAGCGTCTCATGGCTCATCAGCAGGTTGCAGTTAAGGGTCACACGACTACAAAACATACTGTTTCCCTCGTTGGCCATAAATGCATATTAATTACTTTTTGGAAGACAGTAAGAGCTTATAAACATGTCTGGTATTAATTCGCCGGTGTACACAAACGCTTGTACATTCTTTTGAAGAACTCTCAAATCACTTACCATTTCATGACAGAATTTTCCCTTCAATGGCATACTCCCATATTTGGCGTAACAGGCTTCACTATGGTTACCGCACAATACGGCCATGTCGGTACAAGTCACAGCCAACATACCACCATCACTAACAGACTGTACTGCACCATCGAGGAACTCTGCTGGGGATCCATAAGGGTCCAGATCAATGACGTCAAACCGAGAAATAAACGGTTGCCTTCGTTGATACATGACTAAACTGAAGAAGACGTGTGCCATCTGAATGTCAAACACAAATCAGTGCACGTGGAAGCTTCGTGTCACTGCCAATGTGAACGTTCGTTAGGTTCGTATCCTCAGAAAAACGCTTTCTGGGCCTCAGATGGGAATAGAATCCGCAACGCTCTGATAAACTGTGAGACATTCTTAGAACCTGCATTTTAGCTCGCCATCTGAATCTTGGTAACTTAATGGTTAGAGCGTCTCACCGGTCATCAGAAGGTTGGACGTTCGATACTCATCTGGGGCTCAGAATCGTTTTGCCGAAGAAACGAGCTTGATGAACATTCACACGCCGTCAGACATAACACACTTATAAACATCGTTTAACGTCTGGTATACATGTTTGAACTGAAAAGACGAGGTTTTACAGATGGCAAATTTCCAAGAAGCACGATTTTACGTAAGACCAACGCCAAGGCCAAAGTTATTTAGATAATCATAAATTCGCATGTTCCTCAAGATTGTAATCTCAGAAAAGTTTCCTGAGGCTCCGATGGGAATTGAACAGGCAACCTTCTGATCGCCGGCGGGATGCTCCAACCATTGAGCTACACGGACTCGTGGAGTATACAAGCTTGACGAGCATGCGCATAAGACTAACACCAAGCTACCACATGCCCTACAACATTTGACACATAACGTTCATCATCTACATTAGTCTCTGAGATTTACAGTAATCCCATGTCTTACGAAGCCCATCTTGGCCTCTACTGCCTCCCGCCACCACGTACCTACGTTTTGGGACTTTTAGCAAACACAACGGGAACGTCAACGAGGAAGGACGTCCTTTTGACGATAGAAGTTTATTCAAAACAAAGTGAGCGAATAATTCGTAGTCCCACGAGCAATCCCAGCGCCATTCTCGTTAAGCATACGTCACTCGGAGAAGTTTCCCTTATTTTGAATGACGTCCAGTCATGCAATGGCAAAAGCTTTAGGTTGAGTTTTATATCCACTTAGTAATCAGACCCGGTTGCTAATTATCGCTAATCCTGGGTTAAAATCTGATCGGCTCTTTTGTTGGACATGTTCTGTTTGATAATTTTAGTTGAAACTTTTCAGGATAAAGTCTTTCAATGTTTGTATGATATATGAAAATGAAACTTCAAACATTCTTCCCTACATTAGCAGTATTTCCTCCGCAAAGTTTTCACTAACCAGTGAATCATAACCTCTGAAGCTTTTTGGTGGTCGAAAAATACACAATTCAAAACGACTCCAGTAATCTGGGGTTTCTCATAGAAGGTGTTACCTTCTTGGTGCCAGATACAGTCACCAGTGACTGATGAAGCCTTTAAGAATTTAAACAATGACATAAAAGTAGAGTGCTGCGTCGGCAGTATTGAGCGGCCTGTAGATAATCAAAAGGTTTGGGAAACTGCTGGAACTTAAGAATGGTTAAACTGACGTTTCACTCCGATGAAGGGCCTTCACCCGAGATGCCAGTTTAAACATTCTTAAGTTCTTACAGTTTCCCAAATCTTTTGATTACTTTTAAGAATTTACTCTGGCTAATACAGTACCATGTGATTTCAGTCATCAAAGGAAAACCCTCTGCTACCAAGGAGTTAAGGAAGATTCAAGACCAAACTCCTTACTGTCAGATTCAATCACCAGTGACTGATGTAGACTTTAGTATTTCTATAACTAATGAGTTAAAGGACCGATAACTACTTTAGATGTACATATATATAATACCAAGATGTACACTATACCTTGCATCCATCTGGCAAGGCTTAACAATGTGAGATACTTGGTTTTCTTCAATATTTCGTTTCATTAACTGAACAGCATCAGAACTTATATCATTTGCAATAATTTCCTCAATCTCTTTTACTTCCAAAGCATATCTGATGGACCTCAATCCTGAGGCAGCTAGACCTTCAAACAACACTATTCCAGGATTTGCAACATTTTCTATACAATCGAAACATTAAAAAAATTAAAATTTAATTGAAAATCTAGATAGGAATCAAACCTGCAACCTTCTTATGACTGATGAGACACTCTAACCATTGAGATACCAAGTCTCAGATGGTGAGCTAAGGTGCAGGTTCATCATATGTACTGCCGAAGTGGAAGTCACGATATGATAATGATGGAAATACTAAATGCTGAACACTAATCTGGTTCATGTGGGAACCTGGTATATATCAGACGACCAACAAACGTTCGTCAAGCTCGTTATCTCAGAAAAACGATTTCTGAGCCCTGGATGGGAATCGAACTCGCAACCTTCTGATGATCAGTGAGATGCTCTAGCCATTGAGCTACCAAGACTAAGATGGTGAGCTAAGGTGAAAGTTCATCATATATATTGCCTAACGTTGATCATTAGTCGTCTGATATAGTCAAATATACCAAGCTCTCACATGAACCATATTAAGATTCAGCATTTAGTAATAGGCCGAATAATCTTGAATAATTGATCCTACATAGTTATCTTACCTTCCGAACTTTCGCCGACATTTGGAGTAATATTATTTCTTTCCTCCCGTATTTCATTGTGGGTAAATCCTTTGGTTTTGTTTTTCTTCTTGAACTTGACCGTCAAAGGAAAAAGTTCTTCCGTGTAAACCTGAATACATGCGACACTCAAATCTCGGTTGAACACTTGAACAGGATTGTAGAATACTTCATTTGAATTAGGAAAAATTATCTTGGCCTTGCCTTCTTGAATAACTTTTTCTTTGGTTGCCTGAATTTCATCTTCCATTATTCCTTTACAGTGATGGAAAGAGTAAATGAATGAGTAAAACTATTTCAATGTCACCGCCATATTTACACCGATAGGAGACTGAGCTCCACTAGTTCCAAGTCTCAGTTACCACACTTTCGAGTTTCCCGCGCAGTTTGGCGAAACGCGGCAATTCTTCAAGGCCGGTGTTGTTGTTGTAGTAATGGATTGTGAATTCAGTTAAATATCTGACCAATGAAATCAAACAGCCCTAAATCGACAAATTCAAGCCCTGACAATGCTGCAACACAGGAAGGGAGAAAATCATCCCAGAGCAAGACATGTAAACTACACCAGTTTTCATCTCATGAAGTTCAATCAGTCAGGGATAGCTTACTGAAATGGTATGACAAGAACAAACGCGATTTGCCATGGCGTCGCCTAACTGCACAGGAGATAGACAGAAACCGTCGCGGTTACGCAGTGTGGGTGTCTGAAGTAATGCTGCAACAGACTCAGGTTGCCACCGTGATCGACTATTACAACAAGTGGATGAAACGATGGCCCACCTTGCAGGACTTGTCATGCGCTACTTTAGAAGAAGTCAACGAAATGTGGGCGGGGCTAGGTTATTACTCAAGAGCCAGACGACTACATGAAGGAAGTAAAAAGGTATATCTCAGTGAAACTCATAGCATGCTTCCAGGCTGCAAAGTTCACTATTGCTTTTGCAGTGTTTCTTTTATCAAGGGGAATCAATTTCCATCCCATCACCTTATGTATTTTCATACACCACATGATCATTTTTATTTTATGAAAAAATATGAAAAGGTGGCCTTTTATTAAATGAAAGAAGGGTCGGCCTTGGAGGAAAACTAACCATAATCTGTGGTTTGCCGTGGGGGAAAAGAAGGAATGTATGCTACTGCATGTCATTTTTGCTGTATAACCCTTTAATGCCTAGGGCTCATCCCTGTGATGAGTTAAATCATCTGGTGTTAGCCAGAGTAAAATGATTAAGTGTGCCCTTGCCTCCTGATTGACTGAACATGGCCCTTTTATGGCCTAGGCTCTAGCCTTACTATATGTGCTATTTGCTTAGGTCACTCAGTTGACCCCCTGGAAAAAAAATATACCATGCTAAAGCCTTGGAGTTTACTAAAAATAGAACATCATTAACACTAGTCTGGCTGGAAATATTTTGAACCTAACTTGTAAGGAAAAAGTTATTGGTGGTGGTCTGGATTCCAACACTCTGCTCCAGTAATTTGGTAAGGGTATTATGGCATTACATAACAGTACTTTCTCTGAGTTATCATTTGTATGATCATTTGCATAACTCTTTATAACTCATATAATTAGTAATCAGTAGCATATTCGTAAGCAGAACTTATTATTATGGCTTTTTGTTTTTTGTCCTGTTAAATACTTGGTTTAGCTGTAAATAAACTTGGTTAAGTTGTATACCATTTTGAATTGCTACCTGTTGCTGGGAAATGCTCAAAATAGTCCAGATGGTGCAATCCATTAACACGAAAGTTAGTTTCCATCATTATGGAAATTTAGCACTGATTTAAGGAAAACTTTTGGGGAGCACCTCAAAAAAGATCACCTGTTTATAGACTCCATGGTGATGCTCACTGATAATGTTATCTCCCAAAAACATGTAAAATAGGCTAATCTTCTAATATAATAGGCTGCCATTATTTTCACCCAGTGGTAAGTGACTGGGTGATATTAATGGAATGATACCTGGAGACAAGGTGTTGGTTTGTATTGCAAATTGGTGGGAATAATTGAAGAATTCCCAGGATTTAGGGAATATCTTGGGGAGGGGGCAGCCTTGGTCCCCAGGTGACCCAAGGGGACTAGGCCAAACATGGTTAGAGCTGTAGGCATTTTGGTGTTCCCTAAAATTAGAGGGAAAAAAACTTGTAGCCAATTGGCATTAGCTATGATTGCATTGATCATAGCAATAGTAATGTAGCCGAACAACTTCAAGCATGTGCACTGGGGCATATAAGGACTGCAGTGCAAAAGAGCCTATCAAAATTTTTAGGGGCTTGGTTCTCCCTCCCTGAACTACAGCTCTGAACTCTCATCAAGCAGATCTGGAAAACAGTAACCTGTCATTATTGGTCACTTCATACTAATTTTTATGAAAAGTCAACTGTGAAAGAATTAAATAGAAGAGAAAGAAGTGCTGATAATGTTCTACAAGCAGATCATGTGGTGGCTTTAACTCTTTAATGCCCTCAAGGCTCATCGCTGTGATGAGTAAAATCATCTGACATTAGCCAAATGCTCTGTCATTTGCCAAATACTCTGGCATTAGCCAAATACTCTGGCATTAGCCAAGTACTCTGGCGTTAGTGAAGTACTCTGGCATTAGTGAAGTACTCTGGCATTAGCAAAGTACTCTGGCATTAGTGAGGTACTCTGGCATTAGCGAAGTACTCTGGCATTAGCGAAGTACGCTGGCGTTAGCAAAGTACTCTGGCATTAGCGAAGCACTCTGACGTTAGCGAAGTACTCTGGCATTGGCGAAGTACTCTGGCATTAGCAAAGTACTCTGGTGTTAGTGAAGTACTCTGGCATAACCAAGTACTCTGGCATTAGCCAGATACTCTGTTGTTTGCCAAATACTCTGTCATTCATCAAGTATGGCAAATGCCAGAGTACTTGGAAAATACTTCATTTTATAGTACTTCATTACTACGTAGAAAATACTTCATTTCAAAGTACTTCATTTTATTCGTTAGATTATTGTGACTCTGACCAGTTGAGCCAGATGTGCAGTAGTCCAACCAGTTATAAACACCTTGCACTAATCTAGGTTTCTAAGCATTTTTCCTCCTACAGGTGAGATAAGGGCAATGGGTCTACATTGGCCAGGACTGGGTCATGGTAAAACAATTTTCAATGAATGTTTTGGCCAGAGGTACCTGAGATGCAGTGCATCCTCCATGGTCTCTACAAAGCTTCTCCCCTACCAGCAGAGTGTTGTGGTCCTTGAACACAGCCAAATTCAATGTTTCTTCAACCCTTTGTCTCAAAAAAGTTGACAACTTCTACATTTACCATGACTTGCTGCAGGCTAAAACACCCTTTGTTGCAAAACTATCAAACGATAAAGTTCAAGAGACATCAAAATTTCTACGAGCAAGGCTGTTATTTTCCAAATTCACGGTATAATATACCAAGCAGTTTGTAGATGTTATTTTGAGTAAATTAGGTCCGTAAAGAATTATGGTAAAATGTACAAGCTGCCACCTTTTTTGCAACAGTGGATTCCAGGAGTGCAAGACAACACAGTTAGAAGCTGAGGGTGTGCCATAAAATCTGTTCTTTGTGTTGGCTCCATTAATCTACTGAACCAGAATTGTCCAGGTCATGGCATTGCAAGTGCCAAAATGGAGCGCAGACAAAGTACTGCTTAGAGCAACAGCCCTTTCCATAGTTCTATTCTCATAATTTTTTCTGACTTTGTAGGTTGCAAATGAAATGGATGGAGAAATGCCAGCCAATGCAGCAGACCTTGTTAAGTACCTCCCTGGTGTTGGAAAGTACACTGCAGGAGCTATAGCCTCCATTGCGTTCAATGAATCCACTGGCGTTGTGGATGGAAATGTTGTGCGTGTCTTGTCACGTCTAAGAATTATTGGATCGGATTCATCAGGCTCACTGGCTGTGGATGCGTTTTGGAAGTTGGTGAGCGAGTTGATCGATAAAGGTCAGCCTGGTAACTTCAATCAAGCCATGATGGAACTAGGTGCAACCGTTTGTACCCCTAAAACCCCACACTGCAAGAGTTGCCCTGTTCAGGACGTCTGCCTGGCTTACAAACGAGCAGAGAGCTCAACACTTGAGAAGAAAGGTGCTGGATTGAAGTCGTACTTGCAGTCAAACGTTGAAAAAACTGAACAAAAAAATATCAAGAACGTGTCTCCTGATATTGAGGAGTTAGGGTCTCAGGGATGCCAGCTGTGTCTACCAAATGACGGAAGCTGGAAGCAGGATCTTGGTGTCTGCAATTACCCGCGAAAACAGAAATTAAAAGCAGCCAGGCAAGAGAAAGTAGTAGTATGTATTCTGGAATCCCAAGGGCAAGAAACAAATGATGAACCCATTCTCTTTATCTGCAAAAGACCCGCAACTGGACTCTTGGCTGGTCTGTGGGAGTTTCCAAATATGATAATCGAATCAGATTTGTCAGAAGAAGGGAAAAAAACTGAAGTTCACAAGTTCCTTAAGAATGAATTTGAGATTGTATTAGACGGAGAAGAGAAGCAAGTGAGTCTTGGTGAAGTTCAACACATCTTTTCGCATATACATCACACATATGTTGTTCAAAAGATCGTGTTTCCTGGAAAGCCACCGTCATTGACTGGCGAGTCTGTAACTGGTCGCAGTACAAAATGGGTGTCCAAGACGGGGTTCTCGGAAGCGGCAATTTCAACAGCAATGAGAAAGATTTTCAATTTGTATAAAAACAGTGATCATCATACTGGCAGATCAACAGGAATAAAACGCAAACATTCCGAAGAAGATGAGAGCAGAAAGCAAAGAGTTTTGGACTCATTTTTTGTACTAAAATAAAGTTTAAAAACTAGTTAGAAGTCAAACAATTATACCGTAGTCTAAAATTATAATATTGAAAATAGACTAGATGAACAATGCTGATTTGTCATGTAACTTAAGATATGACACCTTTTGTCCCTTCATTAAAGCAAAAGCGATATTCATTTGAGCGATTCGCATCTTCAGCAGCGCTTTTCAAACTTCAATAACGTCAATCGAATTTCAACACCGCTAAAAGGAAATTTAAGTAATTGAATATTCAATTCAATTCAGTAACAAGTAATTGAATATTCAATTCAATTTAGTAACAAGTAGTTGAATATTCAATTCAATTCAGTAACAAGTAATTGAATATTCACTTCAATTCAGTAACAAGTAATTGAATATTCCGTTGAATGGAAATTCAGTAACGTCAATGTAAAAAATGTTAACATTTATGGGATTTCATTCGTGTCAATCACAATTCAGTAAGAAAAATGGAAAAATCAACAAAATAAAATAATGTTTTGAAAATGTGGTAGCTTGGTTGTTAAATGATGTTTGTTATACGCATGCTCAAGATAGTCTACTCAGAAAAACTTTCTGAGCCCCTGACGGGAATCGAACCCGTAACCTTCCGATCGCCGATGAGATGCTCTAACCATTGAGCCACGTAGACTCAGTTCGTATAGATACCATCTATACGAACTAGTACATAAATGTAACCTTCGCTCACCATCTGAGTCTATGTAGCTCAATGGTGAGAGCATCTCATCGGCGATCAGAAGGTTACGGGTTCGATTCCCGTCAGGGGCTCGGAAAGTTTTTCTGAGTAGACAAGCTTGAGCATGCGTATAACAAACATCAAAATAAAATAAGTCAATTAGCGATAGCATGTGGGTAGGTTCTACATAAAATTACACAAGATAGCACTTAAAACATTGTTTTCACATGTGTGCGGCTAGAGTGAACGTTACAATGACTGAAACAAGAAGGAGAGAGATAATACCGCAGAAAGATAAGGTAAGCTTGATAAGGCCTCTTAACCCTCCCTTCTCGAATGTACAGTATTGGGACAGTTCCTGGTGGCAGTTAAGCGATTGAACCCCAAAGTATCCACCATTGTAAGGTATAGTCTTGTTCTGGCTCTTCAGAAAACAATATTAACCTTCCCCCAGTTATCCTGCCGAATTTTCTGTTTCCTCCTTTGTTCAGTCAGTCTCCGTAACTCTTACTCTAGCCGCACACATCTGAAAACGACGTTTCAAGTGCTATATCTTGTGCAACAATTTCCTGTAGACATTGCCAGTCTTGGTAATTGTTACCAGTCTCCTTCATAGAACATATACAAATATATACGCGTTATTGCTCAATTTTTATTTTATTTTGTTGATTTTCTCATTTTTCTTATTGAATTTTGATTGACGCTAATGAAATTTCATAAATCTTAATGTTTTTTACATTGACGTTAGTGAACTTCAATTTAACAGACTATTTAATTACTTGTAAATGAATTTCCTTTTACCGCTATTGAAATTTGATTTACGTTGTTGAAGTTTGAAAAGCTCTTCTATTGAAGATGCGAATGGCGCAAATGAACATCGTATTTGCTTTAATGAAGGGCAAACGGTGTAGATTAACAGAAAGCTCAAAACGAGAAGAGTATAAATGATTTTTAATTCAGAATATTCCGATCACCATCCGGTGATCATCAACAAGGAAGTGATCACTTTGCAGTTGATGGTCACTGTATGGATTATTCTGAGTTAAAAATCATGTATACGGTTCTCGTTTTGGCCCTTCTATCGAACTTGTATGCTCGCAATAATATTTTCTGATATTAAATTCTTTTTTCAATTATAAGAACTAAAAAAAATGAAAAGATTCCTAACAACTGGGAATTAGAGTATTAGACAGTATTGGAAAACTTACACTTGGAATGAATGATTGAAAAAACCCCGACTTCATTTAGCTTAAACGACATTCAAAAGAAAACTGAAAGGTTGAATTCCTAAAACTAGAAAACGAAAAGACTAGCGTTTCGAGCGAAGACCCTCGGTATCGTAGGAGTGAAGATCCCTCGAGATGAATAGTTTAAAAAAATAATTCCGCTCGGATATAAAGCGAGAATGCTCAGCTGCCTAGGCATTTTTCGTTTCTTTTTTCCTTCGGGATAAAAATAATAATAAATACAATATTTATAGTGGAAGCCTTACCACCAAAGGTGATTTTCGTAAGGGTCCTCTTGTGAAAAGCCTAAAAGTAAGAATTGCAAAAACAGAAAAATCGCAAAGCTAAAAAGTCGATACAGATATTAAAACAGTACAATAAAAATTTAGAAATGATTTAAATATCTTTTCCTAAAATTGCGATAGTTGCTTCAGTTACTTCAAATGGTAGGCTATCATATTCCGAAATAAAAAAGAATTTAGTGGACAGTTTCCCCCAGTTTGTTTTGCAAGACTGTGGTCCTCGTAAATGCTTGTTTCTTGTATGATAGTCGTGAATATCCTGACCAGCTTTGATGTTATCAAATGAGAAATATGTCTTTGGCTAAAGATTTGTATACAAACGAATAACGACGGAACTTTCTTGTTCGTTTGCACAGAAAAATATTTTCGTTCAACATGTTATATCATATCTTTAATTCCTTCCTGTCCGTCTAAGTCCTCAGTGACCTGTGGAGACTTTAGTATTTTATTCTAGTTAACGAGGGACAATTTTACTCGTCAAAGGGAAAGTCCTCGGTCAGGAAAGGGTTAAACGTGCGTTTTGCATTTAGTATTCTGGCAAAAAACGTCGCACTATATGCTTTAAATAATGGTTATGTGGTAATGATACATTGATATGCTTATATATCAGTATTGATACAATGATATTATATACTGGCAATGATACATTGATATACTTATATATTAGTATTGATACATTGATATTATATATATATTTTAGCAATGATGCATTAATATACTTATATGCTTATACATACATTGATATACTTATATATTAATGACACTATACTCTGTTACTCTGATAAAATACAAAACAATGGAAACTCCGTGAATAGAAATCATTTTTAATTCTCAACGTTTCGACTATCTTGTAGTCATCATCAGGAGTGAAAAAATGCTGTGTGATCTACTAGATCGACAAGATAGTCGAAACGTTGAGAATTAAAGATGATTTCTATTTATGGAGTTTCCGTTGTTTTGTATTTTATCAAAATACTCAGTGGTTACCGAAACCTCTGTTACTCTGTTTTGCGAAGTTCATGGGTTTTCAGTTGACAGCATGTAACCTGCTTGTAACCAACTCAGAGAAAATTGGTCGTCCCAGAATTTATAAATGCTAGGAATCTCGGCGAGAATCGTGAGTTGTACTTGCGCTGGGGTAATTTTTCTCCTCTTCACATTGCCATTGCTTTGGGAATACCTAATATTGTGAGATTGCTGGTGGATAATGGAGCTGATCCACATGCCCAAACATCCAAAGGTGTTGAAGCACTGCAGATACTACTATACACGCGAGAACGTTGTCTGTATACGGAGGATGAAGTTTCAGAAGAAGAAGATTTAAAGACTTTGAAGATAATGGTTAAGGCAGGGTCAAACTTTAATGTCAGACATAAAAGGACATTACTTCATTGGGCGATCGATGGCAACAAACTTGACATTGCAAGATTCTTAATATCGGTTGGTTGCAACGTTAATGACTGCGATATTCACGGAGGCACACCGTTACATTTGAGCTGCGAAAATGCTGAATGTGCAAGGCTCCTTCTTGAGAACAGCGCCAACCCCAATGCTCGAGATAATTTAGGTGAAACTGTATACCATAAAGTTATCAGAGACATTTTCAAGACCGAACGAAGCCATTTTCAAGACCAAACAAAAGAGTTTATTCGCCTCTTAAACGATCACCATGTCAATCCGAATATTCGTGATAATGAAGGCAACCATCCTACACTTTTATTTTCAATATTTCAAAGGAACGAACTGGATAAAACTACTCGAGTATCTTTTAGAATACGGAGCTGATCCAAACATTGCCGACGAACTTGACCGAACACCCCCGTTTTATTTGGCCTATAAATCAAGAACAGTAGCTGGCTTTCGCAAATTAATCTCCCCTGCCTTAAAGATAATGGTCCGGTATGGCATGGCATTTAACAAACGAGATATTATCGGACAGCCGTTGTTTCATATCCTAGTAAAGGGGTGTTTCTTTCGACCTGCTGTATCCTATTTCATGCCCATAATGGAGGGCATTGCAGATAACCAAGGCGTGGATATCAATATTCAAGATTTTCAGAATCGCACAGCACTTCATTTGTTGGCAGCTGAAGGAGAATGGGAGTTAGCAAAAATCCTGTTGGAACACGGTGCCGACCGAAACGCAGCGGATTGTGACGGTAATACTCCCCTTCATGTAGCAGTTAAATGCGAGAAATGGGATTTTGCAAAGAATCTGCTTCTTCAGGGATTACCGAGCTCTAACACAAACAACGACCACTTCACAGTCAAGAGCCGTGGAAGGTCTTTGAGACGCAAAAGCATTTCCTTGTCTGACACCGACCACACAGACCTTACACCCTTAGGATCAACTGTATCCTGGACATCGAAATCATTACGGGCTATCGGAAAATATTCAGATAATTACTTTAACGTATTTTATTCTGATATCGTTAAAGGAAAGCATATTTGCCGGGAATTCTTCGACGCCGGCGAGACTCTTTCGACACCAGCCTCTTCGAAAGAATTATCCGGCCGTATCAATGCCTCTTCCCTATGGCAAACTTGTGAAGAAAACAGTATGGGTACTTTTCACTTGACGGAAAAGTGCCACGAGGAGAAATGTCAAATTGCCAAACAAGTTTTTGGTCTTGTAAAAGATCTCGTGGACAAATGTACAGAATTGGATTCAAGACTTGAGAGTAGGCTCTTATGGTCGGGAAGTACAGCAGAAGGAACGAAAATGTGGGCACCAGATGAGTTTGACTTCATGATGGAATTAACGAAGCTGAAAGACGGATGTACCATTCTAGGTACCCTAAATTCACCGCAACTAGTCGTAGCAGAGGAATGGAAATCGTCGTGGTCTGATCTTTGGCAACAAGAAAATTCCTGTAAACTCTCTCCCATTAAAATCAGGGATTACGTGGCGGCTTTACTTTCGATAGCTGTTCTCTCTTTAGACAGAAGCAAATACTCCAATATTTCGTTCAACATATGCCAGTACGATGCGAAAAAGGAGCACTTCATCGAGAAAACGAATGTAGGAGTGAAGTTGATGCTATATTGGTCAAGAGAAAAGTATAAGAAATTGTTGATTAACGTTGACTTGACCCCAGCAATTCCACTTCGACTTCAGGAGCAGCATAAATCAGAACTTCACGAACGAACCATCAGCATATGGCGCGGCAGTGATTGTCACGCCATACCACATATATCTTTAAAACACAATTTTATAGATACGTGGCGAGTGTCGTTTTCCCTTCCTGAATTGCAGCTGATTCACAGTATGTCAGCGCGACATGTTAGCCTGTACAAGTGCCTGAAGTTCTTACGTGACATATACATAGCTCAGGACAGTGGAACGGAGGTCCCGTCCTATCATTTGAAAAGTTTTATTTTCGATTACGTTTTCGGTGCAGGATACCTTAAACTTCCAAGTTTTCATTCCAATATATGTGAAGCTCTTCGTCTACTGCATTTTCGCTCGAAAAAGCCGGATGGCTATGTTGAACATTTTTTTTTGGTTCACAAACATCTGAGTTTTTGGGGGTATGACATGAGATGGTGTTCTGCAGCTTTGGATCCTCTTGCAATTAGCAGATGAACGTCAAACGCAACAAAATGTCCGCTTTGTATGAGCTGCTCTTTCAAGTTACGTTACGCAAGAATAAGACAACTTAAGAATTAAGGTGGTTTGGTGGAGCAAAGTTTGACGACCTACAGCGAAAATGTTCAAGCACGAGATTTATTTTAAAAGTGATTTAATAAAACAGTTTTGATTGAATAACTTTATAATAGGGCATGAGTAGAACTGCAACAACGACATACTATGTATAGTTTGTGGAACACCACGTTTTATTTTAACGGTAAGCTTTAGACCTGTTGACTCAGGACTTCATCAGAGCAATTGCCAACGGCCCGTTGGCTCACGTCATAAATACGAAACTACTAATTAAAAATCACGCAAGACAGCAACACTCCAATTTAATTAACTAAAACTAAAGACAACTGGGTAAAAGAATTAACCGAACAGAGCCATCCATGTGCTGTTCAGTGGCTGTCCTTCTTGGCAAATCGTAGGATTTCTTGCTATTTCTATTTTTAACAACGACATAGCTATCTACATTGTCGAGACTGTATTCCATTTGTGTCCTGACGCAAATTGTAATAAAAGTGAAAAGGTAACCTCGGCAGAGACTCAATTATATAAAAGAACTTTTTAAATCATAAAGAATAGCCTGCACAGCTCTTCCATTGCTCACTTCGTATTTTTGACAGGGTGAATACGTCTTGCTGCTGGCCAAGAAAGTAATTTAATGTTGGGTGTATATACCCTTAATTCTATTTCATAAAGTAAAACATTGATCATCTAGCCCAATTATCAAAAAAATTTAACTCACTTGAACTCTGATGCTTTAATTTGGCAATACCACCGTAGATACAGTGAGGAGTGTTAACAGGCAATCAGGTCAATTGACCACTCCAAAAGCCCCGGAAGGACTGGGTTCTGGGTAACCAGCGCAAGTTATGATTGATCGTCGTAAACCTTCAGCTAATCACAATCACTAAACTCCATATAGACTGGAGGGCTGACTCCGGTCAACGAGCTAATCAAAAAGTGAAGCCAAAAATGACCGACATGGAGCTCTTTTAGTCGGTTCTCCCAGGCCCCCACGTGGGTTTGATCGTTAGTGTTTAGTCCTCTCACAACAATTTACACGGGGTTACTGGAAAACATGAAGGTTTTAGTTTTCAACCTCCGGGAGAAAAATTCGGTCATGGAAACCTCCGGGAAAGCCATGTCTTAGATGGAGATACCTGGAAATCCCCTAGAAATCATAAGTCTTGGGTGTCCGGGTGCTAGCTCTAGGTTCCGGGGTTACAGTTTGTGTCAGGGACTGGTTCTGATTGTGACCGCGTGAGGGATTGAGGGAGATGACCAGAAAGTTTCCAAGTGGGTCATTTTTGGCTTCACTTTTTGAGTGGCAGTCACCTTTCCAGTCGATATAGAGTTCAGTGTGCAAACCTTCAGCAAGTCACAACTCCTGCAAGGAGCCCAAGGCCCAGTCTTTTTGGGATTTCTGGAGTGATCAATACTGTGCATCGTTATTATAGACCTCCGAACCACATCTTTGTTTAACTTCTAGGTGACAGAGAGTTTTTCCTTTGATGAGTTAAATCGTCTTGCGTTAGCCAGAGTAAAATACTAAACACTGCATCAGTCAGGGTGACTATGGCACCGAGGAGCTGAGGCTGTTTTTTCTGAGGATCCCACACGAGAATCTACTTCGTTTCTCAGGCTGAAGTGCTTTAGATAGCGGGGATTAAAATTGCCCAATTTCAGCCTGTATGTTGTTAATCCACGGTTTATTGAAGTGTATATGAAGTGAAAATTAACTTTTTCTTATATGAAAGAACTCTTGAAACTATAACGCAACATCTTTTACACTTTTTGCATATCTCACTTCGTTCTTTAGATATAAAGATTTGTTTGATATGTAAATTGCGCCTTGCATACGTCATAGTGTATAATGAGTTATAAAAAATCGCGCATATCTTTGAAATTGTTTTATTTCATCACTAGAAACTCTGTCTGTTTAGTGTTATGAGACAAGTACACCAACATTCCCAGTTGCATGTGATATTGTTCAACAACTTCAACAATATTGCAAATTTTACGACAATAATGCATCGTGACGTTTGCAAGGTATTATTTGCATATGCCACAAATCTTAATATCTCATGAACGACGTGAGATATGTAAAAAGTGTAACAGATGTTACGCTATAATTTCAAGAGTTCTTTCATATAATTTTCACTTCATATGTACTTTAATTGCGGGAAAAAAAATAGGTAAATAATCCGCTGCTCCCACTCGCCACAATGCATGACATGCTGTAAAATTAGGGATTTCGTTGAAGCTTTTGAACAAATTCATCTGAAATGATGCATTTGGGTGTATTTTAACCCATTACACTAACCAAAAGTTTTTATCGATTTAATTAAATAATTTTCAAGACACACAGGATTTCTGTCCTTTCTGGTATCTCACCTATGCAGGATGTTACGTAGACTTGCTCCCCCCAAGTCTCTCGTTTATCGCTGCGCGCGCGAGTCAAACACGCGGGTTGGGGGACAGGAAGAAAACTAGAGACTTGTAAAACTTGCAGGAAGGCGACTCTGAACAGGGAGCTACCGGTTACTTTTGTGACCAGAGGTGGGTTCGTGGTGTGATGGCATAATTATCAGTCAAAAACTAATTGATTCAATTTCATTCCAACGGCCGCCATATTATGGACCATGGTGGCAGTTACCATGGTGAGTGGCAATGTTGGATAGTTCTAATACGCTAGGAAAGCACAATCATGCATAACGACCTGTTACCACCTGGTAACAAGGATAGGTTACATTAGCCAAACAGCGAAGAGTGCACTTTTCTCAAGGGGGAAGCAACACTACGCAAGAGAAACGTACATTTGTTGCTGTGTGGCTAATCTAACCTACCCTCAGTTACAAGGTGACATGTCGTTATGCATGACTGTGCTTACCTAGCGTATAAGAACTACTGAAACTTGGCGGAGTCGGAACTAAGAGGGAGATTTAGATCAAAATTAGAAGGTAGTTAAACTAAAAAGAAGCACGATAGCGACATGCTAAAAATAGTCCTTTCGCCGGCACAAGGAATCAAGAAACTTAATGTAAACAGACTCCATCTCTTTTAGTTTAACTACCTTATAATTTTAATCCAAATCTCTCTTAATTCTGACTCCGCCAGGCTTATATAGTTCTTATTAGAACTTTAAAAAACTCATGAATAATTGATGAACATTTTAGCCGATCGAGTCACCGATAATACATCACTGGCATGGACTTTATATCTGATTAGTATACTTTATATTAGCATTCTTTATAGAAAAAGCACTCCCAAATTCACTAATAATTCAGAAAAATACAAAGGAAATCACCACCAAGACGGCGTTTGGATATCTGAAGAAGAAATGACCTAAATTAAGCCAACTTTCGCTCGATTTTCTTTGCAAATACTGATTCTCTTGACATGCAATATACACGCGGAAGTCGTATTTCATCAGGATATCCAAACACCTCGAAGTTTGGAAAAAATCTCGGCTACCGCCTCGGTCTTCAACAATAATTTATTTTCGTTGACTGAACTTAAAAAATCTAAAAAGTCTTCAAGAGCTGGATATGCACTTTAAGAACGCTTTGATTTTGCACTTCCAGATACCCACTGACTAATTATTCTAATGGGGGCAAATCACTATTTCTTCTTTGGTTTAAGATAGAATCTGCCACCGGATGCGCTTTACGATTACCTACGACTTTCCTAGAATTGTAAAATGTGATATCGCGCCAGTGATGTATCATAATTTAGATTTATTTGACGGCTCCGGAAATGTCGGAGGTTGAAGGCGAGGAAACAGAGGTAGGCCACTTTTGAAGCTGGTCACATCTTCGATTTTAGTCACCGGCTAAATCAGAAGAGAGAAACACACGCTGTCAGCATGATTCGACAGGTTTATCGGAGTGACAAAGGGTTTAACTCATTCCTGTCCGTATAGGTCCTCAGTGATCTATGGAGAGTTTGGTATTTAATTCTGGCTAACGCCAGACGATTTTACTCGCCTAGGGGAAAGTCCTCGGACAGGAAAGAGTTAAGCTAGTGATCTAAAAAATATATGGTTAAATATTAGGGAAAAAAGTATAAAAAAGTTAAACGTTAAAATTACGTAAATAAACAAAAGAAAAAGTAAAAGCAATTGTCCTCCAAAGCGTCGGTACATAAACAAAAGAAAACAAAAAGAAGAAGCAATTGTCTTCCAAAGAAGCATTCGATATTTCCCTTGGAAGTGACTAAAAATATAAACTCGTTGTGGTTAAGATTTACTTCTCAAATTATTAATAATTGATGACGTTAACACTAAGAAAAATCAAAACCAAGACGTGTTTGATACGACGGAGTAGAACTGTGAATGCAATGAATAACTGATTTTTTTATTAATCAGTTCTCTATCATAAAAACTCGGTTCTTGAGTCACAATAATAATTTTTACACGAACAAAAGTGTGTGAAACACAATTATAGCATGATTACGTCTATATAATGACTATTATTAATAATTTCCACGACTGGCGTAAATGTTATATGCAAACTATATAGTAAAACTCTTCCCACCAGAATCTGATGCTTGGAAAACTAAGTGAAAGTTACTCCAAAATGTTTGGCTTTAGGCATTGTTCTAACTCTCCTTATTTATCTGCAACAAATTTTTAAGAATGTAACGCATGTTTACCTGCAGTTTCGGTTCGTCATTTTCGTTTGAAAGTAAATTTATGTCGGTGCCGTCATTCGGAATACTTTCAAGGACGTCTGATTCTACCTTGTCTTTTAGCTCTAACAAACGAAAGAATGAATAAACGAGAAAGCAGAAAAAGAAAGAAGGAGAAAGGAAGTAAGGAATGAAAGAAAATATGAATAAAACAACGTGAGAGGAACACTCTTTAATCCGACTAGGAGTGGAAATGGCGATCAAATACAGGTAAAATCAATTTTGTTCAGAAAGCATGATAAACTATGGCAACTGAACTACGGTTATGTGGGTATCAATTCTGAGCAGAACCTTCATATCACCAACAAGATTGCATCTAATGTGAGGAAGCGATTACAAACCCCTGAAATAATATTCTCTCCACCTTTTGCTGAAAATCTGGGGAATTAAAATCTTGAATGGCATTAACAGAATACAAACATTTTTTCCTATCGATAGAAGCACATGCGTAGTACATGCATATACACTGCAAAAGCTCTTTTCAATTTTCAGTCTAATCTTTAACAGCTCTACTAGTGGACGGAAGTGTTAGAAATGAAATTTCAGATAATCTAGTTAGCTAAATTTCGCTGTGAAGTAGGTTCCGCGGTAGACTGAATCTGTGCCTAAACGTTTAGATTATTATCCGCGGTATAACCGAAATTTCAAATTTCCTTTAAGTGTCGAAGCAATGGTAATTAAGTTCGTTTTATTTCAAAGAAGTCTTGACATTATAACGCAACATCTTTTTCACTCTTCCCATAATTCTCTTCCTCGTTGAGATATTAAGATTTATTTCATATGTAAATAATACCTAGCATGCGTCATACTGTATAATGAATTGTGGTAAAATTAGCAATAATGTTGAAGATATTGAGCCATGTTACATGAAACTGTGTATTTGGGTGTACTTACTCCACAACACTAAACTGACGAAAATTCTACGGATTCAATGAAACAACTTTAAAGATATGCGTGATTTTTTATTAACTTATTATGCAAAGTATTATTTACATCTCAAATAAATCTTAATACCTCAAGAACGAAGTGAGACCAGGAAAAAGTGTAAAAGATGTTGCCTTTTAATTTCAAAAGTTGTTTTTAAATGAGACAAACTTAATTTTCATTGCACAGACGCTCTAACTCCTTCACTCCCACGTCTCTCCCTTTGACGAGTAAAATCGTCTGGCGTTAAAATAATAAAAGCTCCCGTGGCATGGAAGGACTTAGGGGAGCAATGCAGGATCGATTTTAACTGTCAAATAACATAGTGTTCACTAATGGCCGTCGACTTTACTAATGTTAAACATTTAAGACCATTACCATCTAGCGGTAACACGTGTACGGACAGTTTGTGTCTTCTCTCAGATGAAGCTGAAATTAGTTTCTGTATAAAAGACGAAAGAAAACCACGTCAAGTCATGTGCTCAGGTTTTACCTCGGTTAACTAAGCTAAGGTACACACGTGGCTACGCAGGCTGGCCCTACAACCAAGTGAGCTGGAAACACGAAAGTGGACTGGGACTAGTTGTCAAAGAGAAATCCATTTCCAATTTATGTTAGTTAATATCTCATGAACTATACCAAATCCTCCTCTTAAATTCGTCATGGAAATACCTTTCCCTTTATTGAAGACTAACACAAAGTTTCAAACAGTTTCACAAAAGACACAGAATATTACAACTGATTAAAGATACGAAATTGGATTTTCATTGTATGCTAGTCCCAGGCTTTTTGCCTGCGGTCAGATCACCTGGAAACAGAAGGTTCTTATAGGATGATGAATACATGTTCACTCCGTGAACAAAGATACTCTTCACTGCGTGAACATTGTTGTATTGCTTCCCTTGTACAACATTGTGTTGCACTCAAACAACAACGTTAAGTTTCAACACGAAGAATGTCTATTGCATCCCATGAACGATGTCGACATTCTTGGGAAATTTTTCCTAAATCAAACTGTGGAACGTCGTGTACTTAGAAAACTGCCGCATTTTGCGCTGCATCCCGTGGAAATTGTTGCACTTCCACTGCGTGAACAACGTTGCGCCGCATCCCGTGGAAAATGTTGTACTTCCACTGCGTGAACAATGTTGCGCTGCATCCCGTGGAAAATGTTGTACTTCCACTGCGTGAACAATGTTGCGCTGCATCCCGTGGAAAATATTGTACTTCTACTGCGTGAACAATGTTGCGCTGCATCCCGCGGAGAATGTTGTACTTCCACTGCGTGAACAACGTTGCGCTGCATCCCGTGGAAAATATTGTACTTCCACTGCGTGAACAATGTTGCGCTGCATCCCGTGGAGAATGTTGTAGTTCCACTGCATGAACAATGTTGCGCTGCATCCCGTGGAAAATGTTGTACTTCCACTGCGTGAACAATGTTGCGTTGCACAGTGCCATCAGTGTATTGCAGCCACCCCGTGAACAATGTCGTTGTGCACGACCCAAACAATGTGTTGCATCGCATGCATCTGGCTGAGCTACACTCCGTTTACAGTACTACAATGCTTTGTAGTCCCTCGTTTATAAGTTTGTCGACATTGTTGTTCAGCTATGATTGTAATGTTGCTAGAGCATCGTTCGTCCATCAGTGTTGGGACATCTTGTCAAGAAGGTTGAACAGTCATTTTTTTCCAAGTCCAGCAAGCTCTATTGACTGTTGTTGCTTCACAGACTTTGCGGATTTAGGAGCTAGTGGGACCAAGCGTTCGTCAAGCTCGTAATCTCAGAAAACCGATTTCTGAGCCCTAGACGGGCATACACATATGACAGGCCTGCATCTCAGCTCACCATCTGAGTCTTGGTACCTGAGCCTTGGTACCTAAATGGTCATTGCGTATCACCGATCATCAGAGGGTTGTGGGTTGGATTCTAGGGCTCAAAATCGTTTTTCAAAGATTACGAGTTGACGAACATTAGCACGTCGGTTGAGCAATAACGTTGAGAAAATTATGAACTTCGTAAGTTTATTATCGTAGTTAATACATAAACAAAATGTTGTTTCGACAATTTTTAGCCAACAATGTTGTAACAAGAAGCGAGTTTGTTATGCGATGCTTGCAAGAGGTTGTTCGATATAATGTCCAGGTTTAAACTATGTAGCTTTCTAACATTCCTATAGTTTAGGAGACCATAAGTAACCTCCCATAAAAACTAATCATCACTGCACAACTTTCATGTTTATATAATTTCAGTTAATTCTAATTTAATGACATGGTTCTCAAACCTGGTAGAATTCCAGTATCTGTTGCTTATTTATCGTCCGCAAGAAAGCCACTTCAGTTATTTCTGAAACGACAGAATCACAACAATGTTTTCAAGATGTTACTTTGTACAAATTCCCAATGATAAATGTTGTCGAATACCGTAAGGCAATCAAACGTACCTCGGGTATTAAACGTCCGAGAGGCGATTTCAATGGCGTCAAAAAGGGGTAACAGACTCCAAGGTTTTCGTACTAATGTCGTTCATTAAAGTAAGACTTGGCAGGTAAATGTGATGGAGAGCGTGCGAATATTTTTCGCGCGAAACGTTAGCCTTTTCATTTCTTTTTTGATGTAGTATGTTTGTCCCAGCACCTTTTTCAGTAACAGTAAGATGTCTATGGTGATCATGACAATATTCATTCAGTCAGTTCACGCCCGTAGTTTTCATAACTCACAGAAGACAAAAACATACCATTTATTTGGCGCTTACAATTGTTATTAATATCACATGGAGGTAAAAGAGAAAAACGATGAGACCAGTAGGACTAATACCATCAAAGATGCGATTAAGCTATTGGAAAAAATGTAAATCTCCACCGAAAATGGGGATCTTCAGAAATATCATTGCAGGTAGGATGCACATGTAGAGCAGTACTAACAAGTCTAGCAATTACGCTGAAAATGCAACAACAACAACAATAATAACAATATCCATATGAATAGCAATATCCACAACAATATCCCTAAGAATTCCCAAAACAATAACAATAACAACAACAGTAACGGCGACAACAGCCACAACCAATATGAACTCAGTGACGTACCTCTATCAAAATTATACTGTTGACTCAGTATCTCATTCCAATATTTTAATGTCTCGGCAGACAGTTTTTTCGGTTTTTCCAACCGCTGTACAGCCAAAGAATCCTTGTACTTCTCGAATTCGTCTTCTTCCATTTCCTCTAATTTTTTCTACATGAAATGAAAGGTCGCAGGTGAGACCAGTGGTCAGACAGAAAATTTCGACGACTGATGTAAGTATTCAACGTTTACCTGCATTGTGACAAGAAACTTCTCTACTCTTGATTCCAGATATGTAGGCGCCCAATCCGACTGAATGATAAATCTCAAACCCTGTAAAGAAATTTGAGATTCTTGACCTTTAATGCGAACTGAGTACAATATTTACTTCGGAGCAGATGAACTTACGTCATAGTAAACCAGCAGTATCAGGTATCATAGACAAAATAATCAGTGACGTCATGGAGACTCCCTCTTTCTCCGCGCATTTTTGGGCTACACTTGGTAGCTGTAACGGGTTGACCCATTCGGTAGCATGTTATAGGCCACAACTAAGTGCCATCTACTCATACAATTTTAGGTAATTCTATCTACTAGTCAGGAGTAGCCTAAATTATTTCTCACATCTCACGACATTTTTTCCTTCCTTCCTTATCGATACAGAAGAAAAGAAAAAAGAAGAGCAAGAAGAACAAGAAAAGAAGTAGAAGAAGAAGAAAAGGAAAAGGTAGAAAAAAAAGGCGCCCGAAAGAGGTCGCAGAGTAAGTTAAAGTAGAAAACTGGGTTCAGATTCCATAGAGTGTCACACGTCCATGAGAGGTAATTCATCCCTACGGATAAGTAACCGTGGGTTACCCATCCCTGATATCATTCATCACTGCTACACTTAAGGACGATTCCTAGAGTAATGTTTAATGGGAGACTGGTAACTAAATATGGTTCAGCACGCATGCGTAGATAGTGATCTTGTCGAATCGTCACTCTACCACGACACTACCGAGGTTTGCTTAGGTGAATTTCCTTGAAATTTGGTATATAATGCAAACACAGTAAGTGTAACCTATCGAAGTTTCAAAATTTCTTGTAAGACAGAATTTTTTCAAAACCATTAAGTTTATAGAAAAAAAAATCTACCTTGACAACTTCCACTGATATTTTGATATTTTATTCTTCAATGGAATATATAGCCGCATACTAATTTTCAGAAAAATTCACTGAAGAAGTCCGAAGATAATATCTCTTAAATGTGATAATGCTATTATTGCCATACGCTATTAATTATTTATAATTATAATTAATATATTATATATTATATATAATTATATATTATAATTAATTATTACGCGATATAATATTACAAGTTTGTCATGCTTCTACAGCCTGACACATTTTGTACCGAACTTACACCTGTTTTAAAGATAGAAATACCCATAAATGGAGACCGTACTAATTGCATCCTGTAAAGATAGCACCTGTAGGGAGCCACATTAATACCACTATATTGGCTATCGGATTCAACCGTATTAAAGGAGAACCGGATAACTAAGGGATAGTTGCAAGTTTTTGACACTGGAAAAAAGGAACAACGAGGACTAATTTCAAGAAAGAAAGGTGCAAGCTAATTCGTGTAATTTGAATTTCCTAATACCAATTCCTATACTTGTAAATTAATTATTTAAAATTTAATTCGAACCTACATATGGATAAATACTCCTGTTTAATATGTTTTACAACGAATTTCTCTTTGCAGCTTGCCAGTTGTTAGCATTAAATGCTTACTGGCGTATTCAAATACACCTTTTGTCATCGTATTTTCCTGCGATTGTGGCAAGCGGTTATTCCTCCTGACGTATACGATTCACTGGGAAAAGACAACGGAACGCATTGCAACATTGGCGAACGAATAGCATGCAGAATTGTGCTCTTAAGCGATAATCGCATACAACAGGGAGATGAACTGCAATGCGACAATCGTGTCGTGTAGATGAGTGTTTAACAAACCTGCACGCCGTTCGCCCTTCGCACACCGCTGACTACTATATATCCTAGAAAAACAAGGAAAAGGTTGGCATATTTTTTTATAGTTAACGTAGGGTAATACTGTAATGAAACAGTTCCAACGTACCTAACTGTTCTTTAGTGCGCAGGGTATGGAAGCACGCTTCGGAAATAATTTTGCAGAAGAGTTCAAGGAACATGTTTCCTTCCACCGTTTGCAGTTCACACTGGAAGGTGACAAAGAGAAAGAGAAGCGAAGTAAGATAGGAGTCGCTGGGAGAGGGACACTTGGATTGAAGTTTGGTTACACTGAATAATTTGAAACACATGCAGCGATTTTTCTTCAGTAATAAACATGAATAAAAACATCAACCTGATAATAGATTTCCAGACAACAGCTCCTATGTACTTCGTTCTGAACTTCAAACAGTAAGTTCGCCCCTAGATGTTCGAAAAATATGGATAGTATTCATGCTTAATGATACGTTCGGAAAGGTTTCTTGTCTGAGACTGACTCATAATTGTATACTGTATTATCTCTTTTCGGTCCCACCCTTCAAATACAGGTCGCGAGAGAACGATGAAAACTTTTGCCATTTTCGCCAACTTCCTGTTCGAATTTCGGCCCGGAACTACGTTTTTTGAAATCTGCATGAAAAATCGAATCAGAACAGAGGTTTTTCGCGGGCGCAATATGTCGTAATATTGCTAAGCAACGAACCGTGACGTGAAGTTTCCATATAGGCTGTTTGGTTTTCTAAGGCAGGTCAAAACAAATATTACATTTAAACTACTTGGAGAGCAATTTCCATTATCTCCGCCATTTATTAATAGCAATGGAAATGGTCTTGTTCTAAGCAGCATCGCACGATAGTCTTACACCTCGTACCTTATGTCAAAAGTCGAAATCCTCGCCTTCTTATACCAATTCCTACCTCTATCCTGAACATGACCTCTACTCTACTGTATTTCAAGCTATACCGCTGGTATACTACAATACTCCCAACAGCTCAACCCCTTCACCTCCACTCCAATCCGTCAATTATTACCTCTCTAAGTCCTCCTCCTCTAAGTTCCACTCATCTCTTTCACTCACCTCCCGCAACCTCTTTCTAAACTCCATCACACATACCTCTACCCCCACCAGCTTTCGCTTCTACTTCAACGTCTACCTCTATCTCTACCTTTGTTTCTGCCACTTCCCCGACCCCAACCTGAACGTCGACCTATACTTCTCATAATCTCTCCATCACCAAATCTAATCCTAAATCTTGTTCTCTGCGTAGCTCTCCCACCGCCACCACCTTTACGACTTAATCAACCTCTACCGTTGCGTTCGTCTATTTCTAAATTAACCTCAAATGTTCAACCGTGACTTCTGGCTTCACCAATGTTCAGGAAGTTCCTTACCATCAGGTAACTGCACTTCTCTGTGTTTAGTAAGTTGAGAAGGAAGTAAAGGTTTGCTTGAGGCATTCTGCTTAAACACATTTTCAACTTTTTTGGAAATTTCAAGAACCTCCTATGATGTGAAATAGGAAAATTGCATGAGAACTAGAAAAAAACAAACTCTGCAGGAGGGAAAAAAGGGTGGACCAAACCAATATCCTTAGCTCATGGTGTCTTTTGACTGGAAAAGTCACTCTCTGGTTGCATTCAAATAATAACTAATACGAGCTGACTAACGGCCATTTATCATCTGCACAAGTCCCACATCCATAGCATTTGTGAACAACATTCAGGGCTTCCATTAACATAACTATCACATATGTCGAATATGTCGAATCAACACCTTAGCTCTCAACTTGAGGCTCGGTAGCTTAATGGTTAACCCTTTCGTTTCCAGATTTTTTCAATGAAATTATAACTTATTCAATCTAATCAAAGCCCTTTTAAAAATCTACTGAAATCTGTTTATGCATTCAGTTTCCATACGTTAAATAATACTTATGTGCGCGGTTGGAATCCAAAGAATTAGAGCGTCTCACCAGTCATCAGAAGTTGGTGGGTTCGATCCCATGCAATAACGAAAACGTCTCCAAGACTATGTACGTCCTTTCCAAGTACTGGGTTTTTTATCATAAGGTAAAGGTTACACAAGATAATAACAAAATCGAGTTGGTAATAGAGGGTCTTATTGATATAGACAGCCATAGAGATCAGAACACGAACAAGAATAAGGACACAAAAAGAGAAATTACCACTTTCCTATCTCACCTCACCGACCCATTAACACATCATTCTGCAAGTCCTCAATCTGGAAGAATGCTTTTTCCACTACTAAGTCTACTCCAACTTCCTGTGTGCATACGTACATGGTCATTGTGTCTGCCTATTTACACATTGTAAAAATACCTCTTTGGTTAGGTTTCCATGAAACAGTGCTTCGATGTGAACTCTTCTGAGCAATTCTTCAACAAATTTCTTGAATCCTTCCTCGGTGATGTCTACATGTAGGAATAAAATAGAGAACGTTTACGGCACAAAACAAATATATAGAAAATTTAAACAAGCTAACTCTTAGATTTTGAAACCACTAAAACTGAAATCCTTTCTTTGTGAGCGTGTGTGTGTGTGAATGTGTGTGTGTACTGTGGACTCGTGCGTGTGAGTAGGTGTGAACGTGGGTGAGTGCGTGAGAAAGGAAAGGAGAGTGAGAAGGAGTGAAAGTGGGGGATTGGGAGTGAGGAAAAACAAGGAAGAAAAAGAGGAAGTGTTGGAACAGGAGATAGAGGATGAAAGTAACAAAGAAAGAGAGAGTCGGGGAGTGAAGGTGAGGGGCGGGGAGAGAAATGAAGACGGAGAGAGTCTCTACTAACCTGTCACCGCATCCAATAATTCACTGTTCGACCAAGCCAGTTCCTCAAGGATATAAGATGTGTAATAGACAGCATGTTGATGAGGTTGTTCTGATCTGAAGTTACGTAAGTTTCGTTCCAACTATAAAAACGTAATTGGAGGATGTACAGAAGTTCTGCAATGCTGTTTCGTCAGTTGTATAGCTTACTGTTCGATTTCTGCTTGTATTTACTTTAATTAATCTAATTTATCAACACGATTTTCGCACTTTTCGGTTTTCTCTATACTTTCTCTTTTGATCTAAGGCCAATTGCCAGAAAACCAGAATATTTCGGCAGATCAAGTTAGAACACCAGCAGTTAAAATGGGTTATGTATGCCCTACGAGTTATTATCCAACCTAAGTGCACGAGATATTCTCGCAACAACTTAACGCTATCCACGAGGATAGATTGGGTGAAAGTATGTAGCTAATTACTCGAATTAGCTGCATACTTTCACCCCTAGCTTTTTCTTTGTCCATTTTTTCACTTTCTGTCCCCTACTGTCGCTATAGTCATTCCATTATACTCAATCAATCACCTTTTCTTTGAGTATCCCGAATCTCAGTGAATCCACTTCAAAGTTCGTCAGTCTCTGGAGAATTTTGAGCATGAAGGCATCTTGCTTGTCGTTATATCCCTTCACGGACATCTTCAAGTAACCAAAATACGTCAGCGACACTATCAGATATGAACTAAGTACACATTTGCAGTTGGTTAAAGGAAAAATAGTCAGACTCTTCACTGTAAAACAATAGGTCATTTTCCAGCAAAAAACAAACCAAAACAATAAAAAGCCGGAGAGCATGAAGAACAGTGGGTATTTCAAAACAAGGAACTAGACAAGGCACTGCCTTTTTACCATGAGACTCTCGGAAAAATTACTTGTTTCCCGGTAATTACCCGGCTGCAAAACTTCTCCCGTACTTTCTGTAAGGATTTTTGGAGGTTATCTGAGACATCTGTGTCGAAGAAAGTGTCTCACCATCCAGTCAACAGTGGTTCACCCAGGATTTCCTAAATGGGTGGGCTCAAACTAAGAATCTACCAAGGTACTGAGATGGTCATAATTAGTGCTTATTGTAGAGCCGAGGGTAGGTTTTCCTTCGGAGAGAATTCCTTACGTTGTCTAACTTATTTTCTGTATGTTAAAACTTTTATCTAAATCTGTGGTTTTAATTCATGTATTTCAACAGTAGGACATGGATTATGTATGCAATACACAGTTCGTCGCCCTTTCCTAGTCTTCCAGATGGTGCAAATCCATCAAGTAATGATTCATATTTTGTGTTTCACTGGATTACGTTTCTGTGAATCAACAAGGTTCGAGTGGAAAGACATGAGTACGTAATGTAATCGCTGAAAAAAAGTGACAGAATACATACGTATTGTATAGTATGGTTTTTGGGTTTGGGATAGGTTTACTTTGGAAAGAAGTGTGTGGGTATCGCTGTATATCTTTAATCTGTGAATTAATAACAGAACTAGATATTTCAGCGTGGACTGCTTCGTTGTGTTCCCCCAGTTCCTGACGTTTTTCTTATTTCACATTGCTTATTGATTACCACTTCTGACTTCAACTCGGAGCTCCCCTTTGACAAGTGAAATCGTCTGGCGTTAGCCAGGATCAAATTAGCAAAGACCCTCAGTGACAGGAAGGAGTTAAAGACATAGTCTTTAAAAACAAGAAAATACATCTCATCACAAATGCAGCATCTACCATACGGGCGAATGAAAGTTCTTTGCTGAGCTATCCCACGAATTTTCATGAAATTAACTTTAAAAAGCTATGACATATTTAACAGTTCAAATAGAAAGTGCGGAGCACTTGGGCGCCCTGGGTCGGTCACAGGTCAAGAAATCACTGAGGGAATGTTCAGCCTTCCGTGGCTATGTACAGTAGTATGAGCACTATTCAGGTCTCGTTGAACACGGTAAGTCTTCGCTTTTGTAACTCCGGGGTTTTTGTAACTCTATGGCACGATACTTACAGAAATGCCGTAAATATCATTGTCCACGGCGTACTTCAGCCCAGCCAATTCAGCATCGTATGCGTACTCCGTGAGGGAGTCCTTCAGGAGCATGACGAATAGACGGTTCATGTTAGTGTGGAGGGGATCACGGTAGGCCAGTGGACTGGAAATTGGATAGCAATATGTTAGAACACAACGGAGATCAACGGCTGTAGCACGCCTACGTAATGGTCACCACGTCAACCAACACGTACAAGGGTGTAAAAAGAGAAAAAAGAAAACTATTCAAAGTAATAAAAAAGGAATGAATTAGCTACACTTCAATTAGCCAAAACATTTTGCTTCTCTCCCACCACGATTATTATCCAAGACCCAGGTTGTTCTGAAGCATGCACGTCGGGCTACTTCATCTTTCTCTCCTTTCTGACATCGTCTCCTTCCACGTTACTGCCCCAGTCTGTTCGTTCCTCTCCTTTTTCTTTCTTCCGTTCCTGTCCTTGTTCGTCTCTCTATTCCTGTCTGAGCCTCTCAGTCCCTGATCCTATCTTTCTCTCCTTGTCCCAGTCCCTGCTATCACCCTTTTCTCTGTATCTTACCCTGTCCTTGTTCTTCTGCCCCTATCTTCCTCTCCCTGTCCCTGTCTCCGTTATCACCCTTCTCTCTGTATTTTATCCAGGTCCTCTCCTCCTCCCTGTCGTTTTCCCTGCCTCTGTCATTTTCCTTGTTCCTCTCCCACTTCCATGATTCGAATTTAATATATTGAAGTGAATAGCAAATTGCCGTCCAAGTATTTTCCGCCTACACAGGGGACCCAATGCGTCACAGTGTTTTTACTAGTGATTGTTGACAAGAGACTAGATACGACCGGAAACATGTTCACATGTAAATACATGCGTTGTAGATCGAGACTGTTTATGTGAATACGATTACAGGAGCAACAAAAAGATACTCTGCCGCATGCTTGAAACTATTTTGCCTCCAGAAGACAGCCTATTTTTTGAATATAGATGTTGCGATTCGTTGAATAACGGAATTCCTTTCCCCTCTTTCTGTCCACGTCGTTGAACCTATCTTTCACTCTGTCCCTGTCATTCTTCCTAACCCTGTCCTTGTCTGTATTCCTGTCACTTAATCTGTTGCCGTGGCTCTTTCTACAACTGTTCTTTTTCCAGTTCCTTTCCATGCCACTGCCCCGTTTAGATCTCTGTATTTGTCCCTATCTTTGTACTGCTTGCGAGTCTGGGATGCACAAGTCGACACATTTCTCCAGTAACACAAGCTTTCGGGGGTATTACGGTAAAACGAAGTTAAGAAATTCGATTTATTCATACACAAAAAAACAACGAAATTATGAGCTAGTACGAAAACTCGAGCACGAAGTCACTCACGTACATGATCACAGTTAAGTTTGCACAAGTCTCATACCTAGTTATCTGGAAGCAAGCACAAGTTTTCGGGACGAAGAAAGTGTCATCCTGTTTGAACCAGACTTTCATTAAAGGGGATTTCTAAAAGAAATTGTAATATTAATTTACAATTTAGACAAAAAACAAGAGTAATAATGAAATGTCAATGCAAATACTACATGCAATAGTTATTATTTTTTAAACGTATTTATACAAGGAAGATGTTCATTGATACAATGTTCTTCAAAGGGCTGAGTGACACACAATTTAAAAGTAAGTAAATAAGTTTCTTCATATTTATCGTTATTATAAGTACAACTAATACACTACTAACAACTTATTGCATTAAATGTATGCCAAACTAATTACAAAATACGACTATTTACAAATTTGTAGATTGTCTGGATATGTGTTTAAAATTTCTCGAGAAGATACAAATGAGAGAGAATCACTGATTTCGTTAATTATATGGCTAAGTATGTTATTCCAAGACGCAGCTTCTAGATGTGAAAAACTAGGTTTTAAGAAGTTCGTGTTAGGTTTAGGAAAATCTAGCTTCAAATTATTGCTTCGTAGTTTACAATCGTTATTTTTGCAAGTGTCGAATAAATGCGTTAAATGATATGGAGCAATTCCGGTCAAGCCTACCTTGATAATTTCAGGTAATTTTTTACCCTACAGAACAAACAGAAGCAAATACTCTTAGACCTTGGTCAAGTAAAAGATCTTAAGTATTCTAAAAATAAGAAAGACGTCCTGAAATAGTTAATGTATTATTGTTCCTGTACCTCAGGGTTCCTCGGCTTAATATCAAAATTCGTTGCGATGAACTCGTTGGGATGTGGAAATCTAAATGCATCATTTAACTGGACATTGCTCCACTTCTACATAGGAAAAGGGACAAAATATTAGTATGCATGCCATTTCATAAAACCCAGTGATGTACAAGAGATGGGCGCTTGGGCTGGAAATTAGACTCCTTGTACAAAATGAAGTGAGACTAGACACCCTTCAAAAGTTTTCACGGCAACAGCTTCTACTGAAAGCGATTTTCCATCATTTGCACTCAATTAGTTTGTTATTGATTTTCCAATCCTATCGGTCACCTTTTTGTCACATGATTTTTCCTCTCTATAAAAATACCACCAAGTTTTCACACCATTTTACGTTTCACTCCGACGACGGGCCTTCGCTGGAAACGTCAGTTTTTATTCTCCTAAGTTCCGGCAGTTTCCCAACATTTTTGGTTTTCTACAAGTTGTTCAAAACTGCCCACGCAGCACTCCACTTCTATATCACTGTTTGCATAATCAAGCTATTTCGATAGCCTTATATCACTGGGTGATATTCTATGCGTACCAGCGAACGGCAAGTAGATCTGGCTAAGTGTGACCTGCAAAGTGCATCAGGTAAAGTGGTTCCGCCATAGTGTAAACGGCAAGGTTCGACCAGTATCGAGTGAATGAAAAAGGGAGACCAGCAAAATGTGAACAAGAACGAGCGACCGACACGTCCAAGCAGCAACCAGTAAAGGGACACCAACCGCCATAAGCAGTTTTTATATCTTTACGACCAGATTTCCACATAATGAGGGATTTTTCCCACTAATGTTTTCCACTAACAAGCGAAATTTAGTACCTTACAGGCCGAATTCCTCGTCAAATTCGGAAAATGTAATTTCCAGGATGCGTCTCCGTAAAATTTACGAAATTTACTGCATTAGGGAAGTCTTAAGTTTATGAAGGTGGAAAACTAAGTTATCTGGTTGGCCGCCAGTATTGCAAGGAAGTTTGTTCCCTAGGATGAAAGACCTTCGGTCATATAATACCAGAGATAAATGACTTCCGGCACTATATCCTTCGGGATTGCGATCTGGTAACATAAACAGATTCATATTAGCAAAGTGCACTTAAAATCTAGAGTATATAAAGAATGATTCGCGAAGTTCAGCTCTACCTGAATTATATCACTTGGAATTTTCTTTACACTATACTTCGTGCCATACCACTGCTCAGTTTGAAACGCAGTTTCTTCAAATTTCTTAGAGACAACTGTAACTCTAGGGAAACAAAGAAAGCCATACTACCTTTACGGAGAATAGTCAATCGGACGGACGATGAGTTACTCACTTGTTATTCTATCACAACTAACACTACCTTAACTATCTGGCGCTTGACCTTCAATTTTCAAACTCATAATTCATGCGATTAAAAGAAAAGAAATCATTATTTTAACGGTGGTTTCATTAAGTGGTCTTATTTGCCGTAAAACTTCAACCATATTTTGTCCTTGGAAAGATCTTTTTAGAACCTGTCCAATATTATCCTACGCTATTCTATCCAATCCGATCCTATATGATCCTATCCTGTCCTCTCCAGTCTAGCATATCCTGCTCAATCTGATCCTATCCTTTCCAATATTATGCTATCCCATGTATCCCATCACATCCTTTCTCGCCCTAATCATCCCATCACTAACTGTCTTTTCATGCAACATTTATTTAATTTCAACGAAAACGCTCTACGATCCTCATCTCACCGAATGTTCTCTGGAACAAGCTCTTTTATGAGCTCTTTGACAGTAACTTTATCAAATTCGGACTGCAGGTATTCCCCAGACATAACATCTTCCATTTCATAATCCTGAAGTTAAAGTAAATTTGGTATACTTTAGTTATTCGAGGTAGCTACATACGCAAAGATCTTCCTCCTTTCAATGATCATATTCCTTCACTAGTAATTCACCAAAGGCTATACATTCCTAGAGGTACCAACAACCTCAGCTGTCCATTATTTGTGAAGCTATCTCCTGTAATCCTATTCTCAGCAGGATTTCTTGCCACGACGAGTAAAATTGCCTGGCGTTAGCTACAGTAAAATAATCAGAGACTCGTACCGCCAGGGAAGAGTTAAGTAAAAATAACCGGAAAAACGTTTGGCAGCTATAATAACTGTAGCACAAGGTACCAGTTACTACAGTATGCTGGTACTTCTCGCAACTAAAAAAATTATTAGAATTTGCAAGAGATCACCTGGTTGCATAGCCAATGACCTTCTTGCCCGATACTTCCAGGCATCGTCGGCGACGATCTTAAGCTATCTACCTACATGTAAATGTCTTGAAAGGGTTGAGACGAGTCGCAGAGGCCTCTCCTTGTCTTTGAAACGAAAATTCATCGCAAGAATGGCCTAGAGGAGAGCAAAGAACGCCTCACTGTTAAACCGTTTTTGCAATTTTTGTAGCTTCGTGTCACTCGATATTAAAAGATAACGGATATTTGAAGTGCCTATCAGCCCCCAACAATGTGAAAATATAATTTGAAGTTGCAGTAATGCCTGCCGTGGTAGAAAACAAAGATTTTAGAAACGGAAAGTTAGAGGTATGGAAACGAAGCCGTTATTATGGCGACTGTATGACTTGAACTATCTTCTACAGACTGGTGGTCTGTATATACATGCAAAGTTTCAAGAAATTTCGATTGACAGTTTCCATGATATCCACATTATGATTTGGCACAATTCTGCTTGACTTGGCTGACGTCTTCACGTACCATATTTGCATATTACAAACACTTTAATTACTAGAGAACAAAAATCGATATCACTCTATGGTCAATGGCATTCTTCATAATTTTAGGCGTGCTTTCAATCAAAACAATTCTTATTTTGGGGTGATAGGCACTTTAAGGAAGCCAGGCCAAGAAACAGATTTCTTAAGAGAGAAGGGTTTTTCACAGAACAACAGACCTCTTCCATAACGGTGACTAAATTAGAGATGCTTTGGTGTACATTTAAATTAGTCTTAATTCTATTAGGTCCAACCGACCAAATATCCGACTATAGACGACGGTGAAAACTTTTGCTATTTTCTCCCACTTCCTGTTTGAATTTCGATTCCAGACAAAGTCAGTTGCTACGCAACCAACCAACAGACAAAGTTTAGCAAATGTTTTTGAACCGTTTTTTCAACGTTCTCGGAGTCTAATGAGTTAAAATGTCCCGTTAGTATTTAAAAATGATCCTGAAAAGGCCATAAATGTTAATTTAGTTTCGATACACATAAGAATACTTAAGCTATGACGAAAGATTGCTTTCTCGGTCGGTCGATCGGTTCGCCACCGTTTTCTTTCTGAAGAAATTCCGATACCAAATAAATCAAACTATCTGTCTTTTTCTCTCCCTTGGTCAGTCTGTCTGTTTTTCCGTCCATCGGTCAGACCTGTCGGTCCGTCTTTCCATATGTCTACTGTACGTCTGTTGGGCTGTCTGTCTGTATCTGTAACTGTCTGCAGGTCCATCTTCTTAAAAAATCTACGTTTGGGACTAAAGCCGCTTTTCAGAATCCAGAACTTCATAAGAAATTCTTTTAAAGAAAAAGTTAACGAGATGCATTTCAAATTTGATAACCCATACCTGAATTTCTTTAAATACCCAATCCTTTGGTTCCGTCTCTCGAAGCATTTTGACGTATTGAAAAAAGCTAGCAACAATATCGTTCACGTGATCTACGCATCATAAAGTAAGGTGAAAAGGAATGGGGTTACTTAAAAAGTGAAAAGCAGTCTAGCCAGTAACAGGTGAGTCACCCGATCAATTCTCAAAAGCAACAGTCAAGGAATATTAGACATTGACACTAGGTCTCAAGAAATGAAATTTATATCAGATAAAGGAAATTTACCAGTGTCAAAATGGTACAACTTTTCAGCCCCAACCGGGAGCAGTCTGGGGCCTACGGCTGGAATTGATAGAATGCGCGATATGCGAGTCTAGTGCAGTGCTATGCAAACTGCGCGACGAAGGCCTTTGCCGAAAGCGTGGTCACGAATTCTGTATTTGAATTCGTGCAACTGGTGACTCTGGACGAATGGAAGACACGACTGGTTGAATAAATGAATGCATGCATGAATGCTCAACCTAGTTAAAACTGAGGTATTGTGATTGTGGAAGGCGATGTGCCTGCTAGCAATATCTCAGAAACTACATGGCGCCCAAAATTAAATGCCTCCCAATTTGAAACCTGCAATTTAATCAGTAACACAGATGTACAAAACTACCGTAGAAGTTCCACTCAATATAAAATAAGAACAGGGCTTCCGTATAGATATATACAACTACGCCGTTATGCTCTACCTTTTGGAAAAGACGCACTCAAATGGATAGTGGGAGGAATTTTTTGAAGGACACAGTGTATTTGTCGTTCATCCACCAGATTTTCACATAATCTATGTTAAAGTCTTCAAACTCGAGTTGGCAAACTCGCAAAATTTTACAAACTCAAGCTTTCACACCACTTTCACAGGACAAACTTCCGGCGAAAAAAAGATCTATGTTTAACAACAACAGTTTTCTAGCCCTTATTTCCATAACCAAATGTTTGACATACTTGTCCTGTTCTAGAGACGAAATGTACCACACACGAGGATTATTGTTAATTTTTAGGTCTTAAGGCGACGCCGTTTTGTACAGTCGACGTACAAATCACGTGATGCGTATGCGAGGTTTGACTGGTTTATAGTGACGAGGATGTTGAAACAGCTTGTGAGAATAGAGACCGGTTCTACATGTATTTGTCCCCAAAAGTTTGTAAACAAGTTTGCAAACTGTTATAGCAATGTTCACACGCGCAAACTTGGGCTTGTCAATCCGTGTTTCCAAACTTCAGCTCGTCGTGTGAAAGTTCTCTAAGTCGGACAACAGGTTAAGCAACTTAGGCTGGGTTTACACACTGCGATTAATCGGGCCGATTTCTGGCTTCGGTGCATGTTAAGTTGTGAGGCAGTCAACAGAACGCTCCTTGGGCTCAAATTAGCAAGCGTCTTGTTGATTACCATGCACCTAAACCAGAAATCAGCTCCATTAATCGTAGGGAGTAAACGTACCTTTAAAGTTGTTCTAAATCGTTGTGCCTACATCACATGCTCTATTTTGGTCAGCCGCTGAACAACTGCCAAGGGATTTCGCTGAATAATTGTTCGTTACCTTTCTAAGTCATCACTCACCTAGTCCACTTTCTGTCAGCTCAATACTGCAAATAAAGAACATAAACCCTCTGGCTCCTTCCATCAAACCAGCGCCAAGATTGTTCACCCAACCTACATAAAGAGACCAGATCAGTGGTCCCCAAGCCTCCTTAAAGATACCATCCCTTACTTTTATTTCTCACTCTAATCTTGTAGGGAATAAGATAAATAACTCAGCCCATGTAATCGTATCATATTACATGACGAGTTGATAAGTTAAAACGCCTTTACTACTTCTACGGTAAGGACGCCTATTTCCAAAAGCACGAATGGGCTTACCTTGACCCTTGAGGTAGGAAAGTAAACTTCCCTTAGCCTCGTGACCAATGAAGTGGGACAAGTAGTGATCAGGCTGAAAGACATGTAATGGTGTTAAATAAATCAATCACTAAAAAAGAAAGGGAGAGCACGAGGAAAGGAAGGAAAGCGAAGGAAGGAAGGTTGGAAGGAAGAAAGGAAGGGAGGAAGGAAGGAAGGAAGGAAAAAAGGAAGAAAGGAAGGACGAGAAGGAAGGACGAGAAGGAAGGAAGGAAGGACGAGAAGGAAAGACGAGAAGGAAGGAAGGAAGGAAGGAAGGAAGGAAGGAAAGAAGGAAGAGAGGAAGGACGAGAAGGAAGGAAGGAAGGAAGGAAG
>JBAHVQ010000240.1:496116-508170 GCA_036872915.1 Nanipora kamurai | reverse complement strand
ATGAATGTTCGCCGGTCTTCTTCCATACTCCAAGCTCCCACATGAACAAGGCAAGTGTTCAGCATTCACTGCTGTTTTTTGCTGTCTCAACAATCATGAACGACAGTTGTTGCTTCTTGAATACTAAACAAGGTCGTCGAAACAATTAAGAACCTCTTTCTAATTCAAATTAAGAACCTCATTGTTAGCTCGTCAATGTTGTCCGTCCATGGTAACAATGTTGTTGTAACATTGTTTAGTCAACAACACTGAAACGTGTGTTAATTTTTGCATGTGTGGTTGAGTTTAACATGAAACCATGGAATAGAATCTCTTCAGATACTTTTGAGCTTGTTACAGGTTGGAAAACAAATATCAAGGATGCGGCATGAGGTCAGTCATTGGTGGTTTCTAATCTGTTCTTTAATTTTGGTTGTTAGGTATTGGCCTTGTCGAACTAAGCTTGCTTAACTTCCTCATTGGGACAACGGTATCTGAGCGACAACCTCCAAATCTACGGCGTTGTAATACAACGGCTGCGTGACAATCTCCCGAGTGCTGAGGTGAAGGTCAAGATTTTGGATCCTATTGATGTTGTTAGGATCGAATGTGTCATGGCACCTGGGGATACTTTATCAGCTCTTTGCCAAAAGTAGAGAGCTGTCTCTGGTTCTGGGTTCTCTGATTTCCACCTTCAGGAAAAGTTGACACAATGACAAGGAGAAATTAATTGTTTGGGGAATTATTTATAAAAATTGGTGTAAACAAAAATAGTTTGAATTGTATAAATCGTACTTTTGGCACAAATTTTCGCAGTTACCGAACACAAAACTATGCTTAATCAAACAATCTTTGTAAGGCAGTTTTTATAATATGCAGTTAAACTTCACAAAAGGGTTCAACAGTCAAAATTAGCTGAGTAAAACCCTTTTTTAAAATCCTATACAAGTCAAAATTAAGATAAAAGTTAAATCGACAATATTTTGACTTTTTTTCAAGGCCACCTTTGGACCAAAGTCGTCTTGTTTCTGCAGCGTTTCCAAATTTAAAGGCCCAGGCGAGCAAACTTGTAACGATTTCTTAAATATTCCCCATCTAGATTAATTTTCCCTCCTTTCATCAAGGTTTAACAAAACTGTAGTTTATGTCTTTTTATGACTGTAATCTTTAAACTTGCATTTCCCAACCCTTGATTAAATTCCATGCATTCTAAATCGCTTCCTAAATTTATAAATTTCTTTTCCTTTTTAAAAAAAATAGAAATCGTTTTTTAGTTACGTTTTCTAAATCTTTTCCTTCTTAAAGTCTTACTTGCTAAATCCTTTTCTTCCTGAATTCTTTCCTTTCCAAATTATTGTTGAATTATTTTCCTGCGTGGGCAAGTTGCCCGCCCCTCCCACCCACTGCCATGTTAGCTACAATGACTGAATGACGTCAGAGTGGTTGTGTATGCTTGGGCAGCAGATAATATTCACTCCCCAATATCCCCAGAAACTGCTTTAGACATTTCATTCAAGTAGACATTCAACAGTCGAATAGTTTCAGAAAATTAACAATCAACTTGGTTACATAACTCGGAATATTTAACGACCATGCTGCGAAGCCTCGTGATGGTAACTGCCTGACAGGGACCTTCAGGTAAAAAGTGAAACCCCGATGGCAGCCCACAGAACGAATTATGCACATCTGTCCCTTTCCCTCGAACCTCGTATGAAAAAAACAGTGGAAAAACTGCATAGGAGACTTAAGTTGACGAGCAAAACTGCTTGCATTTTATATTTCTCTTTCCGTTCCGTCAAATGACTGCGAGTTAGCCTTGTATATATTATAAACAGAGTTACTAAGAATATACGACTAATACAGTTGTTCATCCGACGTGATTTAACACCATTTGCTGGTGTTAATTTGAAAGCGTCACATTGTCCTGAAAAATTTTTTAAGGTTCTTAGAGATGGTCGGAGGAGAGATTAAATTTAAGTCTACCGGCTTACGGACGAATGAGGTGACTTTTTGCTCATCAAAACATCCAAGAAGCGCGATTCCGTTTTGACGAATTTTAATACAATACTTGGCTCCCTTTTTTAATTACTTCTCTGGATTGGCAGCTGCATTAAATATCACATGTTGTGGATAGAAAGGTAATTCAGAATGATTTTAATCCCCCAACCACCCCAAATGGACTTTGCATGTATTGCTAGATTTTCTCAAGCGAGCTGTTATTAAAATATTTCAATAAGAGTAATGGATCCAAGAATTTTTTTGGGGGTGATCATAAATTAAGAGATTACCAATGATTTGGGATAGGTGATAATGTAACCGCAAAAAAAAACTAGTGTTTACTTGAGGAAGAGTACAGTTTGTCTCTATTCCAGCAAATCATGTCGAATGTATGACAAAAATGGCGAATAATCGCAGTGAAGGGTACACCTGATTGCGAAGAATAAAAAGAGAAATGTATTTAAGAAGGAGAATCTGGCAGAAGCTCAAGAAGGGACAAGAACTATTTTTTTTGGACATCAGACATGATTTTATGCTACTCTGGCAGTTTTGAACATAGTTTACAAAACTACCGTTCATTCAGGGGCGTACATATCGACAGTGTTTGGGGGGTGTAGATGAGAATTGAGACCAACTGGAGTGCCGAAGGCACGAGCCATCTAGGGAGGTCCGGGAGCAAGCTGCCCCGGGAAAATTTTAACATTTGGGTACTCGAAATGGCATTTCCAGCGTTCTGAGAACAGATTTTCTGTTAGAATTCAGGTTTAAAAGCAAAATTTCAAGATACATTTTAAGATTAAGATACATTTTAAGATCGAAATTATATCATTAAATGACCTTTTTTTTCACTAAATGCCAAATCATTATATTGCAATGAATGCAGTCGGTCTCAAGATATTTAGTTGGTCTTCACTTGGCAGCGCATTTAATCTTTCTATTGCATATTTTTTTATTTTTGAGACCGACTGAGACCGACTGGCTAGTGCCCTGGGGGGTGGACCACCCCACACCCCCCCACATTTACGCCCCTGCGTTCATTACCCAACGTTTCGACATTCCTGTCTAGTGTCTCCATCAGGGGTGATTGATCTGAACTTGAGGTCCCTATTTATACCCTTAGAGAACCATCGATGACGTTATCTATTAACGAGATCCAAATAAGCATCAGGTAATCAACCACCGTCATCGCGACTCAATGGAGCGGGGGCGCAATTGATATGCCACGTCTCCAGACAACGCCTTTGATGGTAACGTGGATTGGTGGTAATAATTTGGGAATTTTCCTAATGGTGTAGTTGGTTAGACAAGCGTGGTTAGACTATTCTTTTGGTGAAAGTTTTTTTGGTTAAATTAGTAACTGAATTATTATAGTTCTTGATATTCCGGAGATTTCGAATCGCCACCGATATCATGCACACAAAACTTACTCCGATTATTGGTTTGGTCATTGCTTTCAACTCTTCTTGATGAACAATGCAAATCCGGGTAAGTACAACGGATTCCAACCACACAATGATGTGTTCTTCTAGTTTATTTTTGTTTTTATTTTGAAATAAACTATTCACCGTACTGAACCATTGTCATTAAGTACAAATTAAGTACAACCGTTAAGTCTTAGTTGGAGTTATGACGTGATGGTTATTAGATATTGAGTGATACGGCAAATGCCAAATTAGGTTTGTCCTAAACTTAAATAGATCGGTATTCGTGTTGATTCAAGTAATTCTAGTTATAAAGCAACTTACTTTCAATAAGACGGCGATTTTCAATAAAAATAATTAGAAAAACTCAAAAATTTGAAAATTTTATGGTCGAATTTTCGATACGGTAAGTGTTAAGAAATCGCCGGTAATGTTTTTTCTGATGAGTATTTTGCTGATATTTTGCAATTAACATTTTTGCAGGAATAAAGTCAATAAATTATGTGCAAAAATTGCAAAATTTTTGAGTAATAGCCAATGAGATATAAGAAAAAAGCAGTATACGGGGAAAGAAGTGTCCAGTAAAATATGGCTTTAAGGATGTTAGGACAGTTACAGTTGCTAAGGACAACTTTCGTCAGCTGCTAACTTATTTCAGGAAGGTATTACAGATTTAAGAAATGACCAAGATATTGAATGAGTAGAATGTGTAGGTAAAATTTGTCCATTCCGTAACGTGGTATGGTGACGTCACGCCAGCATCATAGAAAACCCCCTTTCAAAATTGTATAATTTTTAGCATTACTAATTGAAGTTCATTTGAACCAGTGTTGTTACCTACAAAAAGCACGCATGCAAGTTATTTAAATTCAGTATATTTTTAAGGTATTTTTCATACAAAAAGTTTTTAAATATTCTTTTCAAACTTGTTAATAATTCATCATGAAAATTCAAAAGAACTGAATGTTTAACTAATAGCTGTAAATCGGATACAACAGCGTCCTGATTTACATAAACTTTTTACTAAGCTAAAATCACTCCAACTTGAAATATATTTTGAAAACATGGCTATTTAGATGCGTCCGTTTGATAAGTAGATAAAGTATTTGCGTCCGAGATGTATCTGATTTTACTACGGCTCACTTGCAGCTTGCTTTGCAAATCAGATACAGCTCGGCTGCTGATGCTTTATCTATTACTTAAATTCATGCATATTTTTTGGAGAAAACAGTTCAGATTCTTATCACAATGATGAGACTATAACAGCACATCAAACGACAATGGAACTTTACACACAGAAAACACGTACAGTTGTAAAATGTCGCTGTATGTTCTTAAGTTTCTAAAGTACTATGAGTATTTATGTTTATTGTAACCTTCTTAGGCAACGGGTGAATGTCCATAAAACTACACGGGTCGGAACATCTTTAAGTAAAGAGGGACGAACGGAAATATTTAGACATTAATTCTTACTCGGCAGCGTTGAACCTTTTCTTATTTTGCTGTGGTTAACGCCACGCGATTTTACTCGTCAAGGGGAGAGGCACTGCCGAGAAAGGGATAAAAGTAATACATATATTTAGGTATGTCTAAAGAGGTCGACAGAAAAAATTCAACTGAATCCGGTACTTTTTCCCTGGCTCAACAAGTTATAGAATGCTGAAAAGAATAATTGTTAATTATTTCGTTCTTGATACCGCAGCATAAAAGAGAAAAATGTCTTTATCTTCATGAAAAACTTTGTGTTCCGTAAATGTAACATCTCCAAAACCAGAAAAAGCCTATTTTTACGAAGTTGTTGAGTAAAAGTAAGATACTTTCGGCGTTGCTGAGTGACTAATAAAATAGTTGATTACAAGTTATGTTAATCAAGCAACCGATCACGTGCAAGCAATAACGCGCTCTATTAAGAAAATGACCTTCGTCATCTGCCACGCAGTAATTTATATATGCCTAATTAAGGAAAAATCTCAGAGTCTTCAAACTATGTCTAACATAACTAATAAGTCAGTCCTTTAATAAGTGAGTTGAGGTTTTCAACACGATGATCAAGAGAAGGAAATTCAATATCAGTTATCAGGTCCCTATACGTCGTCACACTGATATACCTTCTTCAGGGAAGAGCACACTGGAAGACAATTAGGGGATGTGAGAGAGTGGCTGGAGTGACGACACTAAAATTACATGTGGAGGAGACTAGCAAGTTGCGTTACTAAAGTAAGAGTTTAAGAGAAGCGGCGGAGTCGGAGGCACGAGTCCAATTTTTCTACCCTTTCGTGTGAGGAGGGACACAGGTAGGCAGACAGACTGCAACCGCTAGGGCGACGTAATAATATGAAAAATCACTACTCAGCTAAACAGTTACATGTCATATTTGATTTAACTTGAAAATGGTCAAAGGGTTTGAGTGAGTAATGATGTCGACTGGACTGAAGTTCTCTGTAGCGACCGACAGCCCAATTCACGCATACTTACCTCTTTAAAGTCTGATGAAATTGATAAAACAGCCATAAAAATCTTGCTGAACTTTGGAACATGTCTAAAATCACAAATGTTGAATTCGTTCACTCAAGTCGGATATTTTGGGGTTGGATCGAATGACGTCGGTCTCACACTGATATCAAGATATCTAGACCATATATTATTTTAATGTTAAGATACAAATGAAGGTCAAATACGACTTTCCTTATGAATTCCCACGCCCTCCCCTACATACACGTACTCAAGAGCCAGATAACATCATCAGCTGCGGTGCAGGTTATGATTTCCTCTGACGATATGTTCAGGGCAGCTGAGGACTACCATTCTGGCTCCCTGACGATAAGTTAATTGGCGTTCAATTGGCGGAAAGTTGTAAGACAGTAAGATTTAATTGCATAATTAAGGCAAACCCTTAACCATTTTTAAATCGCCGATATGTAATTAAAAAGGGGAGATATTTTTAATGCTGTCTAGGGTGTAGATGGTTTCTGTAGAGAATACGGGAACTAGGTAAGGAAGTGGTGGGCGGTAAGTCAGACAGACATGCGCCATGCTGCAAGAAGAACGTCCATTTATAGTAAATTGATCATACCAAGTAATGTTTTGGACAGGGGTCTTGAAATGCGTTGGGTACTGAGAATATTTTACAATTAAATATCCGGTAAAAATTATGAGTTAATAAAGTGCTGTTGGGATAGGCAGATATGGTTCTAGAATATACTTACATAACAGTATGACCAAGCAAAGCAACTTCCTAAATTAATTGAGGTAAGAGATTGTACGGTGCGACTATATGCAATACAATACAGCATAATACAACATTATACTACACAATACAATACTATACAACACAACACAACATAATACAATATAATACAATACAATACATCACAAACCAACCCAATCCAACGCGACATAATACTGTTAATACGATGAGATAAGATACGAAAAGATGGAACTCAACAAGGTACAATACCACACAGCAAAAATTTAATTTTACAGAATGAAATAAACTTTGTTCAACGATAATTACAGACGAGTAAAATGAAAATGATGTTTCGATTTTGATGATGGTCGAAAAATTTTTGTTTATTTCCTGGACAATGTTAAGAGAACAAATAAATTTTCCCATCGAAAGGCATTTTGAGTGAAATGTTATCAAGCTATATTTACGGCCGCCTAACTGCGAATGGATTCAGTGATTGTATTCCGGTAATCTAAATTCAGGAGCAGGACAGTTCCATTAGGGCTCATTTACTTTGAATTTTTTTGAGATATGAATTAGAAAAAATCTGCGCTTTAGTCTTCTAGCCTCTTCTTTACTTGGATGCGAAAAAGAAGTTTTAAAACGCCGGGCGGAGCAGACGTTAAAATAATAGACGTTACAATAACGATAAGTTTCTGTATACAGTACTTACATCCCGTGAAATAGGTTTCGTTAAACACCGAAAAAATCTAGCTTTCGGACAGATTGATAAATTTTGGGCTTATCAATAAATGAATACTCTTCTTAATTGGAACGACGGAAACTTTATGGCATCCTGCCGAGATATTGGGTAAGTTTTACATCTTGCGCACAACGGCAAATATCTGAGAGCATGGTGCGAAAACGAAATTACTTGATATAGTACTTTCTCTCCTGTTTTCATCGTTATCCTATGAAAGGAAATGATTGTAAATTGTAGGAAATGACAATAAGTTGACCTGCCACAGCAGGAAATTCACTCAGTCATTGGCTACGGAGCTGTCCATGTGGTTGCCATTCACACCCATTTGCACTGTCAATTTTTTAAAAAATTTTTCTTTATTTGCTAATTTGACAGACTTCCCTGGATTTCCCGCTTCCTGATGTGATTGGCCAAGGTGTAGCCTGTAATTAAAGTGCCAGTGAGACCAAAAATAGTACTACTTATTGAGATTATATTTAAGGCTTGATTTTGAAAGTTGTCTAATTTTTTTAGCATTCTGAGTCAACATGCAAATAAAATCTCAGTAGTCACCTTAAAGTATAAATATGCGATGTTTTATTAAGTTTAACAATTCGAGCACACAACGCAAGAATTTTTAGACATAAAAAAAACACAACACATGCATGCTGTGAGAGTTTTAAGGAACCTGAAAACGTCACTTGGGAATTGCATTTTTAGCGGTATTCGAGTTGATCTGTTAGTTTTTTAAAACTTAACAAAGCTTCACGTTCAATTAGAATGACAATTTTTCTGTAAAATTTCATGTTCGTTAGAATTTTTCACACAAAACTTACATTCATCTTAACTAGCAATTCAATACAAATTCAGATTTAAAACGTGCCGCTCGATGGCTCACGACAAAATTGGCCCTGTGTCTAGGAGAAAGAGTGTAAAACATTTTTCAAATGTCGATCATTGGAAAAGGTAAAAAGGTAAATTCGTCTCTCCACCATCGCCCTATCTCAGATCAAGGCCTACTTTTAAGCGTCCTAGTTCAGTTCACCGGTACAGCACTTGAATGTGCTCGAAGTTGGTGATAAATGTAGAACCAGTTCAACATCGTTACATTAGAAAATACACATTAAACCTACACTGCCGAAGTCAACTGAAAAAGTTGACTCGAGCGGGATTTGAACTCGCACCTTCGGGAAGCCGGTTTTAATGTGAATTTATCATTTCATATTACCCTGAGGATGGTTCTGAAATCAGAAAATACGAGATGGTTTTATTGGTTAATCAGATTCAATTTGTCTGGCTATGATGGTCATTTTACTGATTGTAATAGATATCATGGCGTACATTCGCGGCTTTACTAACTTGTAACTTGGGCTACACACCGCTTAAGCTCAATATTTGAAAATGATGACAATTTAGGATGTTAACAGTTGCGGATGAAATCTACCAATTGCATAAATACACACTGCATTATTTATACACACATAGCCCCAACTTCATCGTTTTGAATTTAATTCATGTTCGAAATTCCCCCATTGTGCTGACGTATACATTGTGCGTGTATACTGATGTATTGTGGTATTATGCAATTCGTCTATGGATCACTACATAAACCTCGAAAAAGACTGGGCTCTAGGTAACCTGTACGACTTTTGATTGGCTGATGGTTTACTACGACCAATCATAGCTCGCGCTGGTTAGGCAGAACCCAGACTTTTTAGGGTTTCTAGAGTGGTTAATACCATACAAACTAGATGAGACGGCTTCATCTAGCCGTGGTGAACGGTGAGGTAACTACTGGGGAAGCCTGGGAGATAAAGCCCCTCCAGAAAAAAATTGGTCCATAAATGTAATCAGCAGCTACTATCAAATTAGAAATTTCCAATAAACTTACTATTAGTTCACAATAAATGTTGAACCCAATACTTAACACCATTAGTTCATCGGAAATTAAAAATTGGGTGAGACGATAATTTACGGCTGCGATTAATTTCAAATCCGTTGTTAGTGACAGGGTTATCTCTATCCCAATAACACATGAACAAAGATTGCTTCAAGCATTTTAATACATATTCATTTTGAACACACTGCAATAAAATTAGCCCTAATTGGAAAAGTTCAGCGTGAAAATGAAAATACATGATAAAAACCTTGAAAGCTTTCTGACACATTAAAAGTACGACACGCACAACCTGCCACGACCGCTGGCCGCACTGTACGTAATATCTGTACTGTAATCAAAGGTATTAAAGGGCGGCTACGCGTCACCATGACATGACATGGTCTCCTGTAGCAGACGATGGCCCGTCAGAACTCTCAAAATACTTCATTTGACGAAACTAAATGTTAAGGTAGTTTACGCAGTTCTGGGTGAAGAACCCATATCGGGTAAGATAAGTTTACAAGTCATATGATTTCCAAAAATAGTATGTTTTTACACTTAACGTTGTCTCTTAATTACACTTAACGTTGTCTCTTAACTTTATCATGTTTCTGCTAGGAGCAACTTGTTGGGCTAATTTTTTAAATTCAAGACAAGCTTTCAGCCTTGGTGAGAGATCTGTGGAATGTTAAACCGCTAAAATAAGCTCCAGTTGACCTTGGATAGATTTTGAAGCGTTCGTGACATTAACACTCAAGTCTGTCGACACCACAAAAGCTTGACCAGGACTTCAATGTGAGCGGAGCCATCTGCCCACCGCCTCCATTGGTTATCAGGCTAATTAATCGTAATTTTCGGGCCACGTGAGGCTCACGGTCAAGTGGGTTTCTCTCTAAGGGGCTGCCCACACTAACGTCGCTCTGACTGGGAATTGATCTGACATAGACCTCAAAGGCCGCTCACACTGGTGAGTTAGATCCATCTGAGACAAGAAAATAAAGGTCAGTCCAAACGCAGTCCTTGGATCGCTGGATTGATATCAGATCGATCTTAGACGACCACCTCCAGAAGTGGACTCGTTTGATGATGACGTTTTATTTCAGTAGGGTAGCCCATTCAGCCAAGGCTGGTATTCAGAGGGGCCCTTTAAACCAATCTAGTTCATATTCAAGCGTTCCACACACAGATCGATCTAACTCGTTAGTACGAACGGCCTCTAAGTACGTAGCAAATGGAACTTCGTCCCCTGGAATTAAGTTACTATATACAACCTGCCCCCAAACAATGCAGTTGTTTACTACTAACTTTGATCTTGATTTCCGATGCCAAACACAAAAAAGTGTAGATGAGTGCAGAGGTCCAGCTTAGTTACCGATCTGAACATAAAATTGAATATCTTTAAAGGTGCTGTTACATGATGAGGTGTTTGCGTGAAACTGCAACAAATGGCCAGTCCAAAACAAGTTTCACAAACCTTCTCAAACTCATTAATGATTCATGAAGAAAACATTAAGAAGAATTATAACCATGTCGCGTCTTCACATGTGAAAAAGAAACGTTGTCTTTTCTCCCCGTGAGAGCCTCTTCGAAAACAATAATTTTTAAACTTTTTATACATTTATTCATTTATTTAATGACCTTTATACATGGTAACCTATCAACCTATTGCAAAATAAATTAAATTTAAAAATCAAGAATTTGAATTTTTCAACTTGACACTTGGCTATTTCTATGCCGTGTATGTGGAATGAGCACTGGAGGTATTCAAAGACAATCGGAAAAGTCAAGTTTCATATGCTCCTTCTAAAACTGGATAAAATTCGTAGCGAAGGTAATGGGAGCTCTTCAGTACTATTTATGCTGGATTATACGTTTTCGTATGAGTAACGTACCTCCGTTGCCCAGTCCTTTTGCACGGTAAGCCAAAAAGGTCAGTTGGGCATGTCATCCCGTCAGTGACATAGTGAGCACTACGGGTGCCCAGAAGTCCAAACGCACACCACACATTCTTCGCGAGGTTTTTCTTCACTAATTTTGGTGCATAGACATAGAGTGATTTTCTAAATTTTTACATGACCTGTTGTTTGAAGCAGCGTATCATTCTACAAATATCAAATTAAAGTTAAATTTGTTGACATTGGAAAAACGGCATTGTCTTTCCCTACATGTCACTTCAATATGTGTATGGCCATGGATGAACATTCACCATGTCTCGTATAATTGAATTGTGTGCTGCGGTTAATTCTTGTTAGTCCTGTCCGCTTTGTACTGGAAGTCCTGGATTATCAATTCATGTTAATTCATTAATTCAAGTCCTGGACTATTAACTCATGTCCAGAAAAATGATCAAGTCCTGTCTCCCACATTTTTCACCCACAAAAAAGCGAAGAAAGTTGTGGTTACTACAATGTTGCTCGAGGTTTTTGATTAATACAATTATTGTAAGAAACGCAAGTGAGGGTGGACACCCAAAGCACTGCCCTTGAATCCACCAGTGCAGCGGGTTTGTCATAGTTCTGACAACTCGACATATCACTTATATAATTTATATCATTTTTTTTTAACTCTTCAGACCAAATGCTTCGAGCGATGTTTCATCTCCTTTCCCTAAATGGTAGACACAGCACTTTTGTCGCTGTCTGTAAATACAGCAAGAACTTAATGGCATGGCCAGTTCAAGGATATATTGCAGCGCGTATTGGGGCGTTAACTTTTTAGGAATTTTCAGACAATTTTACTTTAGGAGGGTAGCACTTGATAGTAAAACGAATAAACTTGTGGTCTTCCAACACTTAATCAGAAATTGCAATTAAATAAGGACTAAAAAAAATTATGAATCAAACAACTAAATTACGGGATTGTTTAAATT
>JBAHVQ010000240.1:476635-496016 GCA_036872915.1 Nanipora kamurai | reverse complement strand
TTAATCAGAAATTGCAATTAAATAAGGACTAAAAAAAATTATGAATCAAACAACTAAATTACGGGATTGTTTAAATTTAACAGAATTCTAATACGATAATTAAGAAATTCAAATAACTAACTTTACGGTGAGTAACTATCTATAATAACATGATTTATAGACAGTTGCTCACTAAAGCGAAATTCCAGAATGACTTTTTGAAATCAAAAATATTTACTTTTTGCTTCATTGAAAGTGGACACATTATTTAGTACCCATAGATCAATTATTTCGTCTTACCTGACATATGGTATAGTTGCTTGGGGACGGGTTGCTAAACTGTTTACATGCAAATAATTAAACTACAAATCCTTCAGACACGTGTCTTGAGATCCATGTCATGAGAGTCGAGAACAAGCGATTGACTCCCCAAGATGCCTCCTATCCATATGTTGTACTTTAAAGAAACAGTCAATATCATGCATGATATATCAACTGGTACTGCACCATTTAAAATATAAAAGTTATGCAAGAGGGTAGCAAATGTGCTTGATCGGCCTTTTCATATAAATCTAGCATCGGCAAAGAGCTCCACTTCGTTCTTTTGAATTCCATTGCAAAAAGATAAAAGTTTTAATGGTTAGGTGTTCACCCGGATCATTGTTCAAAAAGTTCATGTTTTTGTCTGACGTTTCAGTTTCCTGCACGGAAACCATCTTCAGAGACGTGAATGATGACGGTTGGAAAAAAATCTTTCGGGTTGCGTCTGCGATGCGTAAATTTGTTTGCCTGCGTGGGTATTGGTGGTTCGAACCACCAACACCCACCAACTCGAAACCATAGATAAAGCAGCCGTCCGTGTTGATTTCGTCGTCACCTTTGAAGATTTTGAAATTGTTTGACGTTCATTGGGACTGCTCGTGCTTCTCAACTGGCTTATAAACTCAGAAAAGTTTTTCTTTTGTTCTACATGCACGAATTTTACTCCGACGTCGGGTGAACGTAGTTTAATCAGAGTTGCGTCTGATATTTCTCGATATCAGCTCGATTGACTACGTTTCCTGACTCGGCTGAAATTTACGGGCGATACCATCAGGTACTTTTGGCGAAATATTAAATTCCAATATCGATTGCACGATCTCACTCAGCTAAATTAGGTGTTTAGGATTTTATAATGGCTTAGTCAATTATTCCGTTTTCGATGAGAACACATCTGGACTGGGGTACTAATCCTTTGTACACGTGGCGGTTATAAAATGGTAGTTCCTAACTCTTAGTTTTAACATTGCTATCATAAATAATACATAGGAGAGTGCTGCGTTTTTAGTACTCTCGACCTAAAGGACTTTTTAGTTTATAGTTTTCAGTCTGCTTTGAAAATCTGGGAATTCAAATAACAGAACGTCTTTTGGTTGATGCTTTTATTATGCCCATTCATGCTGCATTCAGGGTGTCGATACAAGTTATTCGAAACTCTGCTATCTTACCTTGATTACCTTGCTCTTCAGCAAGTTTAAATCTGACTGATATATAAACTATACCTAGCGTCCCAATTCAGCAAATTTTCGACTGAATATTTGGACGTAATTCGCAATTGGTGATCATGCAGTTTTGCGTTTTAATTGCTATTACTGAGCAATAAGATAAGATAACAACTTTAATTAACGGGGAAGACACGTGACGGTACAAACTTTGCTGAAAAATCCTAAGAGTGAGAGATAATAAGAGAAAGATAATTTACAAATAAAGGGGAAATGAAAGAAAATCGCTCGAATTTCGTTCGTTGTGAAAGCTTCCATTGTCACTGCTATGAACGTAAATGATGAACGGGATCTAGTACGGGGGAAATCGTACAAACTATCTATTCCCAATTAGAAACAGTTTAAAGTGATACCATAGATTACTTGAAAAAGGTTCTGTCAATTATTATAACAGAATTGAGTACAGGGATAAAAGAACTCAGCGTGAAACCATTTGTTTTGGGGAACAATAGCCAAAGCAAATGGTGTTTAATATTTGCAGTCTGATTTTGGATTAATTGCTGAAACGCCCGCATAGAATGATCACGAAAATATACCTTACAAATTAAAGTTTTAAATTATCCAGAATATACATTAACGAGAGTACGATGCTCTTTGAAATAAAAAAAAGTCCGATAAACTAGCAGTAAAATCTAGAGTATAACTATGCAAGCCTTTACCGATTGCCCAATTAACTGAAACTTATCAAGGTCTGAGCCATGATGCCTATATAATTGAAGGTGTAATAGGTGTGCTCGCCACGACGGCGTCTGGCGGTAGGTGGTTTGAAATGGAAACTTGTATGGGGCCAGGAAGGTAACTTCAAAGAGTCTCAAAACACCGGAAATTTTTCATCGTAGTTTTTCTCGTATGTCTTGTTGGTGGGTAAATGAAATCGAAAACGTGGGCTATGTATGTTGTGTCTCCAACGTCTCAATTTAGACAATCACTGGGGTTTCAAAACAGCTGTAGAACAGGTGGTCTGAAGCTCAAGGCATTGCTACAGCATGGTTAAAGGTAAGAATAGCACCAAATCAAAGAGCTCAATTAACTGACTTTCAAGTGGCGTATTGTAAAGTTATAGACAACGTGGAGGTCAATTGTGATCGTTTTGCCGTAGACAGAAACATCGCGCATTGTTTACAAGACCACATGCGTCTGTTGGCATTGAAGAAAAGGACTTCGTATTCATTAAGCACACATCACATTAATTTCCAGTCCGTAACTGGCGAAAACATTTAAAAGATACAACGCCTAGCCAACCTGTATAATTCAAGTTAGTGTACAATCGTTACCGATCAACGATTGTAATTAATGTTCGTCAAAAGAAGTATAATTATTTATTGGCACGTATCAGTTTTTTAGCGATGGCGAATGAGTACGTTTTTGTTCTCCCAATTTTTTCAAACATGTGGCTGAGGAGCAAAAAAATATTGGAAATATTGCGCAAAAAGCATCCTGCGATTTATCACAGTTTTTTAATTATAGGTGTAGAAAAGAAATTAGAAGCTCCTCTCGAAAATGAATATCATTGGAAGTCGGCGGCAAATAGTACATGAGCAGAAAGTTTTACAAGGTAAAATAGTTCAACATGGAAAGAACATCTTTTTGCAGTTCTACGTCTACTGTCAGCCGAAAAGCAGCAAATTTCAAGGAAGAACCCGAGCATATTTCGCACGGTAGATTTTGAACTAGTATGAGACTCTGACGATCAGGTCAACGTTAAACTCGTCGAGGTATCTTATCACAATATACCGGATGAAACACATGTCAACTCTGACATGCACCTCACAACAAATATCATCGAATGCGGGAACGGCACAAGGCGTTAAATTGAATTTTCTCGCAGAACAAGGAAGATAAAAGGCCGAAGATTGACGAGACACGTTTGGAAGGCAAACAACCTATTAAACGTTAAGTCCAATTTCGGCATCTCCTCATCATTTAACAGTCTTTTTAGTCGTATCGTGTATTCGGTATATGTTGTGGATAGCGTGGTACATCATCAGCGCGACAGTCGTCTCGCAGAGGAATACAAGTGACAGCAGCGCAGTTTATAGGAAAGAAATAAGACAGAGCTTAAAAGAGACGTTCCCATCGTATGCGAGAAAATCGTTCATGGAAGCAGTTTAACGTAATGTTCACGCCTTACTTCAGCAGCGACTATAATGCAAGACGAGGCTTTGTACTCGCATAAATGAAACAGTTCAAGGTTTCTTCAAAATTGTAGCAATAGATGCTCCAGGCGGAAAACGAATTCGAGTTAAAAATATGATAGCCCAGACAATATATTTAAGTAGAGGCATAACAAAGACATATATATATATATATATATATGAAATATTTAATGAACTGACGTTGCGGGTTTAGCGATGAAACGTCAGTTCATTAAATATTTCATATATATGTCTTTGTTATGCCTCTATTTAAATATATTGTCTGGGCCATCATATTTTTAACTCGAGTTCGAGGTTTATACAAGCTGCACCTCATGCTTAAGATCAGCCTCGTTTCTCTTGCGTAAAATGACCTTAGTATTGTAAGCACTTAATAGTTTTAACTGAGCGATTTTGCAAGAAATTCAAGATGCACAACACTTTTGTAAAAAAGACGATAATTTCCAGCAAACTTTAGGTGAATGGACCGTTGGTGGTTTGGCTGTCTCAAACGGGAGCACTTAATGGTTGTGGAGAATTTTCGTTCAGCGATCCTAATTGTTTAAAATTTCAGCTAAAATGTTTTGCCCCCTCGAACTTATGTTCCAACGAGGAAAGCATCACTTATGTCATCAAATTCGCATTAAATTTATATTCTCACATACCGTGAGGCCGTAATTGATTTTTTTTCTCTCCAAATAAGAATCGCATTTGAGATATACTTTAGCCTTGCTAGAAGAAAGGATTAACAGAAAGTCTACGACTTAACAAATTCTTTATTTATATATATGTGGAGTTGAAGTGGGTGTCACAAGCGACCCCCACAAGACGGCTGAGAAACATTTTTATTTACATAGTATCCCACGGACGTCAAATTCCCTGCAATCCACAATAATTTATTAGAGTTTAATTAAAAACGACCAAGTGATCCTCGATTATTTCTCCAGATGATTTCTCGAAGCTAGAGAGAATATTATTGCTAACGTTTAACCAGGTGACCTCAAGGCTCGTAACTCACGGTTTGTGTTTAAATACCAGGCAGCGTCCTACTGCGATCACGATGGGTATTTAATGTTTGGATTCACTTTAGTGTTCAAGGATGAATATCGTGTGTGTGAGTTCGTTAAATTGGCATCAATAGTCGAATAGTTCAGTCGTGTTTAGGTGGGATATCATAACTGATAACGCTCAAGAGATCGCTCCTCAAAATGCATGGCTTAAACCATGGGTTTTCTGTCAAGGAGCGGACAAATCGGCCAATAACGCAGTTTGTGCCCGACTTAGAACACGACGGAAGAGAACGGTAGTAGGCAGATGTCGCGGGACATACCCTCTCCCCGATTTTTCGACCAAAAACTCGAGTTGTGACAGGTTCAGTTGTCAGACGGATACTTACTTAACAATTAAGTTCACAAAAGTCAACCGATCTGCGTAATACTCTGCGATAAGAACGAAATGTCTCTGCGACCAATCTCTTCTCATTAATATCAACAGGAGGCTTCTTCCAGCAACATGACTTCACGACCATTATCCTTGCTCGCACACTCTGCTGGGATCAAAAGGTATTAAAAGTTAGCATGGGACTAACTATTAACACGAACCAAAACTCTTGAACTGCAGTGGCAACGAATCACATGAGTCGTTCGTGCTATTACAAATGAACCTCCTGCAGTAATACAAGTTCGCCACCAGATGTGCGGCACTATTAATGAATGCAAGTCCAATTCGTGTTTAAGCAAATAATAATTTTAACTTCCAATTGCTGACCAAGAGTGATGGAAACGATGGGCCACTTGGCATAGACCATTAATCACTTCCTCTTGGGTAAAAAATAGGACCAGGCCTAATTTAAGCAGATCAAATTAGCATTTCATCCACGCATTGCAATAGACTGGCAACCACCTTCGAATATGTTTGAATCACCTGGTTCCTCACTTCGTCGATCTTTTGGGAAAAATGTCGCAAAACGATGTTATTTTTGGTAAAAGATCTACAGCTTACAACCTGCTCGCGCTGTTTACAAGATCATTAGGAAAAATTAGCGGAAAAGAATGACAATGCGGAGTGAAGTGAGCATTTAAGCGATTAATTGACGGCGCCAGCCTCTTGCTTGCCGACCGAGAATAACAAGCACTCCAGATTGAAATATCGACGCACTGCTAGTTCAAAACACGACTTTGCCCAACTATACCCTCTCGGCTTTCTGAGAATGTAAAAAATATTGTCACTATTTACACGGTTCTCTTTAAATATACAACAGAAGTGAATGTTACAGCAGCAAGAATCGTTAATATTTCAATTAGGAAGAAAGCATTCGTTTTCCCGTTCATTGCTCTGAAAATACTTCCAGATGAGGAAAGTGTTTTGGCATTTGCAGCACGTTCACCTTCAGTTGTTTTCCTCCTCGCAACTGCCACTGCCACTTTCATTTTTATCGTCAGTTGATCCGTCAGGAGAAATGCTTCCTTCCTCACCCTCTCCCCCTTTATTCGTTTTATTCTCTTTTCCGTTGTAACCTTCTTCGTTATCGTTTTCACTCTTTTGCGAATCATCGCTGGTACTTCTCACATGTTTCTTCCATTTGGTCCGCCTATTTTGAAACCATATTTTAACCTGGTTGTCCGTTACGATCAGTAATTGCGCGAGCTCATTTCTTTCCGCCGCAGTCAAATACTTCTTGTCTTTAAATGTGTTCTCGAGTTCCCATATTTGACGACCTGTGAACGTGGTTCGTGCTTTCTTTTTCCTCTTCGATTCACTATTTTCCGTCTTCGAATTTGGTTCTTTCTTGGTCGTCTTGTGCAAACAAGGCAACTTGTCTTTGCGGCGAACAGGATCTACACAATTAAAGAGAGAATATTAAGCAATCCAGTCGAGTATTAATAGCCCCCATATAATTACAAAGCAGATAATCTCAATATGTGTGAACTATTAAACCACAGCTTTGGATATATTCTAAACAGGCACACATATTATTATATTTTCTACAGAACCATGTACTGATAATTAGGCCGAGTCGAGGGGCACAATTAGACTTTAGGTGCTCAGCTCCACAAACCTTTATCTTCAACTGTACTGGAGCATTTAATTCTCGATTTGCATTTATTCTTTTGCTTTGATCTGCGAATGCAAGACATTTCCACAAATACATCATCCGTTGAGTCTATAACCTGCTCGTCGACAGTCATATCCTCAATTGTTTCTTTCCTGTCTTGGCCTCGTCTGCGAGGCTTCAACCCCAAAATATCTTCGATAAAGTGTGGAGTTGGCCGAGCCGGTGGTTTCGAGTAGAAATGAGCATGCCATGTGCTTTTGTCGCTTCGAAACTCTCCTTTTCCACGACAAAGTGAGTACTCTTGCTGCATTCTGCTGTCGCGTAACATAAAGACGAGTATGACTCAGGACTTTGGGGTTTTTCCTCTGCTTGACGCAAGACGTGTTCGCATTTGAAGTGGTCTGAAACACGTTGCGCCCCACTCACTTGTCTGAGTCTTGGTTATGGCTTGATTTGAATTGAATAAATCAATAGTCTGATAAAGCTGATTGTTCTCGTGATAAGGATAATTAGTAAGCCAAATGGTGGCAATGTTACTTCCAACAAATCGTCCTAGTTGTCACGGATTGGTTGTGCGCTGCTCGCCTTACTGCTGATTGGTCATCCATTAAAAATCATTTTTCCAAACATGGATGCCCACGAGTTAGGTGCGACCTGATTCTCGCATTCGGGCTTTGACGATAAGGAAAGTCAAGTTATACGTGAGTGAAACCTAAGTATGTCCAACCGCCGGTGAAATTTATAGGGAAATGTAAGCGGTTGGAAACCATCTCTAATCTTGTAAAATTGTGTTTCACAACCTAGATAACTTTAGGAAGAAGTACCAGAAATAACTGCGAGTTGTTAACAGGTCGTCAAATCAACCAGTCCCGTTCGACATTAAACAGAAAGTGTTTAATATGAGATAAATAGCTGGTAACTGGTACGGCATGTCCGAAAGTAAGTACACTTAATAAGGCTCACAAAAATTCGCGTCAGGCGAGCAATATTCGGTTCGCATAATGAGAAACGGAAAACGAAATAAAAAACAAAGCGGAAAGCCAGCTGAGTCCCTGGAATAAACATCGTGTGCTATGAAATAACAATTGGCTTGTAGTCTATAAGGGTATTAAGGAGAACCTATTATGAGAGTTCGAAAGTGAAGCTTGGAAACACGTGCGAAGTATTTCTCAGTTTTATATCAAAAACCTACGATGAATATGAACTTATTTAAACATTATTAATTGCCTCAATGTCAACATTTAAAACAGAAAAGACTACTCGCCTATTTACAACGTTTGTTTGATTAAACTTCGAGAGATAAACTGAAACCGAAGAGGAAAACCACGAGGCCAATGACGGCATGAGTTCATTTAATATTCAAGCATTAAGCAGGCAAACGTTTCTTCCAGGCATTGCCTGAACAGAGAAACAGGAAAAACAAAAATTATAATCACTATTTGACGACATTCGGACGGTCAACAAATCTTTAACTGAACTAAAAGCTTAATGGGGTAATTCATGTCAGCTGAGCTGATTCGACAAGTGGATAAAAAAAGCTAAACAAAACCCGCACACACCAACGGGTTATTAGTAAAAGGAACTGCATGTTCATCACTTTCTATCTGGTTTTTGATTAAGACTTGAATTTGACTTTTCGATCTGCTTAACATACATTCCCCAATTCTTTTGTACTCCAATGAAATGATCTAATTCAATACGTATGTACACACTGCTGACAATTGTTTATAATTCTTTGATAATTTGTCCCAAAGAATGGCGGCTATTAACTTTAAATCGGTACAGCTCCGCTCGTGAGTATGATGACTTGCGCGTTTAAAGGAAACTCGCTGTAGCATCTAAGCCACACAAAATCTTTGCTGGTTCACGGTAAATATCGGCTATTCGTTACCCAGAAGTCATCGATACGCGTTTAAATGGTAAAAGATGCCGGGACAAAAAGTTTGCCGGACATCGAGAAGATAACCTCTTTAGAGGCTTAAATAAACGCTTTAGGGATTTGTAAAGAAGGTTAATGAGAAATACCACGAGACACACGATACACAAAAGCGGAGCTTTGCAAAAGACCACAGGTCAAAAGGTTAGCGTATTTTAGATTGTGGTGATTAGGGATTCCTAGTGACAAAACGTGATAACAAAATCTGTTTTGCTCAATTGTAAGTGGCTACAAGGAAAGCGACGAAATTCCTTCTTTTCCTTCGTCTTCAGAGAGAGGAAACCTTGCAGTATAAAACCTGTTGCGGTTTACGGATCAGGACCTTACGCTAAGTAGTTTATGTTCCGTGAAATTCTGTCGATTAACATAATTTGATTTCTCGGTGTTTTCATGCGGGGAATTAAAAGCCTACAATTCATTCATTGCTGACAACTTTCGGCGAATAATAAATTGGAAGAATCACTGAGTAGCATAAAACCATACAACTCTTAAACTACATTTATTTCGTAAAGCAGCAAGAAAACTCCGCAACACGGCCCAATAATGAAAACACGCTGTGCAAACATACGCAAGAGGAGGGTTTAACATTAAGATTCTACCGATAAAGCATCTCTCCACGCGAAAGAGCTGAGACTATGCTTATAGGTTGAGCCCAAAGCCAAAGGAATAAACTTCAACTTTGCTGCAAGCCTTTGCCCACACTAGTGCATAAAAAACATCGGGAAGAAACATACTAATCAGATTAAAAAAGTCAAGTCAAGGGAACAGGTGAGGTTTATGAATCAGGTGAACCGAAGTTTGCTGCGATACCTGCCGATATAGCCGACAACCATATTGGTTACATATGTTGATGACATGTACTCATACATGCTTCAGGTAAACTCCAAATATATAAAGTCTGACTATTCCTAGTCCGTCTGTTGCGAAAATTAAAAGTTAATAATAGTGCCTTTATCTGCTAGAGCTGCAAAGCAAAGTGATTGGTAGTTTAGGAAATTATTTCGACTGAAGTTTGTGCTGCTATTTAAAGAACTCACCAGAGTTCGTTAACTTATTTTTTAACTTAGGCAAAAGAAAAAAGGGTCCCGGACAGCTTTATTTGAACCCGGTCGGTTTTTAAAGGTAAACACCACCGCTTGCACAAGAAGACAAGATGTGATGGCACCATTTAAAGCTTTCTAATCCACCTTAACTTCCGCCTCGCCACAGCCCATTTGAAATAAATTCACAAATCTTTCACAAACTGTTATTTCCTGTTAATCATGTCAGCCATGCAAAGCCATAACCCTTAAGCGACCGATTATTTTTGAAGTCGTTCAGGTCAATCCACTTAGTATGTAATTCTGCGAGATATCTTCATTGATGACAGAGAAATGGCTCGCACATGAAAGGCTGCTTGATTATTGTGCGATTATTCAGAAAAAAGCAACTCATCCAATATCTAAAGGAGCATTCACATCAGCGGACTACGCGATTGGATTTGATTTCACCCGTTTACGATGGTCTGAAGTTGGACTCGATCAATTGTGAATGAAGTCGGACTGTCGGAGGTTTAATCTGATTTAAGTACATCCCATATATTTTCTTCTCTTTTTCTCAGCATAGCATTTTTACTGAAAGTCCAAACCCAATTCAAACCGCTAATATAAGCACAGGTAATCCAGTTAATTTCAGTTCAAATTCAGTCCCAGTCCGCTGATGTGAACGAACTTTAAGAGCTCACGAGCGGGTGGTCTGGTTTTGTTTCTCAGTTTTAGTAATTTTTTAATCAATGTTGTAAATAACAAATTTAAACTTACACCTTGTCCGCTAGTTTTGTAGATTTGTCACGGGGGAAATCCTAGAGAACAAACCCGGAGTAGAAAGGTTAGAAAAATTTCCTCCACAAATATAGAATTTTACGCAAACACGTTGGCAACGAATCATGAATACTGAATCATGGTTAAGGCCTTTAGTTAACGGATATAAAATGTTAATTTTGTGGTAAGTGGACCAAACGAGGTCAAACCCGGCGCAAAAATAAAGGAAATATTAAAAATTCAGTCAAACAAAAACATAAAAGTTTATTCGATGTACCAAGACATCTCATGCAGGAACTTATATATACTTCTTGAATGGTCAGCAGTTACTATGTCCGTAAAAAAACGTAACAACCTGATTTTGTCGTTTTACGTTGATTTTTATTTCCTAGAACAGCAAATTAACCATAAAATAGTGCATAGTCTTTATCCTGGATTTGTAAAGGAAAGCCAACGGAAACAGAACTACGATAATAAACAATTCACGCACCTCTTTCCAGGAGGCACATCGGGTTTATCAGATGGACTTGTAACCTGCCTTTGTTTTTTGCTATTCCAACACATTCAGTGAGAATTACTGGCACGTCTTCTGAAGAACGGTTCACAAACAACGATCGTGTTGAATTGGATATACTTTTCAACGAACAGACTTGTGAAAAGTTCGAATTCGTTAACACTTCAGCTACCAATTATTTTTAAGGAGACTTTCGTCAATCCATTTAGCATGCGATTCTGTGTGATATGTTCAGGCTCCCAGATGAATGGCAACTTGGTTTTCGTTCGAGTATATACCAAAATGGAACGCATCCAAAATCTAAGAGCCCACGTGCTGGTGAACCGGTGACCGTGGAACTCTACGGAGACTCTGCTCCAGTCTCCAGGAAGGAGGTAGGAGCAAAGACGGGCTCTTCTTATTTCTATGTTTTGTCTTTTTTTAAGCAACGTTATAACTAACAAATTTAAACTTGCGCTTAACCCTTATCATGAATGAATTGTTGTGGATAAAATCTCGACAATCAAACTTGGAGTCTTATAGGACCCCATCTGCCACCTAAGGGGTTAACTAGTCTTAAAGACGCATGCCATTTTAAATGAAACTCATCGAAAGATATCTATGAACCAAAAGTAGAAAACCTAAAGAGTTAGGGGAACTGCCGAAACCTAAGTGTAAAAAAATGACGTTTCGAGCGAAGGCCATTCGAGTCGGAGTTAAACAACATGAAGGCCCTTCGTCGTTCGAAACGTCAGTTTAATTTACAGTCTTAACCCTCTGTCCAGACTATGTACCCCTGGGATGGTGCCTGGGCACGAGCACTAGATTGGGCACTAGTCTAAATCATTGACCTATACATTACTGGACTGTGTGTCCCCATTATCTTTGAATTAAGAAAAGTGTCCCCAAAAGGATGGCGTCAGCACTACAATTTATAGGTCTTTCTGCTAATGGTAGCAACCACTGGCCCGGATTTTTAACAGAACTGTTGGCGGTTTATAAGAACTTTTCTTGAAGGTATTTTTTAACGTTTATCTATATACAGTGTATTCTTTTCTCTTGACACAATTTGTTATCGATAATTGTGGAACCAGGAGTTTACGAAATGCTCACTTGACATATTGAGAGTATCGGTAGAAAGTAAATGAACTTGTAATTCATAACTTGGACTAATTTTGACGTCGACATTTGAGAGGTACACTTTTGCTACACTTATAAGCTTTTCGTTTTCTGTATAAATCAAAGGTTTTCGAGAAATAATTTCCACATAGAAAAAACGGAAGGTTTCAAGTAAAAATACCTGGTTAGAGGACCCTGGTTTGAATGAATCAGTGTTACAACTCGGTGCCTTATTTAGTTTTTTTGCTGCAGTCACAGTTTCCGATTCGTCAATACGAACAGCAATGCAGAACACAATCAATAAGCCTATACTTGTTTTTTTATTACCAAAAGAACACTTTCGAGTCTTGAACCCTGCCTTCAATATTTTTAATGCAGTTCGAATGATCTTTCAATAAGCTAAACGGTTATTTAACATGTGTTTGACATCGTGAAATGGCAAAAATTGGTTTAGTTTTCAAGGTAATGAAGTCATTTTCCTAACATCACTTCGTTTAATAAACGTTCCGTTCTGAAGAATTTATACGGCATTTGATTGGTCGTTAATTATAATCGAGCCTGAAATATCGGTCAGTTGTCACTACCATGAACACAAGGACCTATACATCCGCCATCTTGAAAAGAAATAATGGGAACACATTTTGATGAGGCATCCGCAGTCCAGTTACGCATAGGTTAGTGGTCCAAATGCAGTGCTCAAAACGAGCAGAATGAAGAGATGCGCGAGCACCGACACTGTCTCCCAAAGTAGTCTCGTATTTTCGACACTGTCTCATTGTGCTTACCTCGGGCATTGCATTCAGACCAGTGGCCAAACTATTGCCCGTGCTTAAACACCGTGCCAGGGCACCTAATCTGAACAGAGCCACAGTATCGGCGGTTCCCCAACTCTTTTGGCTTTCTACATGTCGTTCAAAACCGCCTAAGACGTAATCTACTATCAAATCACTGTAAATCGCATGTATTTGTTTCACATTTACAGCTCAAGGTTCATTTAACATCAAAGCAGCAAAACATGTTTCGAAAATTAACCTCTTGAAAATTAAATATATGAGTTATACAACAAGACAAAATTATCGCAACAATTTCGACAGTATTCCATAAGTCATGGTCAAACCCCTTATAAGTTACAAAACTATACTGTTATTTTATGTTACGGCTAAACATGTCAATAGGCGATAGTTCTGATATCAAAATAGTTTAAAAATGACATTTACATGTTTCTTATCTCATGACCGGGGTCGTACGTACATTCTTCTGTTGACTATTGAGTAACATTGAGCTACAGCGCAACTCAAATGGAGAGCTAAGGCGTTTACTTGACATATGTGCTGGCCTTAAAGCCTGCCTAAACAAGGAAACATTGGTTCGGAAATATTAGGCTTCTGCCAATGTTTTCTTTATTGATGATTTGTAACCAATCCAGTGAGATTTAAAAGTCAACGATGCGGAACCCATGCTGGTGCCACATCCAAAAGAAGTTAATGAGTTTCTTTTGTTAAAGTTCCACTAACATGGCCGCCTTGACGTCACGTGCAAACCATCAATAGCTTCACGTGGATGTAAGGCGTGGCTTTAAAGACAAGATGTGGACCACCGTCCAGATTCAGTCAAGCTCATTTACTCACAAAAATGTATTCTGTTCTCGAGACGAAAATCAAACATGGTATTATAGGGACCTTGAAGGTCCGAGGAAATTAATAAAAATTTGGAATTCGAGGTACTGAACTAAAATGGTTCGAATCGTATTTGGCAAACAGGGAAGAAGTGTGTTTTGTTAATGACCACATATCATCACTAAAGAAAATAATATGTGGTATTCCACAAGGCTCAATCCTGGGCCCGTATTGTTCCTACAGTATGTAAATGACTTGCCAGATAATTTGAAAACTACAACTCCTTGTCTCTATGTAGACGATACCCAGATTTATTCATCATCTGATAATTTTGACATACTTATTGAAAATCTTAATTCTGATTTAAATACCATATTAAAATGCCTCTCCAATAATAAGCTCCAACATCATCCTACCACATCAAAAGCTATGTTTATCATATAATCTAAAAAATAAAGTTGGTGACAGCCCTATTTTATTAAACAATATACCGGTTTCCCGAACTAAAACATATAGTTGTTTGGGTGTAGAATTTGATGAGAAACTTACAGTAGATGGGAGAAATATACTGAGACAATATGTAATAAAGCTAGTACAGGCATAGGGGCTATGAGACGTATAAAGTCCTATGTGCCAGTTGATACATTACAAATTATATATAAAGCCTTAGTGGAACCTTATTTTGATTACTGTTTCCCTTTATAGGATAGCTGTAGTAAATCATTTCAGAATAAATTAAAAAAATTTCAATCACGTGCGGCACGAGTTATTACGGGAGCCAGCAACGAAGTTACGTTGGTTGATGTTCTGAATACCCAATCTTGGGAAACACTGGATGTGAGACGATTCCGCACGTCCTAAATCGGTATTTATGTATAAGATACTCAATAACCACGCTGCCCCAAATTTAAAAAAAATCTTTTCGTAGAAAAAATTTATCTCAAAACATTTATAATCTCCGAAATAGCGAAACAGACTGAGCACTTCCGATGATTCTTAAAAAAAGTTTTAGATGTAGCGGTGCCATGCTGTGGAACGGTCTTTCGCAAGAAGCCAGACTGTCAGAAACAACTTGTTCTTTTAGGAGGCATATATGTCTGAGATAACTCACTCGCGATACTGGATCACATTAAGAACTTACCTACTTATCCTTTATTTATATACATATATTGACAATTCAGTAAATACTACAGCAACATTATAGAATTTTATGTCTTTTTATCATTCATTGTAAATAATATAATTTGTATATATAGTAACTGTGTGACGCCAGACCAGCGTGTTTAAATAAAGTTACACACACACATACATACATACATACATACATACATACATACATACATACATACATACGTACGTACGTACGTACATACATACATACATATATACTTATATACATATATACATATATGCATACATACGCTTGTAGTTAGGTAGGTGGGTATGTATACCGTAGTTGGGTGGCAGGTTGAAAGATATACATTTATTTGTACTTATCTAACTCTAATAATTCATAAAGGAAAAAAATCTTGGCTCAAATGCTTTGTATCCCTAATATAGTTCGTTAACATATACCTTCAGATGCATTTGTTGGACAAGTCACTTTCTAAATACCCATACAGTTTGGTCCCTCATACTGTTTATATTACTTGTATATCCTTGTACCTTGTATATGCTTGTATATCTTGTATATTGTATGTACATGTTACATTACAACTTCTGGCAAATGATAGTTCCTCGCTTGCATTGTTAATACTTTTTGAGGCTCTATGTAAAAGTAACGTTTATCCTTCCAATAATTCGTACATTATATTCAATGTTTAGACGATTTTGTACATTAGGAAGGGCGGATTAAATCACCAAAAGGGAGGGAGAAAGATCTGTCGATTTTCTGTGGCAGCAAACAGAGATCTAGAATGCTTTATCAATAATTCTACGTAAAGCTCCCTCTCTATGGGTTTTACAACCGATTTTTTTAAAAATGATTCTGAAAAACTTTCTACGTAAAACTTTCTTCAAGCTACGGTTCAACGTGGAGCAGCGAACCATGACATATTACGTTTGCAAAAAAACACTTTTCTGACTAAATCTTTTATGCAGATTTCAAAAAATTTAGTTTCGAGCCGAAATTCGAATAGAAAGCAGATGAAAATTACAAAAGTTTTCAAAGTAGACTCACGTCGTATATTTAAAGAATCGGAACGAATAGAATTATGTTGAGTTTACACACTGCGATTAATCGGGACTTATCTCTGGTGTTGATGCATGTTAAGTAAAGATATCAGACAGCAGATGCTCCCTGGGATCCAATTTGCCTGATTTTGTTAATTACCACGTGTCTAAACCAGAAATAGGTAAGATTAATCACAGTGCGGAAAGGTTCTCTTAGATCTACGCGACGTCAACTTTAACGATAACGTCCTTGAAATTTTGCCATTTAAAGGAACCGCGGTTTACTGACCGCTGTGGTTGGTTCTTGTGGCTTGTTTAATGACTTCTAGAATGCTCCAGTTTTCCTAAAACGACTGTAGAGTTAGGTTAATATAATCTTAAGCAACAGATTGTGCCCCTCTGTGAGCTGACGTCGTCCTTAACCCCTTCCTGTTCCAGGATTTTCCCCTTGTCGAGTAAAATCGTCTGCTGTTAGCCAGAGTTAAATACTAAAGTCTCCATAAGTCATACGGCCATGAGAGAGTTAAGACGTAAAATGGTCTGATTGGCATTGTATAAAGAACGACGACGGTGTCGGGATACTCTGGAGATCGAATATTACTCATTTTCTTCAATTTTACATGAAATTTCCTTTGTTTAAACGACGTCGTCCTTAACGTTGACATCGTAGATCTTAATGTTTCTTTCGGTGGACGAAGTTCCGTTCCACCGAGACAAAACAATTAGCAACATCAAAACAATTTATCAGTAGTAAGACTTGTGGGTCACCACATTTGATTTTAATTTATAACCTAAGTGGGTAAAAACATGCAATTTGATTGGCTATCGGCTGTTTGGCCCGTGTCGTTATAACTTAACGAAAGCAAGGCCGACGTGATATCTCCTGAGGTTCTTGAACTTCATTTCTTGTCCAGGGTGAAATTTATCTAGTTTTTACAACAAATGGTCAATGAAAGCATATCTGAACACAAGCCTAGCGACGTCATTCGCAGAACAAAGCACATTACCAGCATTTTTTGGAACATTTTTCATCACTGAGACCCTAAAGAATTTCGATGGACCTGCAACCATAGTAAATTCATATATGATCTTGAAACTCGGCAAAAGTCTTTGTTCTATCTTTTTGTTCATCTTTATGCAAAATTGTGCACGGTGCGAACAATGTATTTTTGGAATAATGGAGCAATCATCCAGTGACAGCGCTTCGGCTGAATCACTCAACCGTGCTGTTAAAATATTAATAGCGTAAAACAAAAGATTTGTGCACGGTGAGGAGAAAACATAAAATCGAAGCTCATTATAAGCGTTTTGAAATTCGCCGAGTTTTCAGACCCTATCTCAGCTGACTAGGCTGCAACGAAAGGTAGTTTTATGATAAAACATAATGACGAAAAAAGCACTGAGCTAATTAACACCTGAATATATCACTGATAGGTCTGACTATGCAGTCTCGGTGAATTCAAGTCAAACAAGGCCAGGGGAAAATCTTGATGTCCCTCCAGTGAAACTTAACAGGCTGGGTTTAAAAACTGAGATTAACTGGGCCAATTTCTGACTTGGCAACATGTTGAGTTAAGAAGTAGTAAGCAGAATGCTCTTTGGGCCCAAATTAACCCGTTTTGGTTTTCTATTAAATAAATTAAATAATAATTAAATAATAAATATATTAAATAAATATTAAATATCATAAACCAGAAATCAGGTTGATGAATTGCAGCGTGTAAATGTACCCTTATGATTTCAGTAACTGGTCTAAAATAGTCTGGAGCGAAACTGTTCATCGATTGTCCCTTCTTGTTCGTGATACCAAATTGTATCACAATAAATAGAAGTTGTCTGGTAAATTATTTTAATGCACTTTAACTCTGTACATTTATAAACGTTCTCTATAAAAAAAGTTTAATTTCGTTCGTACTTATCTATGCTTATATAACATATATGCTGGTGATCATCCAGTTAATTCAAATTAATGTAACTTGGCCAAACAAATGTAACATCATTCAATATGGTTAAATTCAACTATGTGCGATGCTGTTGGGCTGGATGACCGAACGAATGTAACATGTTGCATGATAGAGACTTGGATTGTGAAGATTTCTGATCTCGGACGTAGATATAATAATCCCGAATTTTAGGCCAAACAACCATGGTTGGAATAGTTTACCAATGTAGTGAAATCATCTGAAAATTTGTGGAAATTTAAAAATGAAGTCAAACAACTATCCGAGATTTAACGAAACTGTTTTAAAAATAGTTTATGGGCAGGGATTAATCTTGTTCTATATTGAATGTGTAGTGTAAGTCTTTTTCTATAACACACGAACTATTGGAAGATCACTTGTAGTTTATTTTAATGTAGTGATAGGTGAAATAGTATCGTATTTAAATGGTCCTGTATGTCACTACAGGTCCAACAACGGCCTCCTGTTGATTAACATAGCTGAACGATAGAACGCGGTCCGAAGAACTTATTTCCTAAAAGACATTCTTATTACAGTGAACTTGTAATTGACAAGTTTCTGTTATAAATCTTAAAAGAAAGAGAAAGTTATCTAATGATTTAGATGTAAACGAGAAGATCCCGTAATATTATCATAAATAAGGGAAGATATGGAAGAGCTATAAATGCTTTAGCAGTACCGGTATTCTAACAAACTTAAATGTACATTTGATATGGACTTGAAAGTGTTTTCATTGGTTTCAGCTCGCCTTGATACCAAAAACTTAAAATAGTAATAACCTATCATATCAGTTCATAATCTCAATTGCCTCCGTTCCAGGGATTTGCATTCGACATTAAACGAATTCATTTACCCCAAAATTGTCTATGTAGGCCTGAATACCATTTTTAAAATTTTTCTTTTCAAACAACCAGGCCTATGCAGCACCCTGTATAGGCCCATGCCGCTAGTTTCCAACCAGCAGCACTCGTAGTACGTTAGCTTAATAATCCCACTATTTGACGCGTCATCTTGCTCCGCTGAACTAGAAAATGATGGCATTCTACATTGTGAAGCAACTAACAATTATGGGATGACATTAAGCAAAATATTGTGATTTGCATGCTGCGAGCGGGATCAGAGTGTGAGAATTTAACTACATTTTAATCACCCGATTGCTCACTTAATCGTGCTTAAGAGTTTTATACAGCTGCCTGCCCTGATCAATTACTCCCCGATGCCAAAGGTAGAGGCAAATAATTGATCTGCGAGACATTGACATTGACAACTCGCGATATTTTGGGATCCGAGTTCAATAATTGTTTTACTGTTTGGTTTATTTTTTAGTTCAACCTCGTATTTTTGGCTAACTAGTATAACTTTCGAACGACTTGGGCGAACCATTTGACGGAACAAGCCATGTTTGCAGACTGAGGAGTAGAAAGCGCATGAACAGAACATTATTTGCAGCAAAGCAACGATGCCCAGCCATAGCGCATGAGCAAGCCATGATTTAGTGACAGTAATACCATGATCACCTCGGTTTCTATTGTTCTCAGCGGGCATTTAAATTACTAAATACCCCCTCAAGCGGGC